>OZ020258.1:4601398-5018743 GCA_963971285.1 Astropecten irregularis | reverse complement strand
ACCAGGCATACAAAATAACACAATTTGTATCCAATTTGTACAAAAGGTTTCATAAACATTGAAAGATATTGCTGTATGTAATGCAATACAAGCAATGATGGTATGTATTTTGTACAGCTATGGAAAGTTTGCAATATTGTTGGTCACACCGTCCGTCCAGAAGACAAAATGATTCGCAACATTTGAAGACCAACTATGTACAAATTTAGGGTACCTTGGTAAGATCGAGCGTAACAAGTTTTGCAAAACCATACAGTATTTACAGTGTATTTCTTGCAGATTTGGGACGATTTTCATTCCTTAAGATCTAACAACAAAATTTGCAAGATTAGTGTGTTTTGACCAACTCTGTAACAAAAACAACTCATTTTACAAAAACATAGTGAAGATTTTAAAGATCACTTGCCATAAATTATGTCTGTGATACCAATTGTGCACAATGTATGTGTTTTAATACGAGCAAACATAAGTACACATCACATTAATTATTCAAATAATATTTGAAGTCTTTACATTACACTGAACACAACCCAATAAGCCATTTGTGAGTAAATCTGAAAAGTATCTGGTACACAGGATTCTTTCATTGTACATAAAGTTTGAATTTCCCAGACGAAAGACTATGTTGCTATATCACATGATTCAGGGCAAGCTTTTGCTTTATAGTTATACAACAGATGAATTGCACCATGGCACTGTTCATAATGGATAAGAATGGCACAAATGAACCAGTACATTCCAGAGATGGGTATCGCTATGCAAACGCTTGCCTTCAATCATGTGATATAGCAACAGAGTCTTTAGTCTGGGAAATTCAAATTGGGGTGTTTATATGCAATGAAAGAAGCCTGTGTACCAGATACTACTCAGATTTAACTCACAAATCACTTATTACATACTTAAATTGTCAAAAGTAATATCATCTGTGAAAGTCTTTTTCAACCCAGAAATACTTATATACATGTACATATATCTATTTTTAATAATCTTAAAAAGAATATCAGTTTTGACCTGTAAATCAAATAAAATTAAAATAAAGTAAAATTAATTAACAAAATAAAACAAAAGGCCGTTGGAAGTCCTGCCTGATTCATGTTTTACACGAGGCTTCCGAGTCTTTTTGCTTGTTACAATTTAAGTCTGATCCCATACATAATGTGATATTCTATCTGTTCTAACCTCAGCATGTATTACACACGTTGAACCTGGGGGCAACTTAAACAGCTGCTGTAAGCACACTAGCACAGATAACTGGCTAAGCACAGAATAGTTTAGCTTTATAGTACACTAGGATTACCAACCAAAACTACATGTCATTTGCATTGCTTGTGACTTATCTTCTGTCAATTTCTGCCACACGGATGACATACATGTACATACAGAGCTCGAATTTTGTTAACAAAAAAAAGCACTGGACAGCAGGTCTAGTAACTGAAGCATTTTACTAAACCAGAACTTTTTTCACTAGACCTGTGACATTAATGTACTTAGGAAAACCAAAATTGTATGCAATATTGTGTCAAAAATCATCAACCATTTTAGTTGTGCAAGGAAATAAAATCACTAGACAGCCGGACTAGTGCGGTACACACATGACTAGACCAACACTGAAATCACTAGACTCGGTCCACGGTGTAGTGGATATTTCGAGCCCTGACATATATCAATAAATCATATTTAATTTGTTGCTTTCCTGATCATCAATTTGCCAAAAATATTAACTTTACTGATTATGATCACAAATTAAAAAAAACAAAAAAAACATGGATAGTTAGCATCTTGAAAACATGAAAACATTAAATATTGTTTTGGTCTGGTCGTATCCCCACAAAGCCATTATTTTATTAATGTTTTATACTATGACAAGAATCAAAATGTAAGATTATGTGACAGGACAGCAAAACCAGTCTAAAAGCCGTTAGTAAAACTATGAAAACAAAGTTGTCCACAGAAATCCATTGTCCACACTCAACTGCTCAATGTACAGAAACAATTTAAAGCACAAAGTAAAATCTTTAATTTAATCATTTAAGTTTATGATTCAACACAACTCAAACCCATTTTTATAAAAAAGAACATAAGCATGGCATAAGGACCACTGACTGACAGACCCGCCCTATGACAGACTGACCCGCCCTATGGCAGACTGACCCGCCCCTATGGCAGACTGACCCACCCTATGACAGACTGACCCACCCTATGACATACTGACCTGCCCAATGGCAGACTGACCCGAACTATGGCAGACTGACCCGCCCTATGCCAGACTGACCCGCCCTATGCCAGACTGGCCCGTTATGATGTCTAATTATGAATTTAATGATCAGACAATGTTTATGCCACCTTTATAATGTACCAGCATACAATTTCTCTCACATGCTTAAACACATGTACTTGTTTTTGAAGATGCATGATATTACATCCATGATTCGGACTACCTGCTAGTGTTAGTCTTTGTTTCAGAATTCTGGATAAAATTTGACTTACATTGACTTATAAACGACTTACAAAAAGGTATAAATAAATGTACGTACAGAAAAAGAAAAAAACCCAAAACCGTTCTACCCTCAAATCTTCAAAGTTACAACTTCCCTTTTCATCAGACAATTTTGAAGTTCCCTACAAAACTGGACGAGGGTATGATCGGAATGTGTCAATATTCCACAAATAGCACGTTCACCAAGACAGGGTGTTCAGCAAAGCATTGTGGGATACATCAGGTGCGAACTGCAAGATCATGAACACAGTATTAAAACACAAAAAGAATTTCACTCAGACTGTCCAAAAGTAAGCAGGTGGTGGCGCTCTTTCGACCCTTGTGCATCCCACAATTCCTAGCGGTTGCTATTTGCGATATAATGCTAGACATAACGGCTATTCATTATCACAAAGCCTGCTATTAAGCAGGGATAACTCTGGTGGAAATGATGCAGTACTTTACATGTAGTTTAAATATCCAAGATATAATAATTATGTGCCCTGCCATGGTAAAAGCGTACTGAGTTTATTTCTCCGGAATTCTCATGTTATTTGTTTGTTTGTTTTTTCATATCATTTTGAATTTTTCACTCTGATCTAAACTAAATGAATACAGCACAAATATCAAACATTGTTTGGTTTCAGTCATTTTTCTCCCGTATCCATGGTATCGCTCTCCTACATTATCCACTTATATTACAAACACTGGGCTCTAGAATGTTGTAGTTTGGTCATAAGGATGACTTGGACTAAAAAGTCAACCATATCATGGGAGTACGCTGTATACCAGGTGTATATTTACAATGTTTTTACCGAATTGATTTACCAGCAATTTTTTTATTTTGACAAACTTCTATTCACCAGCTCAGAGCACATACGTGGAACATTCTCACACCTCATTCACAATTTCACATAATCTTACAATACTTCAAAATGGGAGACTTTTGGAGAACCGGTCTTAAGTCAACAGCGCAAGCGCACGCACGCACAAAACAACGCGCGCATGCTCACAATTGCGCAATCATGGTTTGCGCATGTGCTGTTGACTCAAGACCGGTTCTCCAAAAGTCTCCCATTAAATTGTCCCCCCGAAAAAAAAAAGAGAAAAAATTGTAATTCGTTTGTTCACACTAAATCTAGATTCAGCACATTATTTACCACTATAACTACAATTGTCATTACATCTGTACAATAATACATTAATAATATGACATGTACATGTGTGTATTCTATATACATGGTCGCAGTAAGAAATGTACAACAGTTTTCTCAGCACGTGGTGGATTCAGATATCGGCACGATTGCGCAAATACGGCGAGTCAGTACTGGGTAATGGCTGGATAGGCGCAATGCCAGCTGGGAATTTGGGTTTTGATTAATCAATCGTAATTTCCACCAGTAACAAATTCTTGCCCCCAAACTTTGGTTTTTACCTTGTTATACCGTTGCCATGGCTTCGGCTCCCAGCTTTGACTTTCTGTCATCTGCAAACCTCAAAATACAAGTTGAGTTTTTTTTTTTTTTTTTTTTGGCAACTGACATTCCATTTTCAAATAACCACAAGGGAAACTGACTGGATTTTACGTCATTCAAAAATGAACAAAGAAAAAATTGACTGCAGCTGAGATTCCAACCAGTGACCTCTGGGATACCATACCGGTGCTCTTCTTACCAACTGAGCTATCCAGCTGTATGTTGGCAGTGTCTCTAATGGTCAATTATCTTTGTTCGTTATTAGTGCGATTTAAAACGCAATTCTCGCACAACTAATACAGTAGTGTGTCTTTTTAGAAATAGTCATGATTACTTGCCATGTGAGGTGTGCGTGAATGGTATGCTGAAAAACAACAATATTTCATCAAGCAAGGTGGAGGATGGTTACATAAAGTACAATAAAGGGCATCACATCTCAGTTTGCAAATAATCTCTTCAGAAAAATATTTTAAAAATCTTGAAAAATTTGTCTTTTTCTTAAAACTAGCCGACATCAAAATCCACCAGATGCGAAAAAATAACAACACATTTTAATAAGTGTCCCCCTACTGATTCCACCCGATGCTCATCATTTCCATAGTTGGTTACTGAGCGTCTGTCCCGATCCGGCGCCTCCCCATCCGGCTGATGGTACGGCCTGTTGCTGGGGCAACACGGTATTGCTCTGCTGCCAGTTGGGCTGCTGCACTTGTCCAGGAGGGGTGGTGTTGGCCGCGCCACCCACACGCATGGAACTCATCTGCTGCTGGATCTACAGTGGTAAACAGAGAAATCATTGCTTTCACATCGTTCTTTTGGGTTTTGTCTGAGGACTGGAATCCTATGGGTAGAATAATTTATTCAATCATGAATGCCATATTTATTGCATCACATTCAAGGTAGTATCATACTTTGGTAAAGTTGATAGAACAGCTGCGATCTGTCCATAGTTTGAATTGTCATTGAATAAAAACAAACCTGTGAAATTTTCAGCTCAATTGATCATTGGAAACAGTACAAAAAAAAAAACAGCGAAAAACTGTTGCAATTGTAATGCGAAATTGTGAGATCAAAACTGTTTCCGAACGTTTGTTTTACTGATTTCTGGATACATGTGTAAATAGGCCTACAGCATTTCAGGTGGAAACATTTTAACAGTATTTTTGTACCAGGTCTATCTTGATACACTGTAAGTAGGTATCTGTGAACAATTCTGTGTTGGTTTCCTACCAAAGTTTGATAGTACCACTACCTTTCACAAGATTGAATCAACACAGACCACAAACCAGTGAAGACTCAAGGTAACTTCATAGTTTGGTTTTTGTCAAAGAAATGCAGATTCATCCATGGGCATATCAAGGAAGAACAGTCATCTGTGAAATTCTCAGTACCCAATAGCGTTCCGCACTAATGACGTCACACCATGCATGCATGCGCACACATACCCCGACTCACCACACATTTGCATGGCCGGTTGCAATGTTTGTCTGAGGTTCGGTGCTATTTTTAGCGCAAGTGCGCAGTGCTATTTTTGAGAAACATTAAAAAAACGCTCAATTTTTTAGATCTATTGACGGAGTTTTTATCTCAACTGTTTCTGGTCTTTTGTTTTACTCTTTTGTGAATAAATGCAGCATTTCAGGCAGAATAATTTTAACAGTATGTTTCTACAATCACCATCTTTATACCATCTGTGATAGTACCTTTAACAACACATTTCTACACATTACACACCATTACTTCATATACAAATTCATGGTAACGTGTACATGTACATGCAAATCTTTAGCAATCGAAGTAGAATACAAAAGAAATGTGATACCCGTTACCTGCCTAAGCCAAAGTTTCAAACCAAAGACATCAAAAAAAGAAAGAATTAATCATCAAATAACCATAAGGGAAAATGATTGGATGAAATTATTAGTCATTGAATTGTGAACAAGCCAAATTTGACATAAGCCCTGTCCGCACTGGACTTTTTTCCGGGGATTTAACCGAGCCGATGGGTAAATGAAAAATGAGCAAATATTACCAGTGTCCGCACTTGGACTTTTGACTCGGGTAACTTAACCGTGCACGCACGGAATACGCGGAGGAATTACCGAGCTGACAATACTAGGCTCATGCGTGTACCCAACTCGCACTGTCCGCACTGGCCTTTTCGTCTCGGGTAAAGTGTCTCGGGCATTCTACCTGGGCAGAAGTTGGCCGGTAGAAATACCCGCGCGGCTCAGGCAAAGTAAATGAGAGGAAGACTTCCTGAGACGTCCGCACTGGACTTAAAAAAGTACCCAGCGTCTCAGTTACTTTGCCCAAAAAAAGTCCAGTGCGGACAGGGCTTTAGCTGGATTTGAACCAGCGATCCCTGGAATACAGTACCGGTTAGTAGAGTGTTGGTACGGTATGGACCCTTCCGGCCTATCAATCAAACTGTGTGGATTGACCAAATGGAGTCGTCGTATATTACCGCGGTCAAGCTCAGCCACATAAGGTATATAAAAACACGTGGCATTGCTAAGGTAGGCGGGTCTTAAGTGCAAAGCCGGAACGGTCCATTCTGGGGGTCGCTGGTTCAAATCCCATTCCCGTCAAATTTTATTTGTTCACTTTTACATGAGTTTCACAAAGTACAATACAAAGAGGAAAGAATTTGACATGGTATCATGGTAAAGGATCTATAGATCAGATGATAAATAATTAGAACCACAAACCGGAGAAAAACAGGCAAATATAAACAGTAGCCAAAGGGTTTTTCAGTCATGCAACAACATAAACTATCAACAAAACAACAGACCTCAGTTTTTGGACTGGAGCAGAATAATGCTAATAAACATTCAGTTTACCGGTATGTGTTTTTCAGATCTTATTACGAACTTGAATGAACTTGACTGCCGTATAAGTATTATAAATATACAACGTGTACATGCATGATATGTGTCAGCTACCAGGATTCTTGCTGGTAGGCATTTTGTTCTGTTGAGCCAAGATATCAAACCCACAGTTTTACTCAGGTTACAGAAGGACAGGAAATTCACAAAGGCACTTCCATAATGTAAATATTATTATATGATAATAATAAAAAATGCCATGCAACTCCAACCAATGCGCCAACTACCAGTAATTTCACAGTATTCATTCTATTGTGAAAAGATGTTAAATTGGTTTTCTTTAGCTTTAATACATCAATGTAGGGACCCCACACAGAGGCAATGGAGATGACATGTAGTCTGCATTAAAAGGTTATGCCAAACTTTTACAGGCAACTTGGAGGCAACCAACTACACCGCATGCAGGAGGAAAAACCCTGCTAATCCAAAAGTCATTTTTTCTGCAGGATTGCTCAAAATGTCAGATAAATTAATTCCGACCCAGAAGGTTGACATTAGCAGGACACAACATCCATCATCCAGAACTACTAGTAAGTCAAGTATTTCTTTGGGAACCACACCAAGACACAAGAAAATGTGGTAGAAAGCAAACAAACTACATTTGCTGAAGAGGGACACTGGCTTACACAATAATGAGGAGCTAAGGACTGCCATGTTGGATAGAATAGCCTGGAGGGGATATGTTCATGGTGATTGAGCAGACATAGCTATCATGTCAAATGTCGTCCCGATATACATGTAGGAGTAGAAAAGATGAATGATCATCTTGAAGAGTGCCTGCAACTGATTGCCTGTAAATTGCCTCGTGCCTAAGAATCTTATCACTGCCTTGGTTGCCCTTTCATTGCCTTGGTTACCCCTTCAAATGCCTCAAGGTACATAATTCCTGCCCTGCTGCAGACAGAGCTTAGAGTATCAACTTACGCCCCAAAACATCACCTGGAAAAATTCAACTGCCAAATGGTGTCAAGAATTTTGAGAAAAACCCAAATGATCACATGCAAAGAAAAACAATGGAAAGAGTAGACCTTAAACACAATTTTCTTTTTTATTTGCCCCCATGCGAATGAGTGTAAAATGCCTCATTAATTTTTGTAACTGCATATGTCTAATATTGGAATGGGTTCGTTCTTTTATTGATTTTACAGCATGCACAATTTTTTCCCCAAAAGCGAAGCCCACCACCAATGTCGTTGCCATGGCAACTATACCTGAAAGTCCATATTCATCTGTTGCTGATGCGCCTGCATCTGCTGCATGTACTCCCATTGCAAACACTATCATGTGACCATATAAAAACAACCAATCACACGACATGTAAAATGTGCAGAATATAGCAGGGCTCGAAATATCCACTAGACCTTGGACCGAGTCTAGTGATTTCAGTGTCGGTCTAGTAAAGTGTGTACTGCACTAGTCTGGCTGTCTAGTAATTTTGTTTTCCCTTTGCATACAAAGTTAACGGTTTTCCTAAGCAATGCCATAGATCTAGTGAAAAAATTTCAGGTCTTGTAAAATGAATTACTAGACCTGCTGTCCAGTGCTTTTTTTCACAAAATTCGAGCCCTGTATAGGCATACATGTAATTGAGTGAAGACAGTAAATCACCCAAAACACCAAGCAATGCCTAGGGGCCGGCCGATTTCACTAACGCTTTGCGCTAAATTCCTACGCAAACTAGTGATCGTTTTTCCATTTAGCAATGGATTTGGGCTTTGTTAGTGAAATCAGCCACAGGCTTAGCCTGTATTTTTTGTAGCTGGTAATTTCATACTTTGGTTTTTCTCAAAGAAATTGCAAATTCATGGCCATAAATATCAAGAAAGACACAATAATACCCCGGTAGTCATCTGAGAAATTTCCAGTCCCATATTGGTGCCCACTTTTTGAGAAAACAGTGAAAAATGAACACGGTATTTTAAAATCTTTTCAAAATTGTTTTGATTTTCTGAAGATCAAGATTGTTTTTTGGTCAATTGGTTTTACTCTTTTCTGGATAAATACAGCATTTCAAGCAGAACTAATTTAACGGTATGTTTCTACCATCAACATCTTTATATCCTGTGAGTTATACATGTAGGTAAATATGTGAAGATCTCTGTTTTGGTATGAGTATGATAGTATCTTTAACCCTTTTCAGCGCTTGTATCGCACTGTACAGTTACTCAATAAATCTCAAATTTGCAGCATTGCTAATGCAGCACGGATCTTGAATGATCCGAGAAAAATATTATGCCAAAAGACTCACAGAGCAAACTTAACAAAACTCTCTCTAAACACATTATACAGCTCTGACTGGTACAAGGGTAAACTGACACTAATCAACGAAATGCAAAAGTT
The DNA here is from genome assembly GCA_963971285.1 of Astropecten irregularis. Taxonomy (NCBI): domain Eukaryota; kingdom Metazoa; phylum Echinodermata; class Asteroidea; order Paxillosida; family Astropectinidae; genus Astropecten; species Astropecten irregularis. Next base: position 5,009,564 of record OZ020258.1, on the reverse strand, counting down.
TGACATGTACACAAGTATACCCACACCATCAATAAAATGAAAAATGTGAGTTAAAAGAAATGTGGAGGGGCGGAGTGGGTGGGTGTAGGGGGGCAGGAAGGGCGAGTGAAACATGTCCAACCTGCTGTGTCATCTGCTGTTGCATCATCTGAAACTGCTGCTGTTGCTGTGGTGTTGGCTGTTGTTGTTGCTGCTGCTGCTGCTGCGGTTGTTGCTGCTGCTGCTAAACGTTTGCATGTGAATGAGCAGGCAATGGAATTGAAGCTGTTTTAGCCCTGCACGTCAATTTCATTTTTAAAGTAATACGAGGGTATGACACAAGGCCAACTTGTGTTACTGTATAAATACAACGTGGTTTACGAGAAGATAATGGATGATGTTACACCAGCTAGCACATCATGAAGTAAAAAACTGTTACTGATATCGACGTTCATGGAAGCAGAACATTCCGTGCTTACGGGTTCGTATTCCACGGATAGGAGAGGAATTTTCAGTTGTCCGCTTGTGAAGTTCGCATAACTGATCATTTTTTGTTTGCTCGGATAGCGTAGAAATTTGTGCAGAATTCTGCATCTAAAAACCGCAAAAATTGGCCCGTTTTGCATTTCTGGATCAACTAAAAGTGTACCACACTTTGGGTGACAAATATGGCACAGCAAGAGCTGAAGCTGATGCTGTTTTTATCAGCTAATTAAAGAGGTACCATAGCTAGAATTTAAAATGGAGATCAATCGACCCTATTCACAGTACATCCATCCTACATTTGAAGCAGTGTAATCAAACCGAGGCTTGGATTCAAAGTAGTCTGGTACCCGTTTTCTTTTTAGAATTGTTGTTATCTTTTCCAATGGGTATACCATGTACAAGGAAGGTGACAAGATGGATGCGACGTGAATACAGTCTATGGGTTGCATATGAAGTTTGTATGCAGAACACCTGCGATAAAACGCAAATTAGCCTAGGAGTACGATGAAGGCTTATGCAGCAATGTATCATGGGACAGTTAGTGAGTTTAGCACACACAAAAAAGCATGAGCAGGCTGTTTGTACACGAGTCTGTAATTTAGCAGAATATCTGAGACAAGTAATGATTAAGACTAATATAAAGAAGGTTTAAATCTAGTTGTAAGAACTCACCTGTTGTAAATATGCTGTCTGCTGTTGTGCTCCTTGGTTGGGGTACATCCCTTGCATTCCCATCATGCCTTGCTGGTTACCCATCATGCCCGGCTGGTTACCCATCATGGCCGGCTGGTTACCCATCATGACTTGCTGGTTGGCCATCATGCCCGGCTGGTTACCCATCATGCCTTGTTGGTTACCCATCATACCCGGCTGATTACCCATCATGCCCGGCTGGTTACCCATCATTCCTTGCTGGTTACCCATCATGCCTTGCTGGTTACCCATCATGCCCGGCTGGTTCCCCATCATTCTCTGGTTGTTCATCATGCCGTAACCGGGCTGTGCCATGCCCGGCTGCTGCTGCTGTTGCTGCTGGGGTAACTGGTACCCGGCCTGCAGCTGTTGGGGCATTTGCTGCTGTTGCTGCTGCTGCTGTGCTGGTGCTTGGTAACCAGGCATGGAGGAGTTCGCTGGGAAACCATTGGCAACAAATGGCTGCTGCTGCTGTTTCTGGGATGGAATGTAAACGCCACCTGCAAAGACAAAGTTGCCAAAAAAGATTAATTTACCAATTTTGTGGTGACATCTTCATTCTTCGAGAGGATAAAACGGTGCAATATTTTGGTTTATTTCTGCGATCTTCAAAATGGTCAGCATCTAAAATAAGAACACCTCAGCGAGTGCTACACCTGCAGATTAATATCATTCAACAAATCATAGTTGGGATATAGCGGTATGTGCGTGGTTTCATGGCTTCTGACTGCCAAACAAACAAAGATAAATGACTATTAGGGACACCACCAACATAGGGCTGGGTAGCTCAGTTGATGAGACCACCTATGCGGTATTACAGAGGTCGCTGGCTTGAAACCCGCTCCAGTCATTTTTTCTTTGTTCACTTTTCAAAGACTTAAAAATTCAGTCAATTACCCTTGTGGTTATTTGATGAAAACAAATACTTCATAAGGCACATCGGATTTGCTAAAAGCAAATGGTGTATTTATCCAGAAATTTGTAAAAACAAAGACCGAAAACAGTTTTGATAAGATCAAAACCATTCTTTATGTCTTATAAGAAAAACTGAGATGGGTTTTTGCCATTTTCTTGTGACTCAGATGTCTGATTGAGTTCAAATTTTCACAGGTTTATTATTTCATGTACATGTTTGATAAGACAAATTGTGAGTGCTGTTTTGTGACCTTTACCAATATGTATAATACGTTTAATCTTGTAGCTTTTACATGGACATTTGTGTGTGGACATACCTGGAACATTATACGCTGGTTGTTGTTGCTGTTGCCCCGACGACGAGGCAAACAGCGCCATGATGGAATCTTTAGTCTTCTTTCCCCCCTGTCCAGCTCCTTCGGCATCGTCCCCAAACAAGGAGGGCTCAACAGCGCCCTCTGGTGTCCCGTTACTGGTAACTGATGGGTTGCCGGATGACGAGGTGGTCGGGGTGTCTAGACCGAGAAGGTCGTTCATGTTATTGGCCGGGGGCGTGCCTGTCACAAGAATCCAAGCAAATATTAGCATTCAAATTATCAACATGGAAACTGAAAGGTGAACAAATTGTGATCCACTGTTGTTGGATTTGAGCCTGCAATCCCCGAAATACTGTACCAGTGCTCTTTGGATGGGATGGTTTGTTCCCAGATGATAATTATTATCATTATTATTATTATCTATTTCTGGTTATGAAACCAAGGATTCCTCAAAAGCGCCCTAGCCGCTGTAGCTTAAAAGCCTGAAGAAACCTATTATGGAAAGATGATGAGAAGCAGATACAGTTTTAGAGGTGGGAGGAAAACCCAATGCACTTGTGGACCAAGCCGGACTCGAACCCGCTCCCCCAGAGGTGAAAGGCGAGAAAAGAACCGCTACGCCAACTTGACTTTTTTAGTGTGAGGAAAGATATGAAAGAGAATGAAGTAAAACAGAGTATCCAAGCAAGAAACTTACATAATCCTAGTAGGTCATTGGCGGATGCCACAGCCTTGACTGGGGTGGATGTTAACGTTGCAGGTGGCTGCTGGCTGTCAGCTGCCAGGTTGGGCGACGACTGGGACAGAGTGGATGACAAGGAGGCCGCCATCGATGGCTGAAGACCAGAGGCATGGGGCCTTGTCTACAATCAAGCAAGTGATCAATACAAAAGATGGAAACTATGAAACAGCTACCATGTCATAATTGTGTACCTGGCTTCATCTTATGGGCTGCGTTCGAGCGAGCCACTTGCATTAACATGAGTATACTCCTGAGTCCTGAGCGCTTGAACTGCTTGAGTGTGACGCTCGGGTCAGCGAGAATATACTCTCTAGATATGGGTAGAATACTCCTGCACCGGAGAGTATTGCGCACGCATCACACTCGTGTTACCGAGAGTAACCGCTCTAACGCAGCCAAAGGTAATTGGTCAAGTTGATAGAACAGCTGATCCACTGGCGCATGATGGTGAATTGACCAATTGAAATTTGGCTCTAGTTCATGAATATTGATGAGGTATAGTAATTAAATTTCAGACATACCTCCCTACTACACTCAGCTACTAGTACTAGGGTCTAAAATTATAAGGCAAACATTTTGGTCTCGCAAACTGTAATAAGCTTAAGATGACTCACTAAAACTCCCCACACACAGCAGATAATTTGCATTTTCTATGAGGAAAATCCTTAAAAGTAATAGGGCCTATCATACTTTGGTTTTTATCAAAGAAATACAGATTCATGGGAAAAAATATCAAGACAGATACAGTAACAGTCATCTGTGAAAATTTCAGTCCCATACGGTGCCCACTTTTTGAGAAAACAGTGAAAAACAGCCACAATATTTCTTAAGTCTTTTCTCTTTTATTTTTGATCTTTTAAAAGGTCAAAAAGATTTCCGGCCGCAGTTTTACTAATTTCTTGATACATGTAAATACACCATTTCAGGCGGAAACATTTTAATGGTATGTTTCTACCACCACCATCTTCATACCCTGTAAGTTATAGGTAAATCTGTGAACATTTCTGTTTTGGTTTCTTACCAAAGTATGATACTACATTCAAGTCTGTCCCACTCCATGTTTACAGACTAATCACCCAAGCAGGTTGGGACAAGATTTGTACTTTATCATGGTCTGTCCTTGTAACACCTGTTCCACCTGTCATGCCTGTTATCCTTCATTATGACTGCTAATTAACTCTGTGTAATATCTACACAGATTCATAATTACATTTAAAATTTTCTACTTGAAAACATTTTTTGAATATATGCATAGTTTCAATGGTTTACATTCAATTTTTAAGGAAAAATAAGAATCAAATCTTTCAAATTCTTCCCGGACCAAAGTAATCATCTGTCTAACCTTAATTATTGCAAATAAATAGCAAACATACTTATTTGCCACAGAAGACATCAACAATCAAAGTCTGACGTCAATTTGAGCAAAACAAAATTACAGTAAATAATAGCGGTATGTGAGTGGGTTCATGGCTTCTGACTGCCAAACCAACAAAATTAATTGATTATTATTAGGGACACCACCAACATAGGGCTGGGTTGATCAGTTGGTAAGAGCGACAGTATGGTGTTCCGGGGTCGTTGGTTCGAATCCTGCTCTGTCCAGTCAATTTTTCTTGGTTTGCTTTTTACTGAATTAAGACTCCCAGTCAGTTTCCCTTGTGGTTGTTGGATGATTGTAATAAAGAAAATCTCATGAGCAGTTTGCTAATGAACCGGTAACTTGTCCACCCGATGTATTTTACCATGTTCACAGCCATAATGAGTGTGTAATGAAATCTTGGTTCATCAGATGCTGGGTTCAAGATTTAAGATTGAGGGTCTTTTCCAAAGATCGTTCGTCCGAACGATTTTTGGAACAAACATAAAGGACACCCTCACTTGAGTTGTTTTAGGTATCCCCTTCCACTCAAGGTATGAAGATAACTAGTGCTGGTAGAAACATACCGTTCAAATATTTCCACCTGAAATGCTGTGTTTATCCAGAAATTACTAAATTAAAGACCGAAAACAGGTTTGATCTCGGGGTAAGATCAAAACCATTCTTCATGTTTTATAAGAAAAATTGAGTCCGGTTTTCGATATTTTATCGTGACTCAGATGTCCGATTGAGCTCAAATGTTCACAGGTTGATTATTTCATGTACATGTTTGACAAAGTATGAGTGCTGTCCTGTGACCTTTACCAATCATGTATTGTACCTTTAATCAGTTAATGTACCGGTACACAACTGTATACACACTACTTGCTACAAACAACTAGCAGAGGACTTGTAGGGCCTGTTTGTTTCATGAAATGAAATCAGTGATTCGGATCCCATTTGAGCGTATCCTGCATAAGACATGGATCTACAAGATCACTGATTGCATGCCTAAAACAAAGAGGCCCAAAATGGTAGATTCCAAAGTTTATGACAAAACGGACATACATGACATATGGTTTTCATAACCTTGGCTATGCTTTGCATAATGACACTAACTATTTGTACAACCAGGCATAGTAATTCTGTATGTAGAATAGCAGTATTAGAAAGACTCAATGCAAACTGCTAATTCGGGAAATGAATGTAAGCATGATGCAGTATGTGCATTTTAAACAGTGCATCAGACACCAGTAGGGTTTGTACACACACACTAAATTACACATAATTTACTGACTTAACCCCAACATGTCTAAGTTCATACAATGTACGTCAATGTGTACGTATGTAAACATAGTTAATTGCAAATCGCAGCAAATCTTTTGGGAAAAATACAGCATACTGATGGGACTCACTGCACCAAGGCAGTGACTAGAAGCACCAAGGCAGTGACCAGGGGCACCAAGGCAATGTCCAGGGGCACCAAGGCAATGACCAGGGGCACCAAGGCAATGACCAGGGGCACCAAGGCAATGACAAGGGACACCAAGGCAATGACCAGGGGGCACCAAGGCAATGACCAGGGGAACCAAGGCAATGACCAGGGGCACCAAGGCAATGACAAGGGACACCAAGGCAATGACCAGGGGGCACCAAGGCAATGACCAGGGGAACCAAGGCAATGACCAGGGGCACCAAGGCAATGACCAGGGCACCAAGGCAATGACCAGGGCAACCACCAAGGCAATGACCAGGGGCACCAAGGAAATGACCAGGGACAGCAAGGCAATAACAAGGGGCACCAAGGCAATGACCAATAGTACCAAGGCAATGGCCAGATCTACCACCAAGGCATTTTGCTTTCACTGCCTCCAAGAGCTCCAACCCCTGATAAATTGCATCCCTTACCAATGTCTGCACACTCCACTTACCTCTCTAGCTTTGGCCAATGATACGAGTGTCTGCTGTTTACTGTGCCTTGATGAGCTGGAATTTTTCTTCTCCTTTTTCTCAACTGTTTCAAAGTCCCTGTCTTGTAACTTCTGAAAGAGAAATCAACATACAAATTTCATTTTAGCAATCTAATTCTCTGTGGGCCCGTGCAATTAAATAATTTACCCCAAAATTGTCTTAAGAAGAATGCATGCGCGGTTCTAGAGCCAATATTTTTTGGGGGGCTAGAAGAGCCATTATTTTTTTTGTACAGTAACTTGAGTTACAAGGGATAGCCCATCGTATCCTATGTAGGGCTGCAATGCATCATAAGTCCTACAATTGGTACATGTTGTTGCGATGAGTTTGGTGAAATCTCCAAGAAACAAAAATTGCTTTCAGATATGACACAGATATCCTCAAAAGTAAGACTTGCCTTCCTGAGGGCTGTCAAAAGTGCATGCCCTAGAAATTGACACAGTTACAGACAGGACATTAAAAATTGCGAGGGTTGGTTTTTTACCTTGGGAGCTGGTCGTACAAATTCCTTGTCCATGTATTTCTTGCTGTCATATTTGCATCTGATGAAATTTTCCAGGGAACTCCTGCTCAATGGGGTCAAGGAAATACAAGGAACATTTCAGGAACCCATTTCACAAAACACTAAGTTTGATTTCAAGTATGATTCAATCTTAAAGGTATTTACAGGATCGGTAGATGTGACAGAACAGCTGCAGAGTGAAGACTGTTCATAATTTGATTTGTCATGGAATAAAAACAAACCTGTGAAATTTTCAGCTGATATAATAATAAACCCTTACCATCTGCACCTCCTACACAACACAAGAGCTGCTTACCACACACTACCACAGTCTCCAAATGGATCATAAACCCTTACCCTCTGCATCTACTACACAAGACAAGAGCTGCTTACCACACACTACCAGAGTCTCTACAGGGGACTGGATCATAAACCCTTACCCTCTGCAGTACTACACAACACAAGAGCTGCTTACCACACACTACCAGTCTCCCAAGTGGGACTGGACCATGCCCCACACATTACCACAAAAACGACACTGCGGTGTATTGTGGCATTCAGGATACCACAAGAAAAACATGTGATGTAAACAATGGGGACATGCCGGAGTGTTATGGTTCAAGATGATTATAATTTCAAAGAAAATCGAATGAATGGTCTAAAAGATTGATCTGGAAAGGATACGAGTCAGTGCTTGGTCTCCTGAAGTCAGTAGGAAGATGCTTCTCGTAGATTCTACGTCCGAGTGTATTTCCTCCATTCTCAACACTCTGTCAGCAGTCAATGAATAGATTCTATAATAAGGCTAGAAATATACTAAAATAGAATGAATAGATTGGGTGATGACAATAATGTATGCCACTCAAAAGGAATTTCTGCTTTTGTATTAAGCTTTGCTACAAAATGTAAATGAATCAATATAAAGGTGCTATCACAAACTTAACATTCTCTAATTATTATTATTATTATTATTATTATTCATTTCTGGTAATGACACCAAGGATTCCTCAAAAGTGCCTAGACACTGTAGCTCGCAAGCCTGATGAAACCTGTTAAAGTGTTATAGAAAGATGATGAGAAGAAGATACCGTTTTAGAGGTGGGAGGAAAACCCCAAAGTAATATTCTGGGTAAAACCCACGGAATCAGGCAGGGACTGAAAACCCAATCCACTTATGAACCGAGCCGGACTTGAACCCGGTCCACACAGGTGAAAGGCGAGGAAAGAACCGCTACGACAACCTGACTCTCCCTCTTATGTACATTAGGGTCAGAAATCGTCCTTGTTGCGTTTACTCGAGTTTGGGGAGGCCACTTACCATAATCTGCTCCTCTGTCCATGTGTCTAGGTTGACCGACTTGACCCGGGATATGTGCACGCCCAGATTGCGATGGATACCAGCGCAGCGGATGCACAGGAATATGCCCAGATTCCATGATGCCCATCGCGGCCCTGTTATGAAGACAAATTTGTTTGTTCATTTTATTTTGCAAAAGCACTGCCTCAGTTCCTAGTATAAGTATCAGAAATTTACCGATAGAAAGATCATGGCAAGCTTTGTTGTTGAACTTTAAGTGCCAACGATTTGAGTGGGCGTTGCCGAGTATGTGTATTCTCTAATTTCATCTGTTCATTCATGAAAACTGCCATTTTGGGTCAGTGCGATGACGTCAGATAATGAAATGATCATGATGCCCTCTTGCAGCCGTGTTGAGCCAATTCGTGAAAGGAATTTTTTGCTGTGTCGTACAACGACAAACCTCGTACGCTGTCCAACTCGTATGCTGACAAACTTGTACCAAGTTGTACGCCAAACAACTTGTAATGCATTTTTCGATAAAATTACAATTTTCTTCTGAATTTGAAGGATTCAGAATTTTTTAAGGGAAAGAATTCCACTGACGGCCATGACGGAAACAGGATTATTTCCTCCAAGAGTTTTACTTATTTGATGCAATGATGTCATAATGAACTTCAATCTCAGGTGTGTAAACAGGTGTAGGCCTAGCTTATCTAAAATGTGAGATTTTCAGGGTTTTTTTACTAGTGTAATTATACACTTTCAATGCAGAGGTAGCCATTTGTATCAAAACGCCCTCTGTTGGTCCCATAGGCTTGTGCACAAGTGATGGCCGTCAGTGGATTTCTTTCCGTAAGGCCTACCATTTAAATATAGGCCTAGCTAGGCCTACCATTACCAATCCCAGCATGCCCAGGAAAAATCATCCCTGAAAAAAAAATCCCCTGCTGGGCCTACTGACATATGCTGGTCAACTCGTACACACGCCAACTCGTACACACCAACTCCTACACGCACCAACTCCTACAAACGCAAACTCGTACACAAACGATCAAGTTTACATTGTAGCATCATTTCTAAATTTATGCGATAACTAAACTTGTTTTTAATTTAATCATCACTCACCAATGAAACGAATTGTGCTTAGAATACGGTAAGAAAATGTTGGAAGACAATCTTTTAACGGTTTCCACTCCGACTAACTTTGAGTATCATTTACTATTTTTTGTAACTACATGTATTTCGAGACTAAAAATAATTCCTATCTATACCGATTTTTGAAAAGTTCTTATTCCCACAAAATGTATTCCACAATAGGACAAAAGCAGTCCGACTTTACTCTGCATACGAGTTGTGCGTAACTAGTTGCCAGTTGGCCTGTGTACGAGTTTACCAAGCTGTGTACGAGTTGGCATGTGTACGACTTGGCGTGTGTACGTGTTGACCAATTTGTGTACGACACGAGTTGGCGTGTGTGGACGAGTTGGCTGTTACGCTACTTGCCAACTGACACCGGAAATGCTGCAGAGATTTTACTATAGAACAAATATCATGCAGTAGTCGAGTAAAGTAAACAAAATTTGACACATAAGCAAAGTACTTGACTTTGTACACATTCCCATTATTGCATTAGGGCCTAATTCAAACCACACACAACATCAACACAGGCCGGCCGGCCATTTTTATTTTCAATTTTTACCTTTGGCGTCGCAATCTGCACAGTATTTGTTGTCTTCCTCGCGCAGTAGTCTCGACAAAATCATCTGGTATTTGTCTTGGACACTCTTGGTCTTCTCCTTCTGGTTTCTGGCCGACATGTCGATGTGAAAAAATTGCCCAAAAATTCCGATAAAAACAGACGTTCAATCACCAAGCACACACACGATTATTATTTAGTCGGAAGTGACACCCACTTGCCGTATGTGGATTTGACCCGGAAGTAATTGTCCAAAATTGAACTCGTGGACGTAAAACCAATCTGAGTAAAAAGTCTCGCACTGCTTTTTATCAAAGATTATCATAAAAAATAACACCGAACATCAATTGAGAAGTGGTCCAACCTTAATGAGTCGACAATTTGTGAAGTTATTTGGTAAATCGAAGATATTTGAGCAGAGAATTGCAAGGAAAAGGGCAAAAACCAAAATGAGATATATTATTCCGCGTTTGACCTTTGCACCGGATACGTCATTCTGTAAATTACATTAACGTACGTCATTAATGGATTAACAAGGCTGATAGTAGGGGGTGGAGCTTGGTGGAAGGGTGGGGTGCGCTTTACTTGGAATTAAAACAATTTTCAGAAAATCCTAAGAAAATATGAAATAATAATCGCAATGGTTGGCAAGGTTACCATATGGGTCCTTTTGCAGTGCTATGAACTAAAGCAATTAATTATATTCGACTCAAAGTTTTCAAAAATTTAAATCATTTAATTTGGATCAATTAATAATTAAGTGCTACCAAACACAACAATTTAACAAACACTCATTTCAACAAGATCTATTAATCTTCATAATTTATTAACAACTATGTGCATTTTCAAAAGAAAGTTTACATAAAAAAGATGAACATTACATTAACAATATTTACTTTATTTAAAATGCTTGGAGTTTGGAGCTATAACATATATTGAGTTGCCTTTATCAAAGGATAAACAATTTAAACACGAAATCAATTCTTTCCTTCAGATTATTTCAGAAGCTACTCGTTGAGACATTTTTCTCTAAGAGTTGAGGAACACTTTCGTCAATTTACCAGTATTATATTTTTTCATAATTATTTGAGGCAGGGAGGTATTGTTTTTACCAAATTTAATTTCAATGCTGTTTAAGTTGGTTTTCATATAAGTGTTTATACTTTTCTAAACAAAAAGAGGTATAAATGATTATACCATACGAAATAATACACATTTTAAATAGCAAAAAATATTTACATATAAACAATTAGGATATAAACTTAAACCCATCTTCTGACAAAGAATTATATACAAACCAGGCTATTTTTAATTTCAGAAACAAGATAATAAACTGCTTTTAATCTACAAATACTATTTTCTGTTTTTCTACAGTAATAATGACATATGCAAAAATTTACAAAAAAGTATTTCATTGTTTGTTTAATACTGTTACATGTATATGCATTTAATTAAGTGAATTCTTTCTCAAAAGAAACATTTGAAGGGGAAACTGGGGCCGATTTCACTAACGCTTTGCGATCATCACTAAAGCCCAAATCCATTGCTAAACGGGAAATCAATCGCTACTTTGTGTAGCAATTTTCCATTTAGCGGAGAAGTTTGTCAAAGAAGTACAGATTCATGGGCAAAAATATCAAGAAAGATACAGTTACAGTCATCTGTGTGAGAATTTCAGCCCCATACAGTGCGCACTTTTTTAGAAAACAGCGAAAAACGGCCACAGTATTTCTTAAGTCTTTTCTCTTTTATTTTTGATCTTTTAAAATATCAAAAAGATTTCGGGTCATTGTTTTACTAATATCTGGATAAATACACCATTTCAGGTGGAAACATTTTAACGGTATGTTTCTACCACCACCATGACCACCATCTTCATACCCTGTAATTTTTACGTAAATCTGTGAACATTTCTGTTTTGGTTTTAAAACCTTTAAAAATACCTTTAAAAATACCTTTTACCTTTAAAATATTTCTAGCTGAAATGCTTAAATCCAGAAATTAGAAAACAAACAATGGCTGGAAACAGTTTTGATCTTGGGGTGAGATCAAAGCTCCTGACGTGAATATTTGAAAATACTGTTGAAAAGTGAACAAAGAAAAATTGACTGGAGCGGGATTCGTGCCGGCGACCTCCTGAATACTGTACAGGCCCTCTACCAACCGAGCCATCCAGCCCTACGTTGGTGATGAACCCAATAGTCAATTATTATTGTTCGTTTGGCAGTCAGAAGCCATATGAAACCACGCACACACCGCCATGCCCCAGGGATCATTTCACCGATACGCACAGCAAAAGGAGTCATCATCATGGTTTCATGGCTTCTTACTGTTTGACATCCAACGTTTTTCTCTTTCAATACAGCAAAACCTAAGCAACAGCTCCTGTCACAGTCAATATTTAATAAACATGTAAAGCAAAAGCCGTTACCCAAGACAGTTTAATGGAGGAAACTGCATACTGGGACGTAGTTTGCAGTTGTTTTTAGGTGTGGTACATCTTGAAGCAAGGGGTCACACACAACGGCGTATCACATATATCGCACTGATACCTTGTCTCTTTACGCCGTTTAATTGTTTTGCAGACCACGCATCTCCTGGATGGCTTGAGCGTGTTGGCAGTCGGCGGGATACACATGGGGAAATGTCTCCCCATGAATCTGTTGGGACTGGGCAGTGCATGGGGTCTCACTCTTGTGCTATACACGGGAAGCGTGACAGACTCCAGTATCTCCCTGACCAGAGAGATTTTGAATTCAAAATACTCCAGATCGTGTCCCTGCAGCTTGTAGACGATGTAAGAATTGACCAAACAGAGGTCCAGGAGGTAGAAGAAGATCTTCTTGTACCATTTGATCGACTTCCTGACGCTGCGATGGCTGGAGGCCAGCTGGTCGGCGAGTTCTACTCCTCCTTTTCCCTTGATGTAGTCCACCACACAGGAAGGCTTCTCAATGAGGGCGCCATCTTTGTCTCTCTTTTTAGACTTTTCCATCGATGCTGAGTGCATGTTTGACAGCATTCTGATGTCTTTCTTGTTTCTCCACACAATGGCCAACAGCCCGCTGTCGCTGGAACGGTGCACCATTTCTCCTTTGTCGAGTTTCACCGTTCTCAAATCCTGCGGCATATGATGGCGGTTCATCCGGACGGTTCCACAGACATTGGTTCGCCTGTCTCTAAGACGGAGGAAGAGATCTGGGTGACTGAACCAGTTGTTCACAAAGACGTTGTAACCCTGGTCCAGCAGGTCTTCGTTCAGCTTGAGGAAGGTACTCGTACTCGCAGGAAGATTGCCTCGGGTCTCGGGGGTGTAGATCTGAAAGTTCCAAGTGTACCCTGCTGCAGGGCCACTGCTTTGGCATGTCTTGTACACCTTGACTTTGAATCGTGATTTCTTGGCCGCATTTGAATCCTTGAACTTCAGTCGACCGTGAAATTTCCAGAGCGACTCATCGGTGGCTATGTCTTGCGCCGGAATGTACACAGTCTTGAATTTCTGGGTCACAGAATCCAGGAACGGTCGGAGCTTGAACAGCCTGTCCGTTCCGTCGTCACTGTCATTGCAGTTGAAGTGCAGATTGGCTCTCAGCTGGAGAAACCTGTCCCTGGGCATGGTCTTCCCAAAAAACGGACTCTCGATCATCGGTTCCCTGCTCCAGAAGGATCGGATGTCTGGCTTAGGGGTGATGCCCATCAGAATGTGAAGCCCCAGCATGGCTTTCAGTTCCTCCGCCGTTGTATCGAACCACACCCTGGTGTGTTTGTCTTGATGGTCTTGCAGGTTTTTGGCGGCATATCTGTTCGTCTCGTCGGCAATGTGCTGGAAGAGGTCCTCGGCGAAAAACTCATGGAACACGTCGAGCTTTGTGCTGGAATAATCCAGGTACACTTGAACACCGTCTCTGCCCGTGAACTCAAACGGCTCAGGAAAACAGTTTTCCTTAGTCCAAACGACTGGAGCCGGAGCATCTGGGCGTGGCGCTGCTGATCCTTCGGTCGGCACTGGAGCATCTACAAAAAACTCATCGCTCAATTCATCATCGGAATCAAAATCCGACGATGAAATGTCCTCCGAACCACTTGAAGTTGTGTCAGTGAAGTTGCTGGGACGGCGTCTACGTCGCTCAGCAGCCATGATAGGTGGTGATGACTGCTGGACTTCAGAGAGCTCGGGCACTTCCTGTCAATGAAGCAATCAAGCCAAGAAATTATTTCATGGAATTAATACTCAAAACAAGCCTCTTGACTGCCACACTGATTTCAGGAATTAGGGCATCGGTGATGTGCACAAATTAACAAATTCTCAAGAACCCTGGTCATTTTGTAATTCTTTAAAACAAAATGATCATCACTCGTCAACAATGTTAGACATGTGATTGTAACCTCATCAGTGAGCTGAAGCTTCTAAATCTGCCACAATATGGACGATTCCAAATAGTGCGCCACCAAGAGTTTGCAATTCGTTGCCAATCACAATGCGCGGAATCTGTCAACCGTTTCCAGATGTGCATTTAGTTGACATATTTAATGAATTGTGAGTCGCCAAACTCTTGGTGGCGCACTTTTTGGAATCACAAAAATGTCTGGGTCCTCAGAAGAACAGCCAAGGTCCTTGGAAGGACCAGAATAGTCCTCAGAAAGACAACGAGCAATAAATGAATAAAAGAACCGAGCCAATGTCTCCTTGAAAATCTCATAATTTGGAGTTGTCCTGGCCAATGATTAGTTTCTAATTAGCCTTTGAACAAGATCTAGTACACTGACTTCTTTCACTGTACAGTATGTTAACATCAAAACTTGAATTCTCCAGACTTGCACCAATGCCCAGTTCATAATGGATAAGAATGACACCGTAGGAACCAGTCCATTCCAGAGATGGGTATCGCTCTGCAAAAGCTTGCCCTGAATCATGTGCCAAAGCGACAGAGTCTCTAGTCTATAAAATTCAAACTGGGGTGTTTATGTGCAATGAAAGAAGTCTGTGTACCAGATATTATCCAGTTTTAACTTGCAAATGACTTATTGGAAATCACAGTGAATTTTCATGTGTTGACAATAGGAAAAAAATACAACATACTGATTGTTTTGAAACTTATTTTTTATCTGGACTTACTTCGGAAGCTGGTGGTAGAAAATCACCGTCTATGTACTTCTTGTCTACGTATTTGGATCTTATGAATCGTTCAAGGGAACTCCTGCGAAATCAGGTCAAGGAAAGAATGAAAAAACAACTGCCAGGTGATCTCATCAAGATGTCTGAATTAAGACAGTTAAGATCATTGGCCAATGAAAGAATTGTGGCCACTCATCTGTGCTATAACTGAATAGCTTTCAGGCCTGTGAGAAAATGGCTACTGAACTGTGTGATAACTGAATAGCTCACAGGCCAATGAGAAAATGTGGCCACTGATATGTGCGATTACTGAATAGCTCACTGACCAATTAAAGAATTGTGGCCACTGATGCCAATGGAGTCAAATTATTTTCAGTGGCTGCTCATTATGTTTAGTATTTGCTACTCTGATGAGGGAATGACCACAGGCACCAGGACAATGACCAGAGGCACCAAGGCAATGACCAGGGGCACCAAGGCAATGACCAGGGCCACCAAGGCCATTACCAAGGGCACCAAGGCAATAACCAGGCCAGGCATTTCCATTAATAACATTTCCATTAATTAAAGGATACGAGTCAGTTGTTGGTCTCTTGAAATCTTCAGGAAGATGCTTCTCGTAGATTCTACGTCCGAGTGTATTTCCTCCATTCTCAACGCTCTGTCAAATACAGAATCAACAACAAGTCAAGATACATGTCAATGCATACACAATACAGGACTTCAATACATTGAAGATGGTGGAATGAAAAGATATGACAATGAAAATAGAGGCCAATGAAAAGATATTTCTGCCTCTAAATTTAAGTTTTGTTGGACATTTTCCAGTGTCAAGTTTATGTGTTGCTACATCAAACTTCAGTACAGGTATGTGTCTCATACATATAACATTTAATCCAATTCAACTCCTTCAATCAGAGAGATTTAGGGCCTTTCCATTTTTCCAAACCTCGGCACCTCCAAGTCCATGTCATCCATTCTAAATTAACACCAGTAGACAAATATGGTAGAGGCTTTCGGCTGCGGTTTGGAAACTTATTCGCTGTATTGAAATAGAAACAGAGTTTCAGCTTCAATTAATTAAAAGCCATAACCTATATTTTCAACATATGGCAGTATGGGCATGATGGATGACAGAGACGAAGCCAGAGCCTGAGCTGAGGTTTGGGAAAAGGCCCTTATTAAGCCCTGTTCTACCTTATACTTCACATAAATTGGAAAAGCATAGCAAATGTTGGTGACACAAGAATGTTTTCTTAAGGCCTTTTCACAATGTTTCACACAACGCTAAAAAAAACTCTCAACCATTTAGAAATTCTCTTACGGTTGCGAAATCTTACATAAGTGTAATCGTGTGAAAGGATACCAATGCTTATGAGAGTGACCGATGTCCCTGGTGAATCCTTGAGGTCCAGACCCATGAGAGAATTTCTCAATGGTTGAGAGTTTTTTAGCGTCATGTGAAAAGACTTTTATTGTTATGCATGGCAAATTTCCATGAAGTATGAACTAGGCTTTTCACTTTATATGGTGTGTTTATGGGAAGGCACTGACCATAATCTGTTCTGCTGTCCATGTGTCTAAATCCACTGACTTGATTCTAGATATGTTCACGCCCAGAGTGTGATGAAAACTAGCACAGCGACTACACAGGAATATGCCCAGATTCCATGACGACCACAGAGGATCTGCAGTGGAAGAAATAATTGCGGTGAGGTTCATTTTATAAACAAACAAACAAACTTGTTTATGTTACGACCACAGAACATTATCATTTCTTCTTTTCTTCCAAAAATATGAGTAAACCTTGTCATTATTGGAAACTCCAATTCTCCCTTGGTCCATAGGCATAGCTGGCTGCATGAGACATTTTAGGGAAAAAATTCCACTGACGGCCATGGCCAAATTGACCTAATTTTTGGATATTTGACAAGTTCAGAAGGGGGGGAATCTATTTTGAGGGTTTTTAGGTGTGAGAGGGGGCTCAGTGACTAGGGGGAGAGGTTTAAAAAAAAGGGGGCAAATTAAAAAAAAAAAAAAAAAAAACGCCCTCTTTACACTTCTTTCTTCTCTCCTACCTCTCCTATATCCCTTCCTCCCCTACATTCTCACTCTTATTTTCCAATTTTTTTTACCTTGATCTCACTGAGATTCGAACCCGGGCTGTGGAAGAAACAACAATATTATTACAAATGCAATGGATTATCTGAGCACGCCACACGAGCGCTTGCTGTCAGAAGAAGGTTAATATGTTCCATTTGAAGTTAAGGTCAAGTAAAATTGGCGGGGGAGTCCCAATATGCAATGGTTAAATCTAAGCTGCGTACTGCAATTCAATTCAAACCTTCCAAAAATGTCCCTAGAATAATGCTATTTTGAAATCCCCACACCTAAACCCTCCCTGAATTTTCCTACCGTTATTACCTCACACTAAACACCCCCACCCGCCCCCGCCCCCCGCCAAACAATGGTCCCTCCTGAACATCAATATTCAACAGCTCCAGTGCCCTTTGCCCTCTGTCATGCGCACCACACATAAGTTCACAGATAGAAAATGGCTGCCCCCGTTGTGCGCTACTGCTCTGAAGTGTGGGTCCAAAATACCCCGTAAAACTCACTTTCCAGATGTGCTACCCAGCTTTCCACTCCTGAGATTGAAGTTGGTCCTAACTTGTATCCAGTAAGTTAACTTTTAGAGGATATAACTTTTTTTCCGTCATGGCCGTCAGTGGAATTCTTGCCCATTTTAGGATCGTTTTGGAGCGGGTGAAATCACAGGATTTTGACTCAGGGTAGAGGCAAAATGGAGCTCTTGCCACTCTAATGCAAACAAGGTACTTGGACCCTCCTATCACCAGATCATGTCCAAATGTTAAAAGTTACTCGGACTAGGGTTCAGTGCAGTTGGTACACAATGACATTGATTGAATCAAGTAAGGCTAATTTCATGGGCTATAGAACATGTTTCAGACATCATTGATTCAATCAATTCTTCATACCTTTCGCGTCGCAGTCTGCACAGTATTTGTTGTCTTCCTCCTTCAGTAATCTCAACAAAATCATGTGGAATTTGTCTTCGTCGTCCTCAGTTTTTACGCTCCGATTTTCAGACGACATGTCTCTGAAGAATTATTTTCTGACGAGAAAAACAAATCTGGATGCAGCAGTTGTGTACAAAAAGTTTTGTCTTGTTTTGACTTTTTGTGTGATACAATGTTGAACAGCGACCTCATGTGTTTTGTTTCCATTATTATATGCAAATTATACATCTTTCAGCTAATTTGCATATAAAGGTGGTCGCATGAGGTCGCTGTTCACTTTTTATCCTTTATTTTTTATGTTTCCCCTAATTATTTCGTAGACCAATAAAGGGATAAAGTTATGAAAAGGCTCTGTGTGCAGGTGTGAGGAGTAGTTGCAACATAGGAGGTCCCCAAGTTGGAAACAAAATGGCTGACACTGCATGCAAATTGCAAACAGGGAATACACATGAGAACTAGAAATTTCACTTGCAACGTTCAATGCACACCCAAAATATTTCTTAAATTGTTACTATAGTCCAAGTTAAAAGTAATATCATACTTAACTTTGGTTTTTGTCACAGAAATGCACATTCTTGGGCAAAAATATAAAGGAAGATCGATCAGTCATCTGTGAAATGTTCAGTCTCATACATACACACAGCTAGTGCCCACTTTTTTTAGAAAATGGTCAAAACCGTCCACTTTTCACGGTTATTTTTTATCTTTAAAAGATCAAAATTGTTTTTGGTCATTGGTTTTACTCTTCTCGATAAATACAGCATTTCAGGCGCACAAATTAAACTTCAATTCAACAGTATGTTTCTACCATCACCATTTTTTTACCCTATGTGTTATAGGTAAATCTGAGAAGATTTCTGTTTCGGTATGGCAAAGTATGATACTACCTTTAATAATGGTAGACAGGTTATTTTTTAGGAGTGAGGTCTTTTTAGTTAATATAAACAAAGGTATTAACAGTAATGCTGTAAAAACAAACACAACTAGACAATGTCTATTTCTCTTCATTTATTTACAACTTTGTACATTTCTTTTTTAATTTAGTAAAAAGAGAGAGAAAAAAATGTAAATGTAACATACAACTTCCTACACAAATTCACTCAAAAATAGTTTTTCACTTGAAAAGTTGAAAGATGGTGTACAATTAATATTTTCTGAGGGTGATATTTTTCCTCCAAATACTCCATTTACTGGTAATCACAATTGACATTCCTATTGAGCTTTTTGTGTAAATACAAAGTGGCAAAAACGTTATGTCAACCTAAAGAGTGACGGTAGTACTCTGAACATTTTGCTACAAAATTTAAACCACAACTCTCAATTGATTTTTTTGGGGGAAAATTGAATTATGCACATTATCTATTACCCTTCACCAGCGTAGATGACCTCTACACTATTAGAGTGCTATTTGAGTGCACATGGAGAAATAATATTTTGGCTCAGGTGGGATTCGAACCCACGTCCTCCTGCTTACTAGTGCAGATGCTATAAAGTAATAAAGTGACCGAGCTAGCGGGTGCCGTAACTAATCTTTGTTATTTGTGATTTTACCAAACCACACAAATCTTAAAACAACACAACATTTATCAGAATTGTTCTCCAGTAAAGTTGGACTCAGCAGGACACAATACTGGTTTGCCGGCCAAATTTGGTCCGATTCCAAAGTGTATGTTTGCCATATGAGTGCTTTGCTCGGTTGGACATTACAATGATTACATCATTCAGGATAGTAACCCACTATAATAGAGTGGTCCAATAAAGGACCGCCCCTAATACTTCTGACCAATCACAGCAGTGTGGCATAGGAGAGACATGCATATTCATTACCCATGTGTGCAGTGGGAGGGGCTTTATACTAGATAGGTTCATTTCCTTGGGGTTTGAGTTTATAATAATTCCAAAGCAGTCTTTTCATCTGGCTTCGTTTTTCCCCCGACTGTCTACTTTGACATGGCGTAATATGGATTATATGTCACCCAGTGACCTCCGTGATTGTTCTTTTGGTCTTTGGGCAAAAACAGCGACTTATACACGGCACTCTTGGTGTGATCGAAGGTCTTATCCGTGCTTCCTTTGTCCGATTTCAAAGATGCTCCACTACCATTGGTCACTTTGCTAGAGCCAGCCTTGAAGCCATTGGTCAGTTTGGATGATGATGCCGTCCCATTGGTCAGTTTGGATGATGCTGCCTGTCCATTGGTTGGCTTGTCTGTGTCTGTTTTGGATTCCTTTGACGTGCTTGGTTGATCGTCTGCGGTTGCTGATGTCGCTGTGCAGGACGTCTCTAATTTCCTTTTCTGAGCCTTCTTTGCTTTCTGCGGTAATAAACAGGGAGGACATGTCATTATTTGGTCTGCATTGATTGTTCAACAAGACATAACAATTATTAACACGATGAAATCACTATTGACGAACTTATGACCCTGCATTCTGCTGCATTAAGTTCTTTGAGAACACCCAGTGGGAAGGGTTGTATAGGCCTTATTCACGGTGCATCCATCCTGCATTCGAAGCAGTGCAATAAAACTGAGGCTTGGATTCATAATAGTCTGGTACCCGTTTTCTCTTTAGAATTGGTGTTATCTTTTCCAACGGGTACAAAAGGAAGGTGACAAGATGGATGCACTGTGAATAGGGTCTATGCCATCACATGTCTATTCATGAATATCGACATGGTCATACGTTGAAAGAAAGTGGGCTGTTTCAGTCAAGTCAATGTATAAGTCCCAGCCATAGTCAATATGAACAATATTGGCTGGGCTGTTTCTAGTTTTCAGTGCAGTCAATGAGGGTATTAAGTCACAGCCTAGTCTGTATGAATACTGGCTTGGCCGTTTCTGTGCAATCAATGTGTGTATTAGTCACAGCCGTAGCCACATGTATGTACCTTCTCAGCCTTGGCTTTGGCTCTCTTGTCCTCCATCTTGTCTCTCAGGTCGTTGACCTCCTCCACACTTCCGTTCAGGATGACAGAGTCCTCAATGTCATAGGCAGAGCCACACTGCAAAAGAGACAGAATCAGGGACGACATTTTCACAAATATCTTTCTAATATCAAGGATCCGCACGTTCGCATTGTCTTAGTTTCGTTGAATTTTCATCGGCAAATCTGACTCAAAACATCCATGCTGCATGTGGATCGGTTTGTGATATCACCATGCAATATTCATTTGTACTTTCGCACTTCTTATTTAGTCGCACTTCTGGTTAGGTCTCAACGTTTTGACGAGCCTGCTCTAGTCATCATCAGCAGACGAGAGCAGACCTAACCAGAAGTGCGACGAAATAAGATGTACGAAAGATATATTACATGGTGTTTCCGCAAACCGAGCCACATAAGTGTAACCATGCAAAGCCTCAAATCCAAGCTGCATGCCGTTTTCTTTCCACCTCTTAGGGCTGGATAGCTCAGTTGGTATAAAGAGTGCCAATATGGTATTCTGGGGGTCACTGGTTTGAATCTAACTCCAGTCAATTTTTATTTGTTCACTTCTTAATGACTTAAATCTTTACAGCCACGGTAGACAGTTGTGCGATGGATGCAATCTTTACCTTATGACAAACGTCTGACTTCACCTCCTTCAACGCTTTCTCAGACAGGACGCATCCGCAACCCCACAGGAAGCAAAACCTACACCATTAAAGAAAATCAAAACAAAAATCAAGACTAATCAGACGAACACAATTTATATTAAAGTGAAGAGAATTCAGGTGCTAAATTGTGATACAACACACGAATACAAACTGAAACCATCCAGTTGCAATCAGGCAATCAACATCAATTTTGAAATAGATAATGGAGCACAGTTTTCAGTCCAAAACTTTACTGGCCTCAGTAGGGCCAAGGGTTTTTCACTTCATACACAGCCTATCCTGATTTGTAAATTTAGATTATAAAGGATTCATTGGTACGGCTCATTCATATTTGCTCTACACCTGTCTACGGCTAGCATACGGCGGCCGTACTTACCTGAAATCGCGAGATACTTGTGGCAGCCGTAAGGTCGCCCCAATTTTTTTGACAGGCTGTAGGGATGGCCATAGAATTATAGCGCAGAGTTATAACTCTCTTCATTTCTACGTTGACCATAGCAATTAGACTCGTCGTAGTCATGCCGTAGAACAGTTCTACGGCGGCCGTACGTCAAGCGTGTGGTGGCCTTGCGGTATGTTGCACACACTGTGGGCAAAGCAAGGCACGCACACAGTTCCCATACACCCGACACATGCTATCCGTATGGCCCCTGTTGCTGTCTGTGCTATGAGTGGAGCAGGCACTATGTACACCGCGTTTATTACCTTTCATTATCTGTCATAATGTTATAGACAGAGAGTTATATACAGATGGTGCTGGTTGTTCATCAATGGCTGAGGCCGTGTGGCGACCCTAAACATAATGTGACCGCTACAGTATGTGACCGTGGAAATACTGAGGCGACCCTATAATTGCTATTGGCCGCAGATATCAAGAATTCACGTCGCCCGTAGAAAATGTGACTTGGCCATAAAAGAAAAACACAAATTGACTGTCACATGACAAAAGGGCCCTTTGACAAACCTCGGTTCCGGCTCAGGCTCCAGCTCTGGCTCCATTTCGTGAGTCAATTTTAAAATAACAGGGCTCAAAATAGAGGCTTTTGGCTGCGGTTCGGAGGTAGGTTCTCTGGTTAGAAAAGGAAAACAGAGCTACAGCTTTAGTGAAAAACCACAACCTGTATTATTTTTCAGCATATGGATGACCGAGCTGGAGCCAGAGCCTGAGCCTGAGCCGGAGCCGAGGTTTGGAAAAGGGCCTAGGTTCAAGGAATTTCTTCCGGCTTACTTGTAGTGTCCGTTCATCTGTAGGCCGGTTACCGGGCAGATGTACTGACTGGTTTCATCTTGGTAGGAGCCTCCATTCCTCTCCTTGTGCTTATCGAAGGCCGGGTTGGTGGTCATCTTCAACTCCTTCACATCCTGAGAGCAAACACAAGGCAATAGAAGGGATTTTTAGTGAAGCCTCAAAGTGGGGCCTCAAAGACAGTGCCCCCTGTGAGTGTGGGGATCCATCACAGACTGTGGAACATGTGCTGACCAGCTGCCCCATATACCAGCCACCAAATGGTGTTGGTGGGCTAATCGACCTCGACAATGACACGCTGGATTGGCTCACAGCAACGGAGCTGAATGTCTAGGACATATGACAGAGGAAGAAGAAGGGATTCTTCTCAATCATGTGTCCTAGCTTTGGTGGCAAACGTTGAGGAAAATTATCATTATAAAATAGCCACAAGGGTAAACTGACGGGGTCAATTGACTAGAGCGGGATTCGACCAGCGACCTCCGGAATACCATATTGGGGCTCTAACCAACTGAGCTCTCCAGCCCTACATGTATGTTGGC
Organism: Astropecten irregularis; assembly: GCA_963971285.1. NCBI lineage: Eukaryota > Metazoa > Echinodermata > Asteroidea > Paxillosida > Astropectinidae > Astropecten > Astropecten irregularis. Next base: position 4,986,068 of record OZ020258.1, on the reverse strand, counting down.
GGTGTACCTTAATAGTCAATTATCTTCGTTCAGGAAAATTCACAGACTGGATATAAACCCCCAAGAATCTGAGAATTGTGATGAGCATCCACTTAAAACTCAGACTATCATGCTATCCAGCTAAGTTAGCGTGTCCCAATTATCTTTCTCCAATAATTATGCCTGCTTTAGCCTGATGGAGAGTTCTTGCACAAATTCCTCAGACTTATTTTTTTCCCCTTCACTGGATTTCTTGGACAGTTTACCGGGTTGGAATGTCAACTTACCTTAAGACTTCTGATGTGCTGGGCCGAGTCGCTCGTTGATTTGTCCAAAAGGTACTCAAGCACAGACTCCTTGTTGTACAATCTGCACGTTAAGACAGAAAGAAGCATGAAAGTATAGATATTTATTAATGCAACAAGAGTATGAGGTTGTTGTTCAGAACCACAGTAGCTGAGGATGTCTCCTCTCCAGTGAAACAATTTTCGGCAAATTCTGAGAAGATTTTTATAAGCCTTTGCCAAAGATCCTGTTGGGATTGGAACATCAGGAGTCGATTTCACGAAATGCTGTCATTGATCGTAACTCGAGCTACAAAGGATTATCCATCGTAGGACGCCTTCCTTCATAGGGCTGCAATGCTTGACAGCTTATCGGCCATTTTGGACGGCACGCGCACCCGCGTATGTGTACGTACCGGACAGCATCATATGCACGCACTTCTGCGTTCGGCTGATACTAAGTTATGAGTTTGGTGAAATTGACCCCAGGGGCCGATTTCACTAACACCTTGCGATATCTCTAAAGCCCAAATCCATCAATAAACAGAAAATTGCTATACAAAGCAGCGAAATTCTCCATTTAGCGATGGATTTGGACTTAACGATGATCGCAAAGCGTTAGTGAAATCGGCCCCAGGCCCTCCAAACTCCCAGCTTGTTATAAATAATGACTTGAAATATATTTCATTGTCATTGCAATATTCCTCCTGCGCCATACCCTTGCCGACTTGTGTATGTTGTGCATAGTTAATTTCACGATATGAATGGTGTGAATAATGTTATGTGCACCCCAAGCGTCAAGTGTCACGGCGACCACCGCATCTCATCCTGGGTACAAAACTACACTATAGTGCTCAGACAGTCTGTTCGTTTTACACAGATTTAACCAGATCTTGATCAGTAATCTTTAATACTTTGGTTCACACACTGGATATTTCCAGTTTAACCCCAACCCCCTAGGGGCATTTTACTGTGTACCATCCTGAATCCTCCACAATCCTTCAATGGTCACTCTTTAAAAACTGCGTTCATCCTGAATCCTCCACAATCCTCAAGTGATCTCACTTATACTCAAAATGAGAGGTATCTGAATCCTGAATCCTTCAGAATCCTTCAGTGGCCCTACCTAAAAAAATGCGTTTATCCTGAATCCTTGCCACTCCTCAAGTGGTCCTCACTTGAAAATGACATTATATCCTGAATCCTCCGAAATCCTCCAAAACTACCAGAAGGATTTTGGAGGATTGAGGAGGGTTAGGGTAGAACCTGGAATCAGTGATTGAGACCAAGATAAGACCTGTGTGAAACGAACAAGCCTGAGGCAAATTTCATACAGCTACCCAAGCACAAAATTTGCTAAAAGCTCTCTTGATCAAACAGGATTACCAGACAGATTTCCATGTGATGTTGACTGTTTTTGACTTGTATTTGGAGCGTGATCCAAATCCGTCCCTCACATGAGGGACGGACATCAATGCATTAATTACTTCGCCAAAGATTTCTTGAATACTTATTGTCAGTAAAAAACATGTGAATGTTTAGCCCTGACACCAGTGCAAGTTGGCCACATGCCATTTTCAATTTGTCTATTTTGGTGTTTTTTTTAAAGAAGATTTTAGGGCGTGAGGGACGGACATCAATAAAAATGACTACCTTCACCTGAGTCTACGGATTTTTTTTTATTATTAAAACTTGGAAACATTTTCAACTTTGGTTAATTAAATAGTTGAAGAAATTTCTTTTACATTAAAAAACATTGTCCTTTCTTAGTGAAAAGAAGTTATTTTTAAGGTTGTTGAAGGAAATTAATTTCATGTTTTTGGATGTTACCTAATTTTGGATCACGCTCTTTGGCCATTGTTTGCTGACTGCTGAGCATAACATTCACAAGGAGTTTTGGCCTGGCATACTGATTTTTTATACCAATGTTTTGGGGGCTTATGCAAATTTTGGTGCTTATTTAAGCAGCTCTATGAAATTGGTCCCTGGATGTTCAATGTCTGATCCATACCTGCCTAGCTCACAGGCCATGATTGGCTGTCTGAGACGCTCCTGAGTAATGGCACAGTTCAGCCACTTGGCCATCCGCTCCATGTGCTTGTCAATCTGTAAATGGGAGACACAATAAATAAAGCAAATTAGAAAAAAAAACTGATCTGAAAATATGAATCAAGCAGCTTTAGACATGGCCCAATTTCACGGATAGATGCTGGCCTCAGAATTTGACAGTTATCAATCTTAAAGGTAGTAATATTATACTTTGGTTTTTATCAAAGAAATACAGATTCATGGGCAAAAATATCAAGACAGATACAGTAACAGTCATCTGTGAAAATTTCAGTCCCATGTGGTGCCCACTTTTTGAGAAAACAGTGAAAAGCAGCCACATTATTTTCTTAAGTCTTTTCTCTTTTTTTTTTTATCTTTTAAAAGATCAAAAAGATTTCCGGTCGTTGTTTTGCTAATTTCTGGATAAATACACCATTTCGTAAAAGATGCTAACCCCCTACTTCTAGATTTAGAAGGCTACTCCGTGAGCCTTCTAAATCTAGAAGTACTAACCCCCGGCCCCGTAGGCCTACAATGAAACATTATGTAGGTCTACATTAGCCCCACTAGTGTGACATAAATTCTCGCTCAAGTCGCTCCATTGAGCGAAAGTTTGTGCCACAATATTAAACGTTAGTAATTAGTGGGGCTAGGTCTACGTGCACATGTCATGTAGGCCTACAGAAGTCATTACAACTTACAAGCCTTCTTTTTTACACAACAGTGACTCTCACTCAGTCATACTTGTACTATCGTAGAATTCGACAATTACATATATTTAGGTAAGTGACTTTTCAAAAGTAGTTTTCCTTTCCTTTATAGTTTTTTTTATACTGGGTTTGGGACCCGTCTTATCACATTCACAATGGCAATTGCAATCCCCACAAAATTAAATAGTGAATACGGTGACGTTGACTGAGTTTGTCCACTTTCTTTTCGCGGTCTGCATGTCATATTCTGCACCGAATTTCCTACCTGTTCTGGTTTCTTCTTGAGCCTGACGAGTTCATCTCGTCTTGGGATTGTTCCACCGTCGCAACCCATGATTTCTGAAGCCACAAATAATGGTGAAAAAGACCAAAATAGTGTCGAGAAAATAGTGCACTACCGGAGTACAGGTGTACGTCACTGAATATAAAAATAGAAGGAGAATCTTCTCGCACTATTTTAAAGAGCGCCACCACACGACCACAATTAATAATAGACTTGATTCAAGCCTGATGAGTTGGACTGCAGCTGAGATTGGTCTGTGCATAATCTGTGTACTACATACACCGTTGAGGCCTTTAAATCAGCACTTTACCAAAATCTTCCAGTTTTTTTTATAAGACAAACCGCTCATTTGCAAAGGCTTTAAAAAACACCGGTGTCATCTTGCTGAGTGATTATCAAATATCGATTCTAATTTTGCCGTGCATAGCTCTATGGAGGGCGCCCCCTGTTGAAATGACTGATCGACAATAGCTAGACCTTATGGATTTTTCCTTGCTTTATTTAAATTTAAGATTTACCAACATGATTTTATATTTTGATACAACTGAGTTGGTAATTAACTTGTATTGCCTTCGATAAAGATTCTGCTAGGATTGAAACGCGTCAGGCCCTCCCAATATTAAGGCACATCGGTTTTTATTTAACTTTATGCTTTAAAGGAGACATAAAACTTTTTGGATATCTCCTAATAACATGAAACATTTAGTTTGCATTCCAAATTATTGATAGAAGACATAGAATGCTCTCAACAATAACAGTTTAAAGGTTTGAAGGATGTTCAGAAATAGGCAAAGTTTGTGCACGTCCAGCACCTATCATGGGAATGTACCATTTAGAAAGTCCAACAGAATAACAAACGACAATTAAAAAGTCACCCTTTAAGCACACAAAAATTGCTTAGCACAAAATGTCCAGCTCAATAAAACAAACCACCATTAAAAATTCCATTTGATATTCATGACCAGCAAACAACAGCCAAAGAACAATTATGATAGCTGGTATTACAATTGAACAAAATGCTACCACACATAAATTGAACAATCTTGTGGTCGTCATTGTATGGTCACCTGATGATGACTAGACCAGGCTAGTCGAAACGTTGAGACCTTACGAGAAGTGCGAACGAAATAGAAGTGCGAAAGTACGACCGATTCTTACATGGTGTTTTCGCATCCACAAATATTAAGCTTGTGGTCGTTGACAATTTCATAGTATACAATATCTTTAAAAGAAAGACAAAATTACTATCATAGTAAAATGAGAATGATATCAACCAGTGAGTTGCAATATTTCAGTCATACTGGCACCGCTGAAGCACTGACGCGATACGTATAGATCATTGAGGTGATCAAGTGGTGTGTGTGACATTACATCAGATGCAAGGACACATGCTCCCACGTACAGTACGTACACCCAGCGGCGTAGCTAGGATTTTTTCAGCAGGGGGGCACTGGGGGGGCCTGGGAATTTTGTGGGGGGGCACCCGGAATTTTTTCAAAACTGGAGATTTGCAAAATATGAGAAATGCAGGGGGGGGCGGCGGATCCAGCTGGCGTGGGGCAACCTTTTCTTCAAGCAAAAAACAAATTAATAAAAGGGAAACAGAAAGACTCCAAAAGAGCTGGGGGAAGACAAAAGAGGGGGAAGACAAAATTAGCTAGCTTTGATCGTCCCGAAACGCATCCATCGCTATTGAATTGGTGCATTTTATTTCCACGCTCCCTGGAAAATCATGGATAAGCGCGAAGGCCTTGCGGCCGGGGTCCAGGGCCCGCTTAAGGGCCCTGGAAGCTCAGGGGTTCTAGATATTCTCTGGTGCAATCTGAGCCTTATTTTGGAAGCAATTTTTCCGATAAATTTATTCATTTATTTATATTATTACTTCATTATTTCTTTTTAATCCAACACTAATGAGCGGGAGAAATTCAATCTGGGGACCAGACTAACTAGCCAAACCAGACAAAATGGCAGATGGGCTGTTTTGAAGTTCGCAACCGTAAGCGCGTAAGAAAATTGCATTTTTACACTGAAATTATGCACAGATTTCTTCACTATAGAGTTTTAAGGACTCAGGAACATTTGCTGAAAGTAAACAAATATACTTTTGGAACAGTAGAAGCTGTTAAGTTGTTTTTATTTCCTTTATAGCTATCATACCCTGCAGATAACACTTAAATTTTTTTCTATACCCACGATTTTTTGTGGGGGGGCACCTGGGGGGGCACACAGAATTTGTGGGGGGGCACGTGCCCCCCCAGGCCCCCCCGTAGCTACGCCGCTGCGTACACCTAAACCATCACATGTGTAGGCCTGCATCCTTAAACATCTCCCAGTCCAATATCGCTCCTACAGCCTCCAGACAAAGACCTGTGTATAAGACCGTCTCGTATACATCACTTCTGTTGCATGCATTCAGAAAATGCGACTGACAGCCGTTCTGTGGACGTGGATATTTATAGGGGAGCCGTATTAATTAATTAAACCGTGGTTTTAATTTGAATTGTGCGAGGAAACGTAGATGAGGACACCGAGATGAAAGAGTACTGGTATGTATTATGTCTTGAGTATCTGGATCATTGCATGCGGTCCGTATCACACCGATAAACCGATTTGTACACAAGTATAGTTCGTATTCCTATACTTACGCGACAGTATAACGAAGGCCCATTTTATTCCATATTTGTATGGTTTTTATATTTCAGTTAAAGGTAGTTTCATACTTTGGTAACATACCGAAACAAAAATCTTCACAGATTTACATATAACTTACATGGTATAAAGATGGTGCTGGTAGAAACATACCGTTAAAATATTTCTGCCTGAAATGATGTATTTATCAACAACTTGAGTAAAACTAGTGGCCACAATTATTTTTGATCTTTTAAAGATGGAAAATAAAATGTGGCAATTTTTCACTGTTTTCTCAAAAAGTGGGCACCGTATGGGACTGAAATTTTCACAGATGACTGTTACTGTATCTTCCTTGATATATTTCTTCATAAAATTGAATTTTTTTCTCAAAAACGAAAGTATGATATTACCTTTAATCATTCCACAGTTTGAAAAAAAAACGAACCTGTGAATCAAAGAGAAGCAGAAATAAGGAAGACGAGCAAAATATTATTCCACGATAAAAATATTAAACGATTAACATATTCTTTTCTTAAGACCGGCATTTTAACTTTGCATGAATTATATTTTACACAGTGACCATGATAGAAACAAATTCGTGTTTTTGTTCTTTATTATTATGTATTTTGTTTGCATTTAGATTGGCAATAATGTGTGCGTCATTATAGATCCATTTTTATTTTGATGCATCATATTTTCTGTTGGTAATTATACATAAACCGTGTCGGTGCGATTCATCGTACAATTGACGATGATATGACGAATTGATATGTTTATGAATGTATTTTTCATTCACTTCATTCCATTTTTTGTATTACAAAAAGATGGTTGCTAATAAGGACTAATACTAGATCTAAATTCCAATGAGTATTTTGTTTAATAGAGATATTTTTTAGATAACAAACAAGTAGCATACATGTATTCATGACCTTTTTTTCTGGAAAGAAACACTCATCAGTATTTCGCAATTGAGAATAATGTCCAGTTATGAGTCATCACACACACGTACGTATAGGATGTTATCATCACACATGGCCATTCAATGATTCCACTTGGATATAGGAGTCTGAAGCTTTTGTAATGGACAATTCATAATAGGTCTAGACACTTGTAACAGATTATAATGCTTCAAAGCTAGGTTTGGTTTGTTTTCTTTTAACATAGAAAGATGATTATAATTTATACATTTTCAAAATGGTTTGAAAGCCTGCAATTTTTGTTATTGTCATAATTTATGTATTATTGTATATAAACCGTCGTTATATGAAAAGGATCTAGGATGATCCATGGTTTTTGAGGATTATGGCGTTTGGATTATGATGGGGGATTGGTTATGATGGGATTATCCGTGGTCGTGAAAGAAAGTGTTTGGTTATGATGGGATAATCCATGGTCGTGAAAGAAAGTGTTTGGTTATGAAGGGATAATCCATGGTCGTGAAAGAAAGTGTTTGGTTATGATGGGATAATCCATGGTCGTGAAAGAAAGTGTTTGGTTATGAAGGGATAATCCATGGTCGTGAAAGAAAGTGTTTGGTTATGAAGGGATAATCCATGGACGTGAAAGAAAGTGTTTGGATATTAAGGGATAAACCGTGACAGTGAAAGAAAGTGTTTGGTTATGAAGGGATAATCCATGATCGTAAAAGAAAGTGTTTGGTTATGATGGGATAATCCATGGTCGTGAAAGAAAGTGTTGACTTATAAAGGGATAATCCATGGTCGTGAAAGAAAGTGTTTGGTTATGAAGGGATAATCCATGGTCGTGATAGAAAGTGTTGACTTATAAAGGGATAATCCATGGTCGTGAAAGAAAGTGTTTGGTTATGAAGGGATAATCCATGGTCGTGAAAGAAAGTGTTTGGATATTAAGGGATAAACCGTGACAGTGAAAGAAAGTGTTTGGTTATGAAGGGATAATCCATGGTCGTGACAGAAAGTGTTTGGTTATGAGGGGATAATCCGTGGTCCTGAAAGAAAGTGTTTGGTTATGATAGGATAATCCGTGGTTCTGAAAGAAAGTGTTTGGTTATAAAGGGATAATCCGTGCTTGTAGCTGCAAATAACATTAATGATTGAATTTAGTATGTCATTAAAAGAGACATACGACCATTTAATAATCAGCGGCTGAAGAGAAATGAAGAAAGTATTAATGAATCATTTTCATCTCCCAGTGAACTAAAGATAGCTCTTAAAAATGATAATTATTGATTCTTCGGTCGCATTTTCAAGCCCTGAATATCACCCAGCCGAGCGCTCCAAATTTCAATCACTCTTGTGCGTGCTCATCAGGCGAGGCATCTTAAGCCCACCGAACACTATACGATCCGACATTCCGACTAGGACCCGACTGGTTGTTGGAAGGATCGCAAAGCATCCTGGGAGTCTTAACCGTGATTGTTCCCAGTCGCATGCAGACCCACTCTGATCGCCAGTCGGCAAGATTCGACTGTCGAATCACGGTTAAGACTCCCAGAATGCTTTGCGATCCTCCCAAAAACCAGTCGGGTCGTAGTCGGATCGTATAGTGTGCGGTGGGCTTTAAGCTACACGCCGCCTCAGCTCCGCTCCTTCCGGGGATATAATACGACCCCGAGATGCAGCGAGCTAGGAGGCTTGGTGAAGGGTCGACTCCTATAATCTCTCTAGAAAGCCGATCTATCTTAGCACCTGTAACCCCCTTGGGTGTGCTGGAGAAGCAATCTGCAACGGATTGCCATGATTATAGAAACACAGGCCCTATCATCCTCCTCTTGCCGTCACACGATGCCAGAAACCTGTGGAATACAGCGCTATACAAAGTTTCAAGTTTAAAGGTAATTTCATACTTTGGTAAGACACCAAAACAGAAATGTTCACAGATTTACGTATAACTTACAGGGTATGAAGATGGTGATGGCAGAAACAAACCGTTAAAATATATCCGCCTGAAATGCTGTATTTATCCAGAAATTAGTTAAACAACGACCGAAAATCTTTTTGATCTTTTAAAAGATCAAAAATAAAAGAGAGAAGACTTAAGAAATACTGTGGCCATTTTTCACAGTTTTCTCAAATAGTATGCACCGTATGGGACTGAAATTTTCACAGATGACTTTTACTGTATCTGTCTTGATATTTTTGCCCATGAATCTGTATTTCCTTGGCAAAAACCAAAGTATGATACTGCCTTTAACATAGGCCTATAGCCCTATACGCACGGCGACATACAGTTCCGCTTAATATTGGATTTTGTGCGTATCTTCTTTCAGAAGCGCACAAGTTCGGGCAGCTGGGGAGAAATCGATTTTTCTTTACTAGAATTCGGTGAAAAGAATCGCCAACATTATAACACATTTTAAAGTGTGTGGGGTCGATTTCACGAAGCACTATACGATCGATCGTAACTCGAGTTACGAAGGATAAACATCGTATCTCGCGTATTATGGCTGTGATGTATCATAAGTCTTACGATTGATAGTAAGTTACGATAAGTTTGTTGAAATCGACCACGGGTGTGTTACTCAAACCTTGCAAAATTAAAACCTTTTGTCGTGCTGGGGCCAATTTCACGGCGCTGCTTAGCACAAAAATTTGCAAAGCATCATGACATTTCTATCTTAATAAAAACAGTACAAGTAATAAACTGCTGCAAACTGCTCATCAGCCAAAATGACCTGAAATATATCAAATGCTTAATGTTAGGAGGGCCTGACGCGTTTCGATCCTAACAGGATCTTTCTCAAAGGCGATCTTTCTCAAAGGTTTTTTTAATAAAAACAGGGTTAACAACCACATTTCTACGTGTTGTGTATTGCTTGTGATTGTTCTTTGGCCATTGTTCACTGACCATGAATATCAAATGAAAATTTTCACGGTGGTTTGTTTTATTGAGCAAGACATTTTTGTGCTAAGAAAACGTTTGTGCTCAACAGCAGTGCTCCATGAAATTGGCTCCTGATCTTGTGATATGAAAGGCACTATCATACTTTGATAGCATACCAAAACAGAAATCTTCACAGATTTACCTATATAACTTACAGGGTTATATAAAGATGGTGATGGTAGAAACACGACGTTAACATTTGTCTGAAATGCTGTATCTGTCCAGAAAAAAGAGTAAAATCAAATACTCGAAATAGTTTTGATCCCAGGAAGATTCAAACTCCTGTTATAATAGATTTGCAAATACCTTGAGCGTTTTTCACTGTTTTACCAAAAAACGGGCACAATATGGGACTTGAAATTTCACAGATGACTGTTACTGCATCTTTCTTCATATTTTCGCTCATGAATCTGTATTTCGTTGGTAAAAACGAAAGTGTGATATTACCTTTAAGCGTCGGTGCCCAAAGGCGACACTCATCACCTATAGTGGTTGTTCGCCGCGTTTGGTTGTAATTTACCAAAAGGTATGTTATTGAGCTTGCATGCGTTGCTGCTGAAAATTCCATTCCCAAAATTAACATTGTTATTAAAATCAGAATGAATTAAAAGATTTTGGGCGCATTAAAGGTACACAGCAACATAAACAAAAATACAGAGCAAGTGTGGAAAGTTTACAATTTATAATCTTCGGATCATGTTTTTTTTTTGTGAAATTTTCTTTGAGATGCAAACATAATTATTATTCGAAGGCAAACAATTTTTGAAACCTTTGAATATCTGTCTTGATATTTTTGCCCATGAATCTGTATTTCTTTGATAGAAACCAAAGTATGATTTTTTTTATGATATTACCTTTAATAAGGTCATATGAACACTGCTTGCATGCGTTTTTCACACGTTGCAAGACTTGTTTCATGATGGTTATGCTTGTTGAAAAGGAAGATAATTGGGGTGAATACTCTCTTCACATCAAATGAGATTTCAGCTCCTGTCATGAAAATGAAAAAAAAAACAACCATGATTTATGTGAGCAATTTCCCCCGCTATTCATTTCACGGTGCGGGATTACTAATAGCAAAACGCGGCAGATTTCGCTCTGATACTCCCGTCATTAGGTTTAAAGGTAATATTATCATAGACTTTAGTTTTTGTCAAAGAAATGCAGATTTATGGGCATAAATATCAAGAAAGATACAGTAACAGTCATCTGTGAAATTCCCAGTCCCATATGGTGCCCATTGTTGTGAGAAAAAAACACAGTGAAAAAGCCCACGGTATTTTTAAAAACATCTTTTCACCGTTTTCCTTTATCTTAAGAAAATCAACATTGATTTTGGTAATTGGGTGCCACTGTTTTATTCATAAATACACCATTTCAGGCAGAACAATTTTACCGATATGTTTCTACCACCACCATCTTTATACCCTGTAAGTTATAGGTAAATCTGTGAACATTTCTGCTTCCGTGCTATCTCTTATATGCTATCTAATACCTACTGTGATACTCAGTTCCTCCAGTTTTATCATGTATATACCTTTAAGAGATGCATTCATTCGGAAACTCTTTCACGAAGATTGATGTTTTAAAGTCTTAATGAATCGTTTTTGTATTAATGCAATTTCACACTTATTTAAATGCGAGTAACTAACTGCTGCAAATTGCTCATCAGCCATCATATTGACCTGAAATACATACAATATTAAGAATGAGGAGAGCCTGACGTTTCGATCCTATAGCAGGATCTTTCTCAAAGGTTTAAAGGCTTTTACCCTTTGATGAAGACCCTGCTTATATGATCGAAACGTCAGGCCCTCCTAAACTCCAAGTGTTTGGCAGGCAGCCGTATATACATAAGCATTAACATCACTTAAGTATACTTTGCCAAGTTAATGTCATATTCCGTAGATCAATCTAATTTGAAATTCAGACATTTCTGCGGTTATATGAAACCCATTCTGTTACACACTATCGGGGCCTCTTTCAGGCGCAACTCCATACGGAACAAGCCCTTGTCGCGTCGGTCAACATAATCGATCTCAGTCGCTGATGGTGAATCATATTTTTTTGTCCGTTCTCACTGTTCTAACGTTGTATAGGGCTATTCTTTGCTCGAGGCGTTCACTGGATGCCCGACTGACAATCACGCTCGTATAGGCTTTCAGGCCATGCAATTAAGCATCGAAGCTCTGGGGCAACATCACTTTTGTATAGCGGTTTGTTCACCTCGATAGGCCTCGGGCGACTCGAAGAAAGGCTATGTGTCCCCTGTATAGTTCTTCACGTCGTGCACTGAGTCATTGCCGATGTATTACTCAGCTGCTTCAAAAGAACGTGGTGTAGTCTTTCCTCGCTTCTCTTTCTTTCATCAAAATCTCTGAGTCATAGAAAGGTTGCCATGGTTTCAGGCTCCCCAAAAAGAAGAAAGAGAGTAGGATGGATAGAATTCATGCAGCGGTTTACATTAATTTACCGTGTGTGTTTGGAATAGCCTCGAAGCTCGATTCTCTTGTGGGCCGCGCGTGGCTCTCGATATTTCATTGAGCCCGAGTCAAGGCTATGCGTGATGGAAGCAAATCTTCATTCAATACACAATATCCACGTACGATCTCAGCTATAATACGTCAGTGACTTAAACCGTGAAGTGACTTTTATATCCCTGTGCATCTTTCAATCATGTTATAAGCTGTCAAAGTGGATTTAGATCTCATGTGTGAAAGGTTATACCCTAACATGCATGACTACTTTGTGTTTTCATCATGGGTTGTTTTTGGTCGTGTGCGTGTTTATCCTCACTTATTTTGTTTTATAGATTGATTTTGCTCAGTATATGGATCTTGATAAAAGAAATATTGGTGTTTTTCTGTTTGGACATTCAAGTAATTGCTTTATATTTATCTCTTTTCCACATTTTAGAGCGGTGGGCTTTTTGTCGTGATCTTTTTTTTTGTCATAAAAAAATCAGAGCATATTATGTACGTATAGGAGTTGAATGATTATTCATTATTTCGATGGTTTTGAGAGTTTATGTTGATATTTTTTTATAGAGCAAGTGTTCTTCAAAGTCGTTACAAGTATACTATTATGCTTCGGTAGGAAACCAAGACAGAAATGTTCACAGATTTACGTATAACTCACAGAGTATAACTTGAGATGGACCCAGTACAAACACTCCGTTCAAATTGTTCCGCCTTAAATGCTGTATCATTATCCATGCAGAAATGAGTAAAAACAAAAGACGGAAAACAGTTTTGATGTCCGAGATCAAAACCTCACCATTACAATTTCCTCACAAATATTTCGCGTAGGCCTATAAACAATTGCAACGGTTTTCGTTGTTTTCTATTGTTTCCAGCAGTAGTGTAGACACGTCCTCAGACATGGGGGTTGATCTTGTAGCCGGGTCGCACTCCCATATACGTTTGTGCACAAAATCGGGGGCCGGGTTGCAACCCCCCTAGCCCCCCGGGATCTACGCCCATGGATTCCAGTCAATTGAGCTGAACATTTCACAGCTTGTTTGTATTCCATGACAAATCAAATTATGAACAGACCGCAGCTGTTCTGTCAACTTCACCAAAATATTCACCTTTAAATTTGTGGAGATAAAGGCCAATCATACATGTAACCGTGTTACATGATCAGGAGAGCGGACCAAAATGGTCTTACCACAATGCCAACAAAATGACGGACACATACATGTAGTTATAGACTCATCTTGGATTTCTATTTCTACCTCCATGATAGCTCAGAAAAACGAAAAACCGGACTAGGCCTACTCTCTTATGAAAAAGTTGAGCGTGCATTCATTATAATATGAGCCTGGTTGCACCAGGCGTGATTCCGATCTACCTCGCTAAAGGTTTAGTCTTCTGTCGAGTCGTGGAAACTAACACTGCATCTTTTGCATAATTGAATTTGTCCATACAAGTTTAGATTTAACTGGAGAAGGGCGCCAGATGCAGAACGCACACAAACTTCCTAATTCAATGGACAATTCGGCAGGATACAAAGTAACCAGTACTCAGAAAAAAAAGGATTGTTTTTCAGGATTGACGTGCCCATTATAACATAACCTTGCAAGCTGACATTTTAACTCAATCTACGAGGTACGTATCATTACGTTACTATGACAATCCCTGGATTATTTTTTCACTTGGCAAAGCAATGAAGTTTCCTTGACTTGGAAGGTAATCAGCTTTAGTTACAGCTGCCTTGGCCTTGCTGGGGGAATGAATACAAAACCCCAATGTCATGTTCATCGGGTTTTTGTTCATGCATGCACGATTGTGTTTGAAGCATGGGTACGTAGAATTCGTTCACTAACAAACGTTATATAGGCCTTATTCATGGAGTCCATCTTGTCACCTTCCTTGTATACTCTTCGGGAAAGATAACACCAATCCTAAAAAGAAAACGGGTACCAGACTATTTTGAATCCAAGCCTCGGTTTGATTGCACTGCTTCGAATGTAGGATGGATGCACCGCGAATAAAAGGCATAATAATTATACGGAATCTTAAAATGACCATCCGGGTTTTCAGTATCATTGAATTCCGTGTTTCCGAGATAAAATTGTCTCAGTGACGTGTAAAATAGAAAAAAATACAAGTAGACTAATCAGAGTAACAAATAAAAGGTCACATAGAAACTCGTGTGGCTATTTACGGCCTCCGTATTATCGATTTACATGGCCGCCGATTGCCAGAAAACATTACATACAATTTCTGAATAATTGCATGTATGTGTGTCACAAGTGGTAAGGCTCATTGCATAGAAACATCGTTAAGATAAAGAAAAAAGTGGCAGTAAATTTTCATGCATGAAGTCGTTACGATCATATAGCCGTTACCATGGCTACATTTATTGATGTTTTTTAAAGGTATAGTATCATACTTTGGTAACATACCGAAACAGAAATGTTCACAGATTTACGTATAACTTTCAGGGTATGAAGATGGTGATGGTGCATGGAAACGTACCGTTAAAATTTGTCTGCCTGAAATGGTGTGTTTATCCAGAAATTAGTAAAACAGCGACTGGAAATCGTGTTGATCTTTTAAAAGATCAAAAATAAAAGAGAAAAGACTTAAAAAATACTGTGACCGTTTTTCACTGTTTTCTCAAAAATTGGGCACCGTATGGGACTGAAATTTTCACAGATGACTGTTACTGTATCTGTCTTTATATATTTGCCCATGAATCTGTATTTCATTGATAAAAACCAAAGTTAGCTTTAATGCTATACACGGTAATTCAAATTGCTTTGTTCATGATTGTGATGCGGACTTTCAATGAGATGGCTATAAAAATAAACCAAAATGATTGGTATACACTCAATTTCATGCTTAGTAAC
Source organism: Astropecten irregularis (assembly GCA_963971285.1). Taxonomy (NCBI): domain Eukaryota; kingdom Metazoa; phylum Echinodermata; class Asteroidea; order Paxillosida; family Astropectinidae; genus Astropecten; species Astropecten irregularis. The sequence continues at coordinate 4,970,912 of OZ020258.1, read as the reverse complement.
TCTGCACCTTTTAAAAGACCGCATTTTCCTCGCTTGTTTTATTTTTTTATATCGTCAGTGAACCTTGCAATCATGCAGAAGAAGAAATTTCCTTTCAAGTTTGCCAAGAGGCTGAGTAGGTTAAGTGAACATCTTTAAATGCTTCCCCTACTTAACAATTCTTAATGGATTCGATCAGTGTCTCAATAAGCAAGGTTGTATAAACACAGATAAAAGACTTTACATGCGATTGGAAGGTTGGAAATAGAACTTAAGACTCGCCGATGTTTTTGCTGTTGTTGACATTTTCCTTTAAGTAGCTGAAAATACAAAATGAAAAAAATGAAAAACTTAATTCTGCGAACCTTTCAAACAAATACAATAGTGATGTTGTGTCATAAATTATATATCTCATTTTGGAAGGTCGTCGAATTTTATTCAATACGAAAATGTAAAAAAGTGACTGATGGTATTTTTTATGGCTGTATTGCAAAAGCGCAAATAAGAAGCATTATTTTCAGACTTTGCCACAATTTTTTAAGACAATTGAGAAGTACACTTATAGACATAATACAGGATTGATAAAGGTGACAGGACAGCTGCAGACTGTTCATAATTTTATTTGTCATCATGATGGAATAAAACCAAACCTGAAAAATTCCCAGCTCATGTCATCATCGAAAACTGTAGAAAAGAATGAAAAACACTCATGTTTTTTTGTTATGTTTTTCAAATTTATTCACAGAAGTTTGGATCACACCCCGAAATCAAAACTGTTTTCGGTCGTTGTTTTACTAATTTCCGGATAAAATACATTTCAGCCGGAAATATTTTAACGGTAGGCATTATACCAGCACCATCTTCATATCCTGAAAGTTATATAGGCCTATACACGTAAATTTGTGAGCATTTCTAGTTGGGTATGTTACCAATCCTGACTGTACCTTTAAACCAAAAATAAGGTTTTATCAAAAATTTGCCACAAACATCTTAAAACGGTACCTCCGCTCGCCATATGGGGTTTTTTTTAGAAAAAAAATGATATTGGATTTTGTTTGCAATATGTTTTAGTCTTGTAAAGACACGAGAAACATAATAAAATGTCACTCGAGATTACAGTCTTCCTGTGTTCCCTATTTCACAAGAGGGCTTGAATATGTTGTACTCAAGAAAATTGAAAGAAATGGCGAGCCATTTGCATCAATAATAATCCCTCTGAAGATCAACACAAGCACTTGGAGTGGCACTCCATAGGTTTAGAAGTCCCTCGTCGAGCGAGGGATAGAAATGCACTTCAGGTTTATAAACGCGTGTCGTGTATTATCATCGACGACATCAATTTGTGATCATTATATTCATTTCTAGCTGCAGGGGCTTTACAATCTTTCGTCAATCGCCATGGGTATGTGTATAATGTCACTGACGAACTCCACACTAATGCTGCACTGTGTGATATGGGCCAGTTTCATATAGCAGCTTTTTAAGCAAAAGAATTAGCTTAAAGGCAATATCATACTTTTTTTGTCAAAGACATACAGATTTATCGGCAAAAATATCAAGGAAGATGCAGTCATCAGTCTGTGAAATTTCCAGTCCCATACGGTGCCCACCTTTTGAGAAAAGAGTGTGATATTTCTTTTCTTTTAAAGATCAAAATTGTTTTTGGTAATTGTTTTTACTCTTTTCTTGATAAACACAGCATTCCAGGCAGAAACATGTTAACGGTGTGTTCCTAAAATCACTATCATTATACCCTGTAAGTTATAGGTAAATCTGTGAAGATTTCTGTTTCAGTATGCTACCAATTTGATAATACCTTAAGCAAGGTCTTCCTTGATCAAATAGGATTACCAACCAAAAAGAAACAGAAATCTTCACAGATTTACCTTATAACTTACAGGGTATAAAGATGACGACGGTAGAAACATACCATTAAAATGTTTCTGCCTGAAAAGCTGTATTTATCTAGAAAAGAGTAAAATCAAACACCAAAACAATTCTGATCTTATTAAGATAAAACAAAAATTGTGAACAGATTTAAGAAATACTGAGCGTTTTTCACTGTTTTCTCATAATGTGGGCGCCGTATGGGACTGAAATTTCACAGATGACTGTTACTGCATCTTCTGTGATATTTGTGCCCATGAATCCGTATTTCTTTGACAAAAACCAAAGTATGATATTACCTTTAAGCAAATTTTGGGTGCTTAAGCAGCTCAACGAAATTGGTCCCTAGTCACATGAAATAATGGACAAGAAAATGTTACTCGGTTATATTAATGGTGGGGGAATTGCTTCATGGGCAATATCCCCTCGCCTCAATATCGAGATATTATATGCCTTACCGTCCATCGCGTCACCGTAGGCGGTCTGTAAGACCTAAATATGTGCACACGCCGTGCAAATAGATCAGAAAATTAAAGGTAATATCACACTTAAATATAAATAAAATACAGATTCATGGGCAAAAATATCAAGGAAGATACAATAATAGTCATCTGTGAAAATTTCAGTCCCATACGATGCCCACTTTTTGAGAAAACAGTGAAAAACGGCCACAGTATTTCTTAAGTCTTTTCTCTTTTATTTTTGATCTTTTAAAAGATCAGGTCGTTGATCGGTCGTTGTTTTACTAATTTCTGGATAAATACACCATTTCAGGCGGACGAAAAATTCACGGTATGCTTCTACCACCACCATCTTTATACCCTGTAAGTTATACGTAAATGTATGAACATTTCTGTTTTGGTTTGTTACCAAAGTATGATACTACCTTTAAGACATCAATTTTCCCAAATGGCTGTTGAGAGGAAAAAAACATACACGAAAGGGTCGTATTCGGGTTAAACTAAGGTAATAGGTCCTCCAATGATTGGGGAATTCAGCGTAAGTAATGCACATTATTTTCACTGATGTACATGTACATGTACATGTACATGCTTTGTGTAATGGTTCGCGTATGATGGGGACATTATATAGTCGGTGCACGTTTGCGTCCAGAGAATAGAAAGCACTTAACTATACTGCAGGGTCTGTCAATACGACTAGTGTACTGATGATAGTCTGTTTGGCTATTCCTAGAAGACCATTACAATCTGTAAAGGTCTCCTGTGATTAAAGGTACAGTCCAGGATTGGTAACATACCCAAACATAAATGTTCACAGATTTACGTACAACTTTCAACGTATGAAGATGGGGCTGGTAGAAATATATACCGTTAAAATATTTCCGCATGAAATGGTGTATTTATGATTAGTAAAAGACGGAAAACAGTTTTGATCTGGGGGTAAGATATATGGGAAGTCTTGTTGAGAAAATGGATGGAACTCGGTCACCAGAGTTTGGACTTTCAACTTTGAGCTGTTTGGATGAAATCGGGCCCTAACGTCGCTCTACTTGGGCATGTAGTGGAGGGGTACTTGTTTTTAGTCTGGCATCAGTCAACGTGGCCGTTTTCAGGGTATTTTCCTTTGGATGGATTTTCCTCAAATAGTCATTGGTTACCCTATAGAAAGAAAAAGTTGAAATGAAAATGAAAATTGAAGTTTTCAGCTTCATTTGGTGTATAGCTTGATTGCCTGAGAAACTTCTGAGTATTTGCATAGTAATTATTGGAAAATGGCCATTTAGCATGGGAGCATATGGGAAATTATTTACTGGGGGTGAACCCATAGTGATTACAATCTCACGATGCAGACACTTGCCTCGACGGAGGGCGGGGCGTGGCGGGGGGGGGGGCATTAGGGGCCATCCTATCAGTTTTTGCTCCGATTCACCTGTACTTAATATTATATACGTGGGTGTATAGACAAAAGATCGATGTAAGATGGCCTCGGCCATGGTATTAATAGACTTTGTCTAGCTACAGAGAAGAGAAATCTCTGATAAGGATCGGACCCTTGGCAGTATACAAGACGCTGACATGAAAATAACATCAAATTAATTCGCTATAAGATCTGCGCAGCTGTACGACATGATTATGTGAAATTCACAAAGAAGATGTCTTGTAATGCCATGGTGTACATAAGCAATCCGAATTTTAGTAAATTCCTCACAAAATGGGTTCTTTTTATATTCTACAGGCTTCCACATTTTTTTTTTTATATTTGTAATATGCATCAGTCTATCAGGGGCCAAATTCACGGAGCTGCTTAGCACCAAAACGTTGCTAAGCATGACATTTCTGTTTTAATAAAAACATGGTTAACAACCAAATTGCCAAGTGTTGTGTATCGCTTGTGATTGTTCTTTGGCTGTTGTTCACCGATAATGAACATCAAATGAAATTTTAAACGGTGGTTTATTTAATTGGGCAAGAAATGTCTTGTGCTAAGCAAATTTTTGTGCTTAGCAGCGCCAAGAAATTGGCCCCAGATGTCTATATTCATGAGCAAAAACGTGACTAGTGTCATATAGGGAGTAAGCAGTAGTAGAATGGGAGACTTTGGAGCATCGGTCTTCAATCAACAGCGCATGCGTACGCGTACGCACGCACGCGCACAACAACGCGCGCATGCTCACAATTGCCCGCGCATGCTCAGAGACAGCAAAAAGAGACTTCAGTCGACGTCTCAAAAGTCTCCCATTGATTTATTCTCAAACATTGCGATAAATATATATTATATGGGATATCCCTTCACCATCATTAGGTTTTTTATTCCCTTCTCGATGTTCCTTTCATTTTCAGTAAGCCGATAAATTATTGCCTGATTGTCTCCCCGGATCAAATGACCACTTTTCATGTTAATGTTCCGACCCTCGCGTTTCTGGCGCCTATAAAAAGATTTCCCTAAGCGAGCATCCCATGAAATAGATCTTTGTAATATGCTTTTGTGGGTTTCGTTTGTATAATTTATAAAGAAAATGACCTTGACTGAATAAAAGATTGCAACCATTTAAAGGTAGTATCATACTTTGGTAGCATACCCAAACAGAAATCTTCACAGATTTACCTATAACTTACAGGGTATAAAGATGGTGATGGTAGAAACATACATACCGTTGAAATTGTTTTGCCTGAAATGCTGTATTTATCCAGAAAAGACTAAAACCAATTGACCAAAAACAATTTTGATCTTCGGAAGCTCAAAAACCCTGTAAAAAGATTTTTAAAATACCGTGAGCGTTTTTCACTGTTTTCTGAAAAGGTTAACACCCTATGGACTGGGAATTTTTACAGAACACTGTTGCTGCATCTTCCTTATTTGTGACCATGAATCTGTATTTCTTTGACAAAAACCAAAGTATGATATTACCTTTAAACAATAAAATGTTAGTAAAAACGACTTTATGTGGGTGATTAAGAAACCACATTTTGATTAATCCGCAGAATCACTCTATGCAAACGTATACTTGATCTTGTAAAAACCTTAAAAATAGGTAATGCGCTTATGGGTATATGTGAAGAGATTTTGCCGTCCGAATGCGACTTTAAATGCAGTCCTCATCATTAAAGGGATGGTACAGAACTGTTTTTTGCGATAAAACCGTTGTTGACAGTGAAAGCACATTATGTAATCCCTCATATACCTTAACTGACAAACCTGTAGAAGTTTGAGGTCAATCAGCAATCTGGGTCACGATAAAATAGTGAAAACCCGTTTACACATTTCAACGATATTATGCGTTCATAATAAAACGCTTTGAAGTGATTTATTCCAATCGGAAAATAGTTTCATTTATTTCTCAACGAATATGGCATTTCAGACAAAAACATTTCATGGGATGTTTTCTCCTATCATCACCATTATACTGTGTAAGTTTTATTTGAATCTGTGATCTTGAAGTGTATTTTGTCTAACCAATTCTGTACCATCCCTTTAAAGGTACAGTATAGGATTGGTAACATACCCAAACAGAAATGTTAACAGATTTACGTATAACTTTCAAGGTATGAAGATGGTGCTGGTAGAAACATACCGTTAAAATATATCTGCAAGAAAAAGTTGTATTTATCCAGAAAGTAGTAAAACAAAGACCGAAAACAGTTTTCATCTCAGGGTAATATCAAAACCATTCTGTATTATTTTATGAAGAATAATTGAATGGGGTTTCCGCTAATTTCTCTGGACTAAGATGTCCGATTGAGCTCAAATGTTCACAGGTTTATTATTTCATGTACATGTTCGACAAAGTGTCTGTACTGTTTTGTGACCTTTTACCAATCATGTATCACACCTTTAAAGGTAATATCATACTTTGGTTTTTGTCAAAGAAATGCAGATTCATGGGCAAAAATATCAAGGAAGATACAGTAACAGTCATCTGTGGAAATTGCAGTCCCATACGGTGCCCACTTTTTTGAGAAAACGGTGAAAAACGGCCACGGTATTTCTTAAGTATTTTCTCTTTTATTTTTTATCTTTTAAAAGATCAACACGATTTTCGGTCGTTGTTTGACTCTTTTCTGGATAAATACGGCATTTCAGGCGGAAACATTTTAACGGTATGTTTCTAGTCTACCAGCACCATCTTCGTACCCTGTAAGTTATACATAAGTCTGTGAACATTTCTGTTTTGGTTTCATACCAAAGTATGATACTACCTTTAACCAAACACGGTGCACATTATTCTACAAGTAAACAGCGCGATCAATTCCCCCCAGTACTAATGTCAGTTTTATACAGGCATTTTGCTATGGCAACCTTTTATAGATCAATATTTGATTCAAAGTGGGAGTCAGCCATCAGTTTATTTCATGGCTATGATGATTTTTTACATCGATGGTTATTTTTGCAACCTCAAGAGAGCTGAGCTGAACACAGGGAATAATGTCTGATGTCAAAACTCGCTGTTGGTTGACTGTTTTTGTCTCGTCTCTTGTCGTCTCTCTCATGAGGACGGCCAGAGTACACTGGCCGGACCATCAAGACTATACTTTTCGCCGGTTTGTTTTTTTTCAGAACCACACTTCTAGGAAAAGATTATATTGTGGTGTCTTCGCAGACCTTCCTCTCTTTTATCATCTCGTCTCGTCTCTTGTCGTATCTTATCGACTCGTCCCATCTCTTGTCGTCTCTTGTCGTGCCATCTCGTCGTGTCTCGTCTCGTCTTGTCTCTTGTCGTGCCGTCTCTTGTCTTATCTTGTCTTGTCTTGTCTCATCTCTTGTCGCGCAATCTCGTCGTGTCTCGTCTCGACTTGTCTCTTGTCATGGCGTCTCTTATCGTCTCATTTCGTCTTTTCTCGTCTCACTTTTTGTCTTGACATCTCGTCTCGTCTCTTGTCGTCACTTGTCATCTCGTCTCATCTCTTGTCATTTCGTCTCGTATCTTGTCATCTCATCCCATCTCTTGTCATCTCGCCTTGTCTCTTGTCATCTCATCCCATCTCTTGTCATCTCGTCTCATCTCTTGTCATTTCGTCTCGTATCTTGTCATCTCATCTCGTCTCTTGTCATCTCGTCTCATCTCTTGTCATTTCGTCTCGTATCTTGTCATCTCATCCCATCTCTTGTCATCTCGTCTCGTCCCTTGCCATCTCTTGTCATCTCGTTTTGTCTCTTGTCATCTCATCTCGTCTCTTGTCATCTCGTCTCATCTCTTGTCATTTCGTCTCGTATCTTGTCATCTCACCCCATCTCTTGTCATCTCGTCTCGTCCCTTGCCATCTCTTGTCATCTCGTTTTGTCTCTTGTCATCTCGTCTCGTCCCTTGCCATCTCTTGTCATCTCGTTTTGTCTCTTGTCATCTCATCTCGTCTCTTGTCATCTCGTCTCGTCTCTTGTCATCTCGTTTTGTCTCTTGTCATCTCATCCCATCTCTTGTCATCTCGTCTCGTCTCGTCTCGTCTCTTGTCATCTCATCTCGTCTCTTGTCGTTTCTTGTCATCTCATCTCGTCTCTTGTCATCTCATCTTGTCTCTTGTCATCTCATCTTGTCTCTTGTCATCTCATCCCATCTCTTGTCATCTCGTTTTGTCTCTTGTCATCTCATCTCGTCTCTTGTCAGCTCATGTTGTCTCTTGTCGTCTAGCTTTTGCATAATAGTTGCAACCGATCTGGCATATCACGTCTTTGCATAGGCCTTTACAATAATGAGCAACCGGTTGCCCATTACAACAACACGTGGACGTGCCACAGCGACAGTGTTTTAATGCGCATCGTGTACGGCCCGATAGTTGCCCAGTTTGTTGATGCAGTTGTTTCAAAATTCCACAGCAGAAAGAAATGCAGATCTACCTGGGGTTGTACTCTACGTGACTCGTTCCTGATTAGATCATGGGGAGCTGGGAGAGTTGGGTAATTGGGCAAATTCAATTGCGATCCAATTGAGAATGGAACAAGAGACCGTCTTCTCTTGAGGAGGAGACCGAGTCGAGGTTCGGACCTGGGGTTCTCCTTACATATAAAACTACTGCAGTTGACTAATAGGTATAATATAACCCATTCAGTAATTTAGTGCATCGGTAATCCTGTATAGGACAGCCAGGCATAATAATGATATAGTTCCATTAGTATAGGGTTAATGCACTACACTAATGTATCATTACCTCAATATTTCCAAGAGATAAACTAATTGAACATTTCATTGTTTTTTTCTCTCAAATGCTCGATCAGTAGTTAACACTATAATTTGATAGGGGTTACACAATTGCGTGTTAGGCCATATATACATGTAGGTTTCCGTTTCCGTTTTTCCCCTGATTGAGTAAGTCTCAAAAGAAAATATTTAAAATTGAAATTCTGATGTTCTGTATTGGTATTACTTTGCCAATGAAACAGAGGTAGGATGGTGACTCGGCCATAATGGGCCAGCGGAGCTAGGATGGTGACTCGGCCACAATGGGCCGGCGGAGGGTGGTGATTCGTCCATACGATCCATCGTAACTCGAGTTACGAAGGGACAAACTATCGCATCCTACGTAGGACTGCGATGCATCATAAGTCCAACGATTGATAGTAAGTTACGATGAGTTGCATTGCCTCAATGTATGATCTCACTGTTCACCATTTCAGATGCATGTACACACTCTGGTCGGCGAGTAACATGGCATCCTACGGCTGTTTACTGCTCATTATTGTCCTGATGGTGGCAATTTACTTCTCTGAGACCAGTAAGTAAACATCAAAGTTACGTTTTGATTACGGGTGATTCCAAATAGTGCTCAACCAAGAGTTTGCAACGCACTGGCCAGAATATGTCGACCATTTCTAGACACGCATTGGGTCGACACATTCCTTGCATTGTGATTGGCCAAAGCGTCGCCAACTCTTGGTGGCGCACTATGTGAAATCGCCCGAATCAGTAATGCATTTGAATGCACATTCTCCCATGAATTATTAATTCCAAAACAAAACAAAACAATTGATCATAAGGCCTTTCATCCTCTCCTAAAACTTTTACATGTGGGGTGCTGTGTCCTAGTGGTCTGGCATGTCGGACTCAAGATCTTGTGGTCTATCTACAGATTGTGGGTTCGAATCCAGGCATGGGCTACTGGTGCTTGCGTCCTTGGGCAAGACCCTTTGTCACATAATTGCTCCTCTTCACCCAGGTGTAAATGGGTACCTGCGAGGGTAGAGATGGCTTTGTGGTTTGATTAGCCTTTGTGCGCTTTACAGTAGCCGAGGCTGTATACTCCCTTGGAGTTGAGATTGTGTCAGGAATGTTAGTGGGGCCCGATGACCAGGGAAAAATAATAGAAAGCGCCTTGAGCACGCTCTGGGTGGATATGTTGCGCATTATAAATGCCTATATTATTATTACATTATTAAACATTCATGTTATTTTCCCCCTAACAGAGGACACTTTTAAAAGTGTTGCGAAATCGAGAAACAAAAATCGATTTCGTAAGACCTACACCACCTACACAACCTACAACACTCGCTCCAGGGGCGGACATGGCAAAGGTAGGCCTTCAAGAAATTGTCACACATGGCAATTTATTACAGGCGACAAGTGCTGCACAAAAGACATGTAATACTACAGGCAGTTTCTCACTCTGTCCAAGAAAATTAGAATGATCTACAGAGGAATGATTCTTTCTTGGAGATTGCCTGATTGCATGTTGAATGTTTGAATGGCGCCCTCTTTTGATTAAATGAATGTTCTTCTACGGAGGAATTATTCTTTCTGGAGGTCGAGTTCGGGCGGTCTTTTCTTGACACGCGAACCTCGCTCTCGCGCTCGAACCAAACGAACGCGACCCAAGAACATTGTTCTCGGAACAAGATCACACACCACCTCCCCGCCGGGAACAAAACTCCAGCTGTTCACGAACGATCGAGAACGTGGTGCCCGAACTCGACCGGAGATTGCCTGATTGCATGTTGAATGTTTTAATGGCGCCCTCTTTTGATTAAATGAATGTTCTTCTACAGAGGAATTATTCTTTCTTGGAGATTGTCTGATTGCATATTGAATGTTTGAATGGCGCCCTCTTTTGATTAAATGAAAGATCTTCTACAGAGGAATTATTCTTTCTTGAAGATTACCTCATTGCATGTTGAATGTTTGAATGGCGCCCTCTTTTGATTGAATGAATGATCTTTTACAGAGGAATTATTCCTTCTTGAAGATTGCCTGATTGCATGTTGAATGTTTGAATGGCGCCCTCTTTTGATTAAATGAATGATCTTCTACACTCTACAGGCTGGGGAATTATTCTTTCTTGAAGATTGCCTAATTGCATGTTGAATGTTTGAATGGCGCCCTCTGCTGATTAGGGCTTTGCATGCGCTACAACTCCGGGCTGGATTTCACCAAAAACTATTAAGGGCGTTTTCGAAACGGAGGCTCAGGCTCCGTTTCAGGCTCCGGCTCCATTTCGTGAATCCATTCTGAAATAACGGGCATCAAAATAGAGAAGTTTGGCTACGGTTCTGAAGTAGATTGTCTGGTTTGAAAAGGATAACAGAGTTTCAGCTTCAATGAAAAACCACAACCTATATATGTTCAGCATTATGGATGTCAGAGCTGGAGCCTGAGCCTAAGCCTCCGGTTCGAAAAGGCCCTATGATTAATCGCAAGATGAGTTGCCAGAGTAACCATAGTGACTTGTATTGTGACGTCACACTTTCCTTAGCAATTAGGATTAGTTCACACTTAAGATCAATCTCGGTGCTGAAATCGGCCCCAGTTCAGAACGTGGCGCGCGCGATTTGTGTGCAAACATTGGCACGACACCACTAATCTGTGTCGTGCCACCAAGGGTCTTTATTCTTTCTTTGGATGACGGTATAATTTGTCGACATTGTGTGCATTCGTCGACACCAGTCAACCTCGTCCCCATTCAGGCTTGTTTTGTGCAGTATAGCACGACCATTCCCAGTAAGGGCTGACCTGGGGGAGCTAAACGATTGCACCTAATATACGCCCATCTGGATGGTCGACATATTCCGCGCATTGTGATTGGCAAACGCGTTGCAAACTCTTGGTGGCGCACTACATGTATTTGAAACCGCCCGAATTGACGTTTGATTCCTCGTTTGATTCCGTATCAGGTTTGAGCTGGTGGCAGATCACGCTCATCATAGGCGGTATCCTCGTGGCCTTTCTCTTGATCTACATCTGCGTCCGAATGTGCCGTAACACCGAGCCCGAATCGGACACTCCGGGTATACACACCACGCGAGACCAGATCCAGCTACGAGACCACCAAACCATCCATCACTTCCCGACCTCCAACTACGGTGTGAACGGCACGCCAAACGGTCATGAGATTCATCCACCGCCACCCCCGCCACAAGTGTCGCAAGGACCGTACCCATCTCAGCAGCCGATGTCCGGCCCTCCGTCCTACGATGACGCCTTGATCATATCCAAGAAGCCCATCGGTGAAGACGGCACTGACCAGTGGCATGACGAACCCATTGAGGTCGATCGAAAAGACTTCGGGGTGGTTTAACCGAAAATATTCTCCCCACTTTTTTTAATCCGTACGCAGTTGTGATTTGCACGTTCTTACTACGGCACCTGTGAAATTAGTCCCATTAATAGGTCAGCGGCCAGTTTCTTCATGGCACTGCACGCTAACTGCTGTATTCTGCTCTAGTCTGGTTCCCAGACCAAGAATCTCCGGCTATTCTCTAATGTCAATTCTGAGATTTTTTAATAAGAGTCGTCAGGGAATCTTTTGGCAGGGAACCAGACTATTTTTCTGCACTAGGGGCCTTTTCCAAACCTCGGCTCCGGCTCAGGCTCCAGCTTCGGCTCCATTTCCGACTCCATTTTTGAATAACAGGTATCAAAATAGAGGCTTTTGGTTACGGATTGGAAGTAGATACTCTATTGTGAACAAGAAAACAGAGATTCAGCTTCAATGAAAAGCCACAACCTACATTTTCAGCATATGGATGACAGCGCCGGAGCCTGAGCCGGAGCCGGAGCCGAGGTTTGGAAAACGGCCTAGGTGAACATTCTTCGCTTACAGGATTAGCGCCAAATTTCATGCTTGCCGAGTACCAGGGAAATCATCCACTGCACGAAGTGCTATAGCTCCACGTGTACCAGCGAAGGTTTCCCTGATAATCCACGGTGAAATAAGACGGTTTCTGCGCCAGTAATGGCCGATTCTACGCCTCGATCTTTTGGTAATTTATTTTTCATCTCAGGATACAGACGTCTTTTTTTCTAGTGCTGGCATTATCAAACGAAGTACTTTGTAGTTTAAAGTGAGTATGTAGCTAGACTTGGCTCAAGTCGTGTTTTGTTCTTGGTTCGTGTACGATTATTACACTCATGCAGGACGGTATAGAGTTTCGACATGACGCATACGGTCCAAGAACTAAAACGACTGATTCCATTTAAACGTGCAGAAAGTGAGCGGACGTTTAAGTCCTACCCCCAAGTCTCTAACTAAGCATCATGCGCCCTCTGTTGTTGTCCATTCTATGTCAAAAATGTTGTTGAGTTTACTGAGCTAGTTTCGCGAAACTTTCAGATCAATCTAGGGGCCGGGACGGGGCCAATTACATAATTATACAAACACTCTCACTCCTTTACCAAATTTGATTAAATATATCCTTTAAGCACCAAAATGTGCTTAACCACTAAAAACATTGGTAAATAAAATCAGTATGCCAGCCAAAACTCCTTGTGAATGTTATGCTCAGCAAACAATGGCCGAATACAAGTCAAAAGCAGTAAAACATCACATGAACATTGGTTGGTAATCCTGTTTGAGAATTTAAGCAATTTTTTTTAGCCTGAGCAGCTCTGTTAAATTGGTCCCTGCTTGCAGGACAAGAAGCAAATGTGGGCAGAACGTTTTGCTTGAAGTCAAGTCTATAGTATATGTGACGTTTAGGGATGTATTGACACGAGTTTATGTCGTAATAATTCACGAAGGTGCTTGATCCGTCACGCATACTATAGCTTTCTATCGTGACGTGTCAGTGTATTTCACTAATAATAATTGCAGGGTATTTTAACGTGTCGATTGAGAGCGAAGCTGTGTTGCTTAGTGATTGTTTATTACCGGTAAGTGTGATCAGTTTATGGATGTTGTTTCTGCACGCACTCACTTAACTCACTAAAATAACCACATTAAGCACAGTTTGTAAAGTATTTAAAAATTATTGAACAAAATATCGATACAAAGAAATTGGGAATATTATGATGGAGTGTACAAATTAATTAATTAATTAATGAATTAAAGAATATACACAAATATCACTTTGTAAGAGATCGGTTCCAAAATGCACTTAACTGTAGTGAAAAACATTTACTTGTCTGTTTGTATGCTTGTAGGGGTGTCAGGTGTTTGTTGGGGGTGTTTGTTTGTTTGTTTGTTTGTTTGTTTATTTATTATTTTATTTTATTTATGTTATTTATTTATTCTAAAACTAATAATCCATGTGCTAACTACACAACAATGGCTGAAAAGTGGTTAATATCCTTTATCATGAATGCAAGCGTATTGGCAATTATTTGAGTTCACTATGAAAACAATTTGTGTACATTTAAAGCGAAATTGCTACATCATCAAGAAATAGTCTAATATTAACAACATAATGTATGAACAGCAGTATGGTTCTTATTAAAGGCTGAAGTTACGTCTAAGCCTGGTTCGTAATATGACCCACAATCACCTGACACATCACGTGATGTGCGGCTTTTTGGCATTTGACACTTAAAGGTAATATCATACTTTGGTTTTGTCAAAGAAATTGCAGATTCATGGGCAAACATATCAAGGAAGAAACAGTAACGGTCATCTGTGAAAATTTCCAGTCCCATACGGTGGCCACATTTTGAGAAAACAGCGAAAATACATGGCTCACGGTATTCTCAAATCTGTTCACAGATCTCAGGAAGATCAAAACTCTTTGGGTTATTGGTACTCTTTTCTGGATAAATACAGGGTTTCATGCAGAATTGTTTTAATGGTATGTGTCTACCATCACCAATTATACCATGTAAGTTCTTTGTCTGTGAAGTTTTCTGTTTGGTGTTCTACCAAAGTATGATGTCACTTTTCAAAGGCAGATATAAAAAGTCCACTCCGATAGTGCAATTTTAATTTAGTGTTATTGTTATAATTTAAATGTAAATAAGAAATGTACATAGATTGACACAGAATGACACATTGGTCATTATGGATGTGTGGGTACTATGAATAGAAAAACGAAAATGAAAACTAGAGGCGAGGGACGACAACCTCTCAGTACCATAGAGCTATTTAAAAATTGTAATATAGCTCTATGCTCAATACCCAAGTCTGTAATTCAGTCACGTTAATGAGCTGACGTCATCAGGCATGAAGTTTGACCTCATTGCCTTGGTTAGACGGCTTCAATTAATGCACTTAAAGGTATACATGATTGGTAAAGGTCACAGAACAGCTCTCACACTCTGTCTGATCATGCACATGAAATAATAAACCTGTGAAAATTTGAGCTCAATCGGATATCGGAGTCACGAGAAAATAGCGAAAACCCGACTCAATTTTTCTTATAAAACATGAAAAATGGTTTTGATCTTACCTCGAGATCGGTCCTTGTTTACTCTTTTCTGGATAAATACAGCATTTCAGGTGAACATCATTTTTGTTTAACGGTATGTTTCTACCATCCCATCTTCATACCCTGAAAGTTATACGCAAATCTGTGAACATGTCTGTTTGGATATGTTTAAAAATACCAATCCTGCAGCAGATTTCACGAAACTTCAAAGTTGCGTAAGTTACGCAACATTAGTTGCGTAACTTACGCAATATTTTCCTGCTTTGGTTGCACAAGTTATGGCCGTTTCACGAAACTTACGCAACAATTCAGCTGCTGTACTCTACCTTTAATGAAAAAAAACAATGGCGCCATTTTGTTTCAATGATCATATAATTAATTTTTTTACGGAAGGTGCAATTATGATGTCAGTTTACCGCGAACAAATTAATAATAAACCATAATTTACAATAATTTGTATATCTCATTCCAAAATTCGATATTTTTAGGTGGATTTCTGTTGAATTGTTAAATCTTACAAGAGCAAACCTATAGCAGTTTCTTTTTCTGTGTTCCCAGTATAAACTTCAGGCATTCCTCCAGAGCGGAATTGGGTAATAATAAAAATGCACATTATGTATAATCTTTCTGGTGTTTTAGGTAGTTGTAATCAGTGTATGTTGTTGCCGAACGGAAGACGAGAAGTTTCCGAAATTGGTGATGTCCCTTATCATTAGAGATACAATACATGGTTGGTAAAGGTCACAGAACTGAGCACTTACACTTTCTCTGATCAAACATGTACATGAGATAATAAACCTGTGAAAATTTGGGCTCAATCGGACATCTGAGTCACGAGAAGAAAAAACAACACAAGCCCGACTAAATATTTCTTAAAGAATTGTTTTGATCTTACCCCGATCAAAGCTGTTTTTGTTTTTTGTTTTACTAATAAATCTGGATAAATACATAATTTCAGACGGAAATATTTTAACGGTATGTTTCTACCAGCACCATCATCATACCCTGAATGTTATACGTAAATCTGTGAAAGTTTTTGTTTGGGTATAATTACCAATCCTGCACTGTACCTTTAAGGATCATTTTACATATTCTGCAATTTGGTTTATTATTCAAATCTGACATGAGAACTGAAATTGGGGAGCTGCAATTTAAATTTGATGTTCTGTAAATCAAATTTTTCTTATTCAAATGAAGATACGCTATAGCGCCCCCAACGACAGCAAAGACGCCACCCATGAGGGCGCTTTCAAGAATGGATTGATATCGACCAGGCTGATGAAAATGCACAGCGCAGGCCAAGTGATCATGCTCACGAAAAGACGCCCATTGGAGTTGACAAAAATTGGATAATGGAACAAAGATTGAAGCTATAAAACTATAACACTGCAGGAGTGTAATATCTTAAACAACTTTACAATTAAGATTTGAGGCCTTGCATGGTGACAAATGATATTTATGTGGATCGGTTTGCGGAAACACCATGCAAGAATCGTTCGTACTTTCGCACTTCTATTTCGTTTGCACTTCTCGTAAGGTCTCAACGTTTCGACTAGCCGTCTCTAGTCCTCATCAGTAGTCCTCATCAGGGGTTAAGGTTATAGGGTTAGGGTCACAAACTTGACAATCATTTTGAGAGTCAGCAGACAATATTAGGCCTACACAAAATTGAGTCTAGTCGAAGAAAAATTCAGAAGACGCAAACTTGTTCGTATCAATTCTAAGAAGGGCCTATCCCGGTTCCAACGATGTATGGATGTTGACAGCTTAACTTGGAACTGACTATGCATACGAGATTTGAAAATTAGAAATAGCAATAAGTTCGTAAGTTCATTGGGGAATCTAAGGGTATATCTAAGGGTGATTTGCCAGGCTATTTGTTAATTGGCTCGCCGTGTCGCGACCTGATACTGCTTGACTTCCGGGCCCACTGCTTTTGTCGCTTACAGACTT
This sequence comes from Astropecten irregularis, assembly GCA_963971285.1. Taxonomy (NCBI): domain Eukaryota; kingdom Metazoa; phylum Echinodermata; class Asteroidea; order Paxillosida; family Astropectinidae; genus Astropecten; species Astropecten irregularis. The sequence goes on along the minus strand of OZ020258.1, from coordinate 4,954,076 downwards.
TAAGTCTTCACTGAGGCCATCCGGAAGGAGCGAATATTTCTTTCCCTTCTAATATTTCCCAGAGAAATTTAGGCTTCCTGTCGTGACAAGCCTAGTCTGGCTTCAAGCCTGAATTTACAAGTTCGTGCACTGCATGCCAACGGACGTTAAGGGTGACACCCAATGACCAGGCTAGGACTATTATGACTAACAAACAGACTTGTGGATGTGACTGTATCGCTCTAATAGTGTAACCTGGTAAGCCAGCCCTTCAAACAGGTCCCCAATGCTAACAGGTATAGCAGTTCAGCAGCCGTCGTATGGACCGCAAGCTATCAAATACTTCCTTACACCTTGTTCAATGACGACCCTCTGGAATTAAAAAGTTACAACTCAATTTTCTATCGTAAAACTGCATTTTAACATTACCGAGAATCCAGTTCTCTGACCAAATGTCGCGAACAGGAACTTCGGAATTGGTAAACTGGTCACACAAACAGTTGGACATATGCGACGAACAAAGTTGTATAATATTCTAATATGATATGTAAACTGACGTTTGAGGCAGAGTGGATGGATTATAATTACTTACCTGTGAACTTGACATCACTCAAAGAACGCTGTCTTCACCTCAAGATTGTAAACGGCACAGTGTCCAGCCAAATCTGTATAGAACAAGAAATATCCAAAAGGTAAGCGTCATCTTTTTTTCCTTTCATTATCCATTGTTAAAACCGGCATTCACTTATGACCTAAAAATCTAAGTTATGTGTTTATTCCACTCGGTCAAAGGTACTACTTTGGTAGCATACCGACACAAATCTTCACAAATGTACATATAACTTACAGGATATAAAGGTGGTGATTGTAGAAACAAACCGTGAAAATGTTTCTGTCTGTTAACATTTTTCTGCCCGTGAAATACTGTATTTATCAAGAAAATAGTCAAACCAATTGAACAAAAACAATTTTGATCTTCGGAAGATAAAAAAAACCTGTAAAAGAGATTTCAAATACCGTAAGCAGTTTTCACTGTTTTCTCAAAAAGTGGGGACCGCATGGGACTGGAAATTTCACAGATGACTGTTATACTGTCGTTCTTGATATTTTTGCCCATGAATCTGCTTTTCTTTGACAAAAACTAAAGTATGATATTACGTGTTCTAAATGTGACCAAGGATAAAACGCTGTCACTTTGTGGAAAATTTTGAACGCACAAAATTAAAATTCATTAAAATCTTAATTTTGGCTTTGACTGTGTCTTGTTTTTGTTGCGGTATACAGTATTTCAGAGGTAGCTACTTCAAATCCCACTTCAGTTATTTTTTTATTGTTCGTTTTTCAAAGATTAATCTTAGTGATTTGTGAAATCGACTGCCGGTGGGATTCGAACCAGGGGCCAATTTCATACAGCTGTTTAAGCACCAAAAATGCTCTTAAGCAGCAAAAACCTTGATAAATAAAATCAGTATGCCAGCAAAAACTCCAAAGTTGCGAATGTTACGTTCAGCAAACAATGGCAGAATACAAGTCAGCAGCATCTAACATCACATTATGGAAATTTGGTTGCTAATCATGTTTGATCAAAGAAGACTTTTCATGCTTAAGCAATTATTTTTGTGCTTAAGCAGCTCTATGAAATTGGCCAAGTGTACGACGGTAGGGGAAGAGGCACCCCAAACTTAAAGGTAGTATCATACTTTGGTAAGAAACCAAAACAGGAATTTCTCCCAGATTTACGTATAACTTACAGGGTATGAAGATTGTGCTGGTAGAAACCTACCGTTAAAATGTTTCCGCCTGAAATGGTGTATTTATCCAGAAATTAGTAAAACAACGACCGAAAATCTTTTGATCTTTTAAAAGATCAAAAATAAAATAGAAAAGACTTAAGAAATACTGTGGCCGTTTTTCACGATTTTCTCAAAAAGTGAGCACCGTATGGGACTGAAATTTTCACAGATGACTGTGACTGCATATTCCTTGATATTTTTGCCCATGAATCTGTACTTCTTTGACAAAAACCAAAGTATGATACTACCTTTAATTGGGAAAGTCAGTTGAAATGAAATAATGAGTTCCTTTTCGCTTTGTCTTTAGAGAAGCATCTTGAGTCAGCTTGGAGGTTTGGTGCAGCGGTCATTGAGGGCCTTGTATTTAAGGAATCCCGCACAACCCAAATAGATTCAAGATAGGTCTAGACCTATTCCCAAGCCTGAATAGGCAGGATACTACGAGTCACCGTGACGGGATGCCCTGGCACAGTAGGTATACCATGATAGGTGGTTAGAGAAACTGGGGTCAATTCTTCACCAAACTCATCGTAACTTAATATCAATCGTAAGACTGTTGATGTATTGCAGGGATATACGTAGGATACTCGAGTTTACGATCGATCGTATGGCTTCTTGAAATCGAACCCTGCATCGTATCCTACGATAGGGCTGCAATGCATCACAAGTCCTATACGATTGATAGTAAGTTACGATGAGTTTGGTGACTCCGACCACAGCGAGAGTGTTAAACTGGAAACTTCGATTTTTTCTATGATTAATATGGAAATGAAGGAAGTCTTATCATTCTTTGTTTGTCCGTTTAAACACTTCAAAGTCACTGTCCATTAAAATGGATGGTAAATCATTAGTCTTTTTTGTTTATAGTTACTATTGTTATTTTGGCGGGAAGGGGGCATTCGTTCTAATGTTTTAAACATTCACATCATTTGACTACTGTATATATTCTGTGAAACTTAAAACAAAATCTGCGGTCACCTTTTTCGAGAAAATAATTACAAATTATTTGTAATTTTATGCGTGAATTATTTTGTGCGTCCGGCCCTTTGTAGGGTGTTTAATTTCTAGTTGTCTTCGAAATCAATTCTTTAAGGTTTTCAAATGCAAAAAATCACACGTTCTATTGTACACATAGGCTTTAATTATCCTGGTATCAAAACAGACATGTTCACAGATTTACGTATAACTTACAGGGTATAAAGATAGACCTGATACAAACATACCATACAACTTTTTTTTCTGCCTGAAATAGTGTATTTTTTTCCGGAATGAGTAAAACAAAAAACGGAAAACAGTTTAGATCTCCGAGATCGGCCTCACAATTACAATTCAATTTCGCGTAACAATTGCAACGGTTTTGCGATGTTTCTACTGTTTCCAATAACCAATTGAGCTGAAAATTTCACAGGTTTGTTTTTATTACATAATAAATCAAATTATGAACAGACTACAGCTGTTCTATCAACTTTACCAAATAATGATAAATGTAGTATACCTTTAAATCTACGTCGATCACTAAGGTTATTCATTTGCATTAAAATGAGCAAACATTGACAAAAAATATTAATGTTTGCATTCAAATTTGTTTTTGTGATATTTCCAGCAAAGCGCGTATAAACGTTTCCGAAACGTTGTAGGCTGGAAACGTTTATTGTGTGGATAAGCTAGATGCGTTTGATGTAACACGCTTACTTCTGAAAAAGTTTTTGGCATTTTAAAGGGAGTCATTTCTGGAAAGAAAAGAATTGCTATACATTTTACACTATACAATACATGCATGTACTGGGACACTATGTGATTCTATAGAAAGAGCAATACCAGGGTACGGTCTGCCACAGTCCAAAAATGACGCATAGTGCTGTCACGTGACCAGATATGACGACATATTGGAACAGCCTCGTATCCGGACCAAGAGAGCATGCAGGGATTATTCATCGTTCTCAATCCACAGACGATCCACTATAATGCCGAGGCCAACTTATAATTCAGTCAACTCAACGGTGTATAATTATTATATAAAAGGGCACTATTGTAGGCCTACAGTGTAAACTATACTTGTTTATTGATCGCGGATTCTATAAAGGAGTTGATAAGTTGCGTTCGAAGCAGATAGTTTGGAAAGGATTAAGGTTTAATTCTCGTTTTTCGAAGATATTATGACAACAGGTAGGTCGGTATTCCTGGTCTTCTTTGCTATTGGGCATTCGCAGTATTTTATGCCGGGTGACAATTAAATACGATTATTAAGACCTTTTAATCAACGGAATCAGATACATTTTTCTCTGCCGCAATGGAGCATTTACCGATGGGGGAAATAGTTCTCTGAAAAAAGTGGTATTTATGACAACTCAAACAGCCAAGGCGGTTTGTATCTGCAGAAATTGTGGCACTTTTTGGTCAATATGAATTGTGTACCACATGCCTTTGATCAATATGCACTGTATTTTCCTAACTAATCAGTGGCACGATAAATTATAATTTCGTGAATTGATCCACAAGTGTGACACAATGTTCGTGGGTTCGAATCCTACCTGAGCCAGCGCATTTTTTTTTCATGTGCATTTAAAGAGCACTTGGCGAAGTGCTCATCTACGTCGATGAAAGGTAATAAATAATTTGCATAATTCTATATCCCCGACGAAGATGTTAACTTTGATCTTTCATTTCTCGTCTGTTTTTTCTTTCAGATTTAACGGAATTTATCCCCTGGATACTGGCCATATTTTTCGTCTTGTTCCTGATAGCCTGCTGTTCGTGGCTTTATAGGTGCATACAGAAATGCGACGACCAGTGTCCAGGTTTCTTCCCAACGCGCAGCCCCTACAACCCAAACTCGCCCATCACCCCGTTTCCCAACATCAGACATACTCGTGAGCTGGAAGGCGCCAGGAGATTAACGACACGCAGCACCACCAACGACAGCAACGAGCCATCCGGTAGCTGTATCCTGTCCTCCAATTCCATTGTGCACTTTCATGGACAGAAGGCGCCCCCGTACGTTTCCTTTAACAACGACCGGCCGCCGCCGCCGACGTACGAGGAGGCCTGCAGCTCCGTAGCGGCCCTCGACGCGTCAGGAGACGCGGAATCATCGGCTGCAATAATCGATACCGAGAACTTGAACGAAACTGATAATACCGACCCAGGAGCAGGAACATCAGCGGGAGGAGGAGGGTCGACTCCGAATACTCTTCCTAGAGACACAGCTGCGGTATCGATATCACGCAGCACCGATGTCATCGCTCATCATGAGTCCTTTGCCATAGACAACCCACAGGACCAGCCACTCATTGATGATGATGATGATGACGATGACGACATGACCGATGTCGTCATCGAACCCACGACGAGCGATTCTCGCGGATTCTCATCAGACGATACCTCGCGACGAGACAGCAGCAATCTCTACCTTTAAAAGCTGACTTACTTGCCGTAAAAATAACTTAGCATTTTGCCTGAAATAAAAGAAAAATCTCTTTAAAAGGGTAAGTTCCCTTAGTGACTTCAACTTTCAACGGGAAAGGTAGAATTTACAGCAGGCCTGTTATAACTCTTTAAAACAAACTGGAGAACAGGAAATGGCATTAAGCTTCAATATGCATGTGTAATGTCCATATGCGTATGACGCACCAGGCAAAACTCTGCACGATCATCACCCGTGACAACTCAGCCAAGGAGCCATCATTTTCAACATATTCACGGACTGGGAACGAGTGAGCGAGCTGATTTTTACCCGACAATAATTGGAAGATTTCTTCTTATGCTTGCAAATGATTTACATTTTGTGAATTTGGCACGATGTGGAACCACGTGTAAATGAAACCAGAATTATCTCAACAGTCAAGCACTATTGGTTTCTGATGCATCATGCAAATGGCAGACCGTATTCTGAGCATGAGAGTTTCAAGATCGATAAACTATCAACTTTCCAAGGTCATAGTCCCGGAAATTCAGATTTATGCAAACCATTATTTATACATGTATAGTTGATTATGATAGAAACTCAAAGTTCGCATTTTGTCTGATCCTGGAATTAAGCAAAAAGGAAAGAGAAATCGCTCAAAATCAGCCGCATGATGACAGAATGTTTCAGTTTTGCACGTCAAAGAAACCATCAGGGATAATATCTGAATGCAAAATGACAATTTAGTGTTCGGGTGCTGCAAAGAACAATTGCCCCATTCTGGAAATGAGACACCTTTGGTTTAGAGTAGGCCTTTTGGTGCAGTGACAATGCCACCTAAGGTCTCACTGTTGTGCAACACTCGTATTTTTGGGTACCAATTATTTAAAAGCCATGACCCCGAACAACTCTACAAACATCTACTCCGAAGACATAGGGCCTTTTCGAAACGAAGGCTTAGGCTCAGGCTCAGGCTTCGGTTCCCGTCATATGCTGAAAATATAGGTTGTTGGTTTTCACTGAAGCTGATACTCTGTTTTCATTTTCAAACCAGAGAATCTACTTCCGAACCGCAGCCAAAAGCCACTATTTAGATACCTGTTATTTTAGAATGGATTCTCGAAATGGTGCCGAATCCTGAGCCTAAGCCTAAGCCTCCGTTTCGAAAAGGCACATAGTGTCAAGCAGGCTTATATAAATTGAGGCTATATAATGCCTTGGACTTATTTGCCTACCTTCAATTTTGAGTCCTAAAACGAATGAGAAAGACACTATAGCTTCACCAGTTATCTCAAGCCCTTCATTTTATTAAGGACACAAACTGAATAAATCCCAAGACTAGTCTCAAACCTCATTCCGTAAAGGTATATGGCGAAATTGCGTCGTACATCACCCTTCGCGTTGGCAACGCGTCATCAGTCGCGCGCGTTCTGCTGTCGGCTTTACGCGTCATCTGTGGCGTCGCTCTTTACTTGCGACGGCCCGTTGACGGAACGACGCGAGAGAGCGACGAATCAGGACGCGCAGCGTCCCTGGCCGAACCGCGACGCTGTCTTGCCGGTAAGGATTGCAGAACAGTATACAAAGATCGTGTTATCACATATACAGCGTGTCCCCCCAAAAAACTCAACACTTTGTCGGATACCATTATGTTAAAATTAAACTGTCAATCACTTCAAGATTCGGCTATATGATACAACCATGTCTTGGCTATCACCATGTAGAATTTATTAAGCAAAATCGGGCTGAAATTGGCGAAAATGTGACCAATTGAAAGAGTACTCTTTAAAAACAAAATTTGCAGCATTCCAGAATAAGTGGTCAATACACACATTTCGTGTATTGAAAGAAAGATGAAAATTGGGTTTTAAGGTTGGGTGAGTCAGTCTTATCTTTTTCTCTCAATTTCAGTCCAATTTTGCTCAAATTCTACATGGTGATAGCCAAGACATGGTTGTATCACATATCTGAATCTTGAAGTGATAAACAGTTTAAGGGTCATTATAATAGTAATCTCGACACACTGCAGTGTGCTTTAATGCGGAATTTTTAGGCTAATTTCCCGGCTTGGAAATGTTTTCCATACCGCTTGATTTTCCTGTATTCCTCCACTTTATTTAAATGTTTGTTTTTTTCTAATAATAGAATGTAAGTGCTATGGTGCTAATTATGATAAATATTCTAAGTGAAGTGAATTGTATTTAAAAATGAAAGAAGAAGCACTTGAAGAAGAAACCGTGTGTAGGGCCCAATTTCATGGAATCCGTTTCGGTCTAATTTTGTGCTTACGTTCACTGCTAAAAAGAATTATGTTTCATGTAAGCAACATTTTGGGCGCTTAATCGGTGAGCGAATATTGTTTAGGCTAATCTTACTCTGTTTTCTGCTATACGCACTGCATGCCATGAATTCTGCAGAACGTCCTTGCTTACAAAAAAAGGAAACTCTCCCGTGAAATACGCTAACCGTAAGCAAAAAACAAAGTCTGCTATCGTAAGCGAAGAATTTTTGCTTACAGTAACGGATTCCATTAAAATTGGGCCCTGGTCGCAATATCGGTCTTTCTAACCTTAAAAAGCCAACGTTTTAGTTGGATTTTTAGTTCTCTGAAATAGGCGACCTCTGTGCTTGTTTAATCATTCCGATACCTGAAATAACGTGTGAACGTTTCAGCCTGAACAAACACACAAACACTTCTTTTGAAGAAACTGATGAAAACGTTAACACTTGACATTATTGAGAACGACTCGTTGCCGTGGTAAGCTTTGGTTGTTTTGAATAAATAGCACGGTTGAGTGGGGTTATGACATGCAGACTGAATAGAAAAAATCGTATCTGATTATTTCATATCTTATCGACATCTCCCTAGATTCCAACAGACGCAACCAACTGAAATCATCCGGAAACTTTGAAGGTTATGTTTCATGTATTGCCGATTTTTGGATCAATGCAGACATCCTCCCCTACTTTTCATGACTGAGCCACACCCCTGAGTTTAACGTCTTTTATAATGTGTCTTGGGCAAAGCTCTCGTGGCTGATTTCAATTATTAGGTTTCGATGAATATGATAAAGTAAAATATTATTTCATGTGAATGTCTTACCTAAGATTGATTATTGGAAAATTGTTCTGCTTATTTCAAACGATAGTACTGTTTTCAATTGCTGCTGATGCTATTGATGCTGCTATTGCTGCAGCTTGAAGATGTTGCTGCTGTTGTTCAGTGATGCTGCTGCTGTTATTGCAGTCATTGTTGCTTGCTTGCTGCTGCTGTTGCTGCTGTGTCCCTATTGCTGCTGCTATTGCTGCTGTAGTTGTTGCTGTTGTCCCTATCATGGCTGCTGTTGCTGCTGCTGCTATTGTTGTTGCTCTTACTGCTGCTGTTGCTGCTTCTGCAGGCTGCTACTGCTGCTTGTACTGCTGCTATTGCTGTTGCTGTGTTGCCGCATGCTTAATTGCTGCTGCTGCTTGTTGCTGTTGATATTGCTGTTGTTGTTGCTGCTTGCTGCTGCTTGTGCTGCTGCTATTGCTGTTGTTGTTACCGCTGCTTACGCTGCTGCTATTGCTGTTGATGTGTTGCTGCATGCTTAATTGCTGCTGCTGCTTGTGCTGCTGCTATTTCTGTTGTGTTGCTGCTTGGTGTTGCTGCTTGTGCTGCTTTTGCTGTTGTCGGTTGTTGTTGATACTGCTGCTTGCTGCTGTTGCTGTTGTTTAGACCGTATTCAAGACTTCAATCCTTTAGGGCGCACAGTTGGACTAACTTCGATTTCGAAGAAAAGAAGATGACAAAATAAATGTACCGATGACAGACTATAAACTAGAAATAACCGGAGTGTTAATGATATCATAACAAATTGATTCATCTTGGCAGAAATAAAAAAATGCTTGAAACTAAAAAAAACATAACAGGCAGAAAGTGACGATCGCAAACTTTAACCGATAATCCCATCACACGTGAAAATTATTCCAAAGCTTAACCGTGTTAGGGGCATGGGGACATCACAGACTTGCACTGATGTCATAAAACGTTTCCCGTAATAGGCAACAATACGCACACAATCATGCATGACCGCGCAGTTTTACCATTTGTTTGCCTGTTTTTGTTCTGTTCACGGTTAGGCCAACCGAAACCAGTTGCATAAGGCATAATACCAACCCGGAAACACAGCATGTAAACATACATAACTACCTACTATTGCGCGCCAAAAAAAAAAAGACCTCTGCTATTTTTAGAGAAAGGATTTTCTTTCAAGATATTTCAAGCATGATGTCACCAGTGCATGTAGATTCTAATGATAATTTGTTTACGGGCGTTAAAAAAGTTCTCAATGGAAATATGTTCTTTAGCTCCGTGATAAAGGTGTTAAAAAGAAGGATAAAGATTTGGGCTTTTTCAGCTCCCATGCAAATATAATCTACATAATTGTTTTTTGAAATTCTCAAGAGTTCTCAAAAGTTCCCAAAACATTTTCAAGACTTGAAAGTTTTCTGCTGTGAGGTCAGACGTAAACAGATATTTTTTTTGCTAACTCACAACAGAGGAAAATGGGACGGCCAGCATCGGGAGAGTTGCAACAATACCATCATATCCTTGATGGGGGTGTATTTATTATCTATGCAGAAGAACTAGAGTTCTGTACCGTCATGGCTAGCCTATAATATCCAACGTCCTTGTTTGTTATAGCCTTCAGTCAGAGGTTATGTTGTATTTCCGCTGAATTTATAATTGTGTTACCCAACTCGGTGTGTTTTGTGGGACGGTATTGAAACGAGTGAAAGTTTTCACTACAGCTGTGGCACAAGTACTGTAAGTTGAGCGCCGAAAATAACAATGCGGACCGTGTAAAAAGTGGAGGACTATACTAGCTTGTCGTATATGTTCCTATAATAATATCTTCACCAGTCTACTGGTCGTCGCATGAATGCACGATATTATTATATCGATGATATTTCATTGAAGTGAATAGATCCACCGCCAGAATTCAATTCGAGCCTATTATAATCATGGAATTTCCAGCATGGCGACGATGGGCTTTGGTGTTATTAGTGATATGTACCCTCCTTCTAGTCCTACCGACGGCTGATGCACGTGAGTAGTAGCCTATAGCTTAATTGTAATCACGAAGTTTATCGATTTACATTTTGGTTAAATGCTTACTTCTCCACGAGAACTGACGTGGTGAGTGTTTCTAACTGAATCGTGTCTGCATTTAGGTTTATATAAAGGTGATATCATACTTAAAGGGTTCATGCAGTGCTTTTTCAGTCAGGTTATTTCATTGCCTTTCATACAGAGAATATACTGACAGATAATGAATGGCAAGTATTATCTTGATTTCGACTAGCATTTGGTTAGATGAATGGGTTTGCAAAATAGGGGATTTTCATGCATGCCAGGCTCATGTGGGGAACCAACAACTTCAAAAATATAATGAAAAAACATAAAAAATGAAGAGGCAAACTTGACCCACAGAAATGGTTTGGCAAAAAATGACACAATAATATACAGTGTACACGGAAACATAATATTTAACACAATAAAACACACAGAGGAGGAAAAGGTCTGTCAGATCAGAAAACCTGTAAAACAACCCCAACTTTTTGTGCACAAACTACTCTCAAATACCCAGATGACATCACAGTTTTGCTCATGAATGGACATTCTAATTAGCATACCAACCAAAAAACCTGTTGTTTAACCTGGAACACTGTGATGAAGTGGGTAAAATCACAGGCCCCATAAAACAGTTGCTTTTTGGCACATGTTCAAGCCATAATATTCCTACTGCAGAGACCATTTAACTTTGGTAGCGCACCGAAACAGAAATCTTCACAGATTTATACCTATAACTTACATGCATGGTATAAAGATGGCGCTGGTAGAAACATAACCTTTAAAATTGTTCTGCCTGAAATACTGTACTTCATCCAGAAAAGACTAAAGATAAAACCAATGACCAAAAACGATTTTGATCTTTTAAAGATACGGTGAACATAATCTTAAAAATACTGTTAGCATTTTTCACTGTTTTCTCATAAAGTGGGCACCGTATGGGACTGAAAATTTCACAGATGACTGTTACTGTAGCTTCCTTGATATTTTTGCCCATGAATCTACATTTCTTTGACAAACTATGACATTACACACATGCATGCTCCTTTAAATGGTTATTTCTCCATGGGTATACTGGTGAAGTAGGCATATACGTGTTTCTATAACTCAAGTGTATCTTCATCGAGACCTTAAAGCCTAATTGTACTGCCATAGTCTCTATTCTGGTTAAATGGCTGGCGTACGTGGTACGTGTTTCTAATTAGATCGTGTCTCCATTTAGGGATTTTAAGATTATAAGGGTCCATGTTCTGGTGATGTTTTTTCGTAAACCTATACCGAAAACTAGGTTTTTCTACAGCGATACTGATTTGTTATGCTAGATGTCCATATTTATAATAAAAAAAAAGAATGCCATTGAAGTAATAGGAATAATCATAGCAATCCAATGGTTATTGTGCACAAAGGTCGCCGGAATTTTCTATAACGACTTCCTTCACTGTCTACTTTGCTAACATACCGAAACAGAAATGTGCACAGATTTACGTTTAACTTACAGGCACTGGCGTAGACAGGGGGAGAGCGGGGGGGGGGGGGGGGGGGGGGGGGGGCAGGGCCCCCCTATTCATCACCTAAAAAAATGTACATGTTGCCCCCCCCCCCCCTATTAAAAAATCCTGGCTACGCCACTGATGATGACAGGGTATGAAGATGGTGTTGGTAGACATGCTGAAATGAAAAAAAAATGCTGAAATGCTGTATTTAATCACTGAGAAATTAGTAAAACAACGACCAAAAATAAAAGAGAATCTCTCTTATATTTGTAATGAACTTTTGAAAAGAGCCTCAAAAATGCTGAATGTTCGCATTTTCTAATCCAGAGGAATGATAGACATGTTCCGTGGAAATACGTTTGTCCATGCATGCTTTAGAAGTGGTTAAAGGTAGTATCATACTTTGGTAGCATACCGAAGCAGAAATCTTCACAGATTTACCTATTACTTTACTTACTGTATTTATCCAGAAAAGAGTAAAAACAATTTTGATCTTTGGAAGATCAAACATAATGGTAAAAAGATTTAAGAAATACTGTGGCCTTCACTGTTTTCTAAAAAAAAAGTGGGCACCGTATGGGACTGAAATTTTCACAGATGACTGTTACTGTATCTGTCTTGATATTTTTGCCCATGAATCTGTATGTCTTTAATAAAAACACACACAGTATGATTTTACCTTTAACTTTCCTTGTGAATCACTGCACAACAAAATACAAATTTATCAAATTACTTTCTTGCTGTTCGGCGTTTGTACAAGGCTGGTTCAACCTCATTGTTGTTTTTTTGGCATCGCATGATCGAGTCATGACGAAGCAATATGGGACACAGGGTGTAAAAACGGAAATACTAGTCGACTTGATGTTACAACTTCGTCTGGTTCATAGCATGTCACACACGGCAATAATTTATGTACAGCCTATAGGCAACAACTTAGGCATGTTTTTTTAACGCACGGGATTCCAATCGTAAGGCTTATCGAAAGCCCTACGTATAAGATACGGTAGGGTATCCATCGTAACTCCAGGCACGATCAATCGTAGGGCTTCGTAAACCGACCCCTGACTATAGCAAGGCAGTGACTGTCGTCAGTGGCGCACCCAGGGGGGGGGCTCGGGGGGCTTGAGCCCCCCCCAAGAGGGTCCCTGAAAAAAAAAAAACGAAAAAAAAGAAGAAAAAAAGAGAAAAAAGGGGGGGGGGAGAGGGAAAGGGAAGGGGGGAATGTTTTGTGGGAGAAAAATTTTCTTTGAGCCCCCCCCAAGACAAAATCCTGGGTGCGCCGGTGACTGTCGTGATTCTTGGCGAGGAAGTATGCCTAAATGGGATGATTGAAAATAATTCCATTTTGATTTGACAAATCATCGAAGAACGAAACAACTGACAATTTGGGAAATCATAGGCCTAGGACTGCATGGATAGCTCAGTTGGTATCTCTGCGACCAGGTTCGAATCCCGCTCCGTAGAATTTTCTTTGGTCACCTTTCTATGGCACCCACTGGTGACTGAAGTAAAATGATTCACAATAATCGGGTAACCCAACCTGGACGGAAAACAAATTTGTTCATGATTCGAATTCTCCACAGTATAAGCCACGGCAAGGCTAGCTGGTCGCAGGTTCGAATCCCGCCTGTGATGTGAGACGGTAATTCATGCAGGCCTACATGCGTTATAATACTTGAAAAATAATACTTGGAGTTGTTACAGTTATACAAGGAGTGGTCATACGTAAAATTAATGGTCAATCCAAATTCTCTATATGACTATGGAGATCAGCAAACGGGGCCCCCATATGCCAAGTTAATAAGCCGAACTGCCAACAAATCCGCCCGTTTGATTTGGCACAATATAACTTTTCGCTGGCAGACCGGAAGTGTGCAGCAAATGTATATGAAAAAATGCATTGTGGGACATTTTGGCGGTCAAATTTTGTACACCGGCAAAATCCCACAGGTGAGTTGTCGGGGAAATGGTCTATGGTCAGTGTGTGTATTGTAGGAGGGGTTGCAAGGCAGTGTTTGCGCTCATTTTGCCTTGCCCACAAAATTAATGCCTTTTGACTGTCGTTTAAAAAGCAACCACTATAAGCAATACTTCACCAAACTCATCGTAACTTACTATCAATCGTATATGACTTATAATGATGCATTGCAGCCCTACATTTATGATACAATGGTATAACTACTTCGTATCTCGAGTTACGATCGGTCGTAGGGCTTTGTGAAATGGATACCAGAACTGGATTTCACAAAGCACTACGATTAATCTTAAGATGAGTTGTTCAGTATCAATCGTGATTTGTAGTGTGACATCACAGTCATATTGCTTAGCAATCAAGATGAATTCACACTTAAAGGTAATATCATACTTTGGTTTTTATCAAAGAAATACAGATTATGAATCTGCAAAATATCAAGACAGATATAGTAACAGTCATTTGTGAAAATTTCAGTCCCATACGGTGCCCACTTTTTGAGAAAACAGTGAAAACAGCCACAGTATTTCTTAAGTCTTTCCTCTTTTATTTTTTATCTTTTAAAAGATCAAAAAGATTGTCGGTCGTTGTTTTACTCATTTTCTTGATAAATAGACCATTTCAGGCGGAAAACAATTAATGGTATGTTTCTACCACATCATCTTCATACCCTGTAAGTTATACGTAAATCTGTGAAAATGTATGTTTTGGTTTCTTACCAAAGTATGATACTACCTTTAAAATGCCCCCCCCCCCCTGATGGTGTGACTTTTTGACTTTTCAACGTAAACCCTTAATTTCAAAACCAAAAAGACGTATTGTGATGAATGTAATGATGCCATAGCATTACGAACGAAGCCACTAGCTTCGTGTTCGGTGGAGGGATCGGGCTCAGATTAAATGTTTATAAGAGATGTTTAATGCAAACAGAATGATGTCATTTTGTTTCATATTTTGTGTGGACTATTATTATTTCTCCCATACAGGTAGGTCATTAACACGTAGACGGACCAGACCTCCACTACAAAACCCACCAGGTCAGTCATGGTGTTATTCATCTCTCTCTATTTTCATCACTAAAATATGACCACAAGGGAAACTGGCTGAATGTTTAAGTCACTTGAAAAGTTAACGAAGAAACACTGACTGGAGCGGGAGTGGAACCAGTGACCTACGGAGCCGTACCGGCGCTCTTACCAACTGAACTACCCAGCACATCCCTCTATTTTAAGTTCCCTTTCACGTGCTATTCAGCAAATTATTGTGACTGCCATTGACCAAAAAAGGGGCGGGGCTGCAGCCCCTTGGAAGAGATTTAATTGTTGGGTTGTCGGAACTGGGGAGGGGGGGGGGTCTTTAGAAGTTTGTTCTCCGTTTTGGGCTCCGTTTTGTATAGGGAAATTGGCGCACTTGCCACTGCAACGAAGTACGAAAAATAGGCCCTATTATACTCATTACTTCAATGAGGAAACTTTGATTGAATTCGGGGCTCACAGTTTCAATTTCTGTTTTGTTCTTCTTATACGCTCTGGCTCAAATGATTATCCTAGTCAGTTCACTCTATGGCTTTATATTAGAATGATTTGGGCTCGATGTATTTGGACTCTCAGACAGAGTAATGTTTGCGGATACAGCATGGACAATGCTCTTATTGAAAGAGGTGTGGTTCTGGGAAGTGAGTGAGGACTCAATGTTTCGGTCAGTGTACTCTGGTCGTCCTCAGGTTTTAGAGAGAACTACACTTCCTCCTCTAAAGAGTACATGGTGTATCCGCAAATCTCTCAGTCCTGAGTCCTTGTCGCCATGCGAACATTACATCTATAAGTTAAATTTTGATCTCGCTATCTATCTCTTGTTGCTTTTTCTTTTTAACGGTTCCAGGTTTCACCCACTACTTCCTGATCGTAGTCATCGCATTGGCAGCCATCTTGGTTTTCATATGCGTCTGCTTAAACAGTCTCCGCTGCATACACAACCTGCTATCCAGACGGAACGAGAAGCGATCAGCGCGACTGAGACGCAACCACCGCCTACGGCGAACGACCGGCTACACGCCGCGGCGCCACGGCAGCTACGAGGACGACGACGCGGACCGTCAGGTTGAATTCATGCTCCCACCGCCGTCATACGCCGAGATCATCGGCGAGGGCTCGACGGCACCTCCACCGCCCTATTCCTCCATCCACGTCGGGGATGCAGGGTGGGGCAGCCCGCAGTATACCGATGACTACGCCGCTGCCCCGGTAGATGAACAACCGACAGTGAGAGACGAAAACCATGAAAACCTTTAGATGAAACATCTTAAAGAAGACGAAATTTGCTGAATGGTGATTTCTATCGCTTCAGCAGCATATACTGGCATCAGTGTCGATTTCTTTTCATGATTGGGGGGGGGGGGGGGGTGATTGATGATTTGGTGCCCTATTCGAGGGAACGAAACGACCAGGGGGGGGGGGGCTGTGGGAGGAGGGGAATCCCCTCCCGCAGCAGGGAGTTAAACAACAAAAACAGACTTGAAAATTCACATAGTTTAGAGCATTTAAAAACACAATTGCTATTTTTTCCATTATTTTGTAGGTACTTCAGATATTTTGTCGATATTAAATGACATTTAACCTCCAAATATTGGTGGTGGTGGTGTTGGGGGGGGGGGGGGGCTGATAATACACGCCATCACCCACCTCAAATATTGGGGTGGGATATATCCCCCCACCCCCCACCCCCGGATCGACACCCATGTATACTGCATGGGGAGGTCAGATTGAAATTATTATGACCTCGATTTAGCTATTATGATAAACAAGACAATCCTCACTTTCACTTCCTTGTTTTAACTATCTGTTCCGAATAGCATTATGATTATGCAGATATAATAACAGTTATCAGGGGGTCTGACATTGTTTGATTTATTACCTGCGGTGCCATTTAATACCTTTCTCAGAACGGCCTCGCCAATGCAACCAATTCCGTTCAGTTATTATTTAGGATGAGCAAAATATAAGTTGACTGAGTCTGAACAATCCCCCACTAAGATCTGTATAATAATATAATAATTATAGCATTGTACCAAGCTTTACGACATATATAGAAATAATTTAGCTGAAGTTATTTCATATAATGCATGGGCTGTCGAGGTTCCATGCATGCATTGACATTCATTTGAGGATTTGAGGAGTGGTCTGACTGGGATTCGAACCTTGAACGTAGGGAATTAAGGGAACTGAGGCCTTAATTCCCCTGTCTTCCACCGCTGCGTTCAAGGTTATACGCCGTGTTACTGCCTTGCCGAACTCAAACAATTTCACATTTCCAAGTTTGGCACGGCGATAGCACGGCGTTTAGCGTCAGTATGGCTCGGCAAATTGAGTTCGGCACGGCAAGTGCTTGACAGGCAGGGTGTCCCCCGCTATCGGTATTCGGAAGGGGAGCCAGAGTGGCACGAGACTTATTAAGTTAGGCGTTTAGGCGCAATTGCCACGCTATTGCTGTGCTAATTAATTACATTGCTGCACTCATTTGATTTAATTTGGCACGGCAGTTACCACGGTGTATACTGTATAGTAGTCTTGGCCTAAGACAGCTTCAAAATTGTGAATAAAATTCCAAAATAACGTCGAGACCCGAGAGGGCGCGAGAGCAGGAGTCTCGCGCGTGCGGAGACCGGCCCTCGCGAGACGACGAGATTTTGCGATCACCTCAAAATTAACGACTTGTGTTCAAGTCTACGTCAAGACTATCACAGCATGACAGCTGAAACGTCGAGGTCTTATATATAAGTCCCTCCTCTATTCACAAGAAAGATCATTCACAGTTTTTATATGAAATACTGTAAAATGTAAATAAAGCCTCCCCCATTAAGACTATATTATAATTATGTCCAATTGAAATTGTCATAATATAATTAATATCCTATACAAATTATAATACCACAACTTTTATATATAAGCAACATAATAAGACGCAACTTGCAATGTGTATTTGTATACCTACAATGGCAATACAATTCTTCCAAATTCATGATACTCGTGTAAATAATATTACGATGATTAAAAGAATGAAAATGTTTGTATTTTAATGTATTTTGTATTATTGGTTTCATTTTTTATTCACTCTATTTGATGATGATGATGATGATGATTATTATTATTATTCTTTCTTTTTTTTGCATTGAGTGGGGTTATTAAATTTATGGCGGTACCAAGCTAGCTGTAATTAATTGATTCGGAGTTTCCACGCGCCACAGTCTTTAAAGGTATAATGATTGGTAAAGGTCACAGAGCAGCACCCTCACTTTGTCTGATCCATCGTGTATACAATTAATAATAAACCTGTGAAAATTTGGGCTCAATCAGACATTCTGAGTCACGAGAAAATATCGAAAACCCGACTTCATTCGATCTTTTTATATAAAACCCGATTTTCATCTTTCTTTCATACACGTTATGTGTGTATTGACCACTATGCGTGTTATCCTTGCAAATTTGTTTTTACGGAGTACTCTTTCAATTGGTCATATTTTCGCCAATTTCAGCTCCAATGCTTAAATTATGCATGGTGATAGCCAAGACATGGCTGTATCATATAGGATAAACAGTTTAATTTTAACATAATGGGTCCCGACACAGTGTTGTGTTTTTTTCTGGGACACCCTGTATAAATATCAATGAGCATGCGGGCTCTCTTACAAAATTACAAAATGCCGTGCAGCGGTGTGCAGTTCATTCTTTCCCACAGAAAATGAAAGAAAATACAAGGAAATTTTAAAAACACTGATGAAATTATTTCGAAACTTTTCTCAAAGGTACTGTCACGCATAACCTTGTGGCATACCAAAATAGAAATCTTAATAGATTTATACTAAGTTATACAGGGTGACGATATATAATAACATGGCGTTCATTTCTCTGCCCAGATATTTTTTTCCAGAGAAGGGTATACATGTACAACCAAAGACCCCAAAACAGTTTTGATCTCGGGGTGAGATCAAAGCTCCTGTGAATATTTGAGAATACCGTTAGTGGTTTCTTAAAAATTGGGCACTTTAATGGGACTGGAAATTTATCAGATGACTGTTAGGCCGTATTGTATCTTTCTTGATATTATTGCTTGCGCATGAATCTGTATTTTTTTCAACAAAGCCCAAAGTGTGAAGATAACTTTAATGCGTCTTGCTAAGTCTACTTTTTGGTCCAATAAAATTTACTTTTCCATCGGCAAAGGAAAAAGTGAAAACGTACAAAAATTTTTAAATTGAATAATTTTCAACTATTTTTTATTCAGCTTATACAATAAATGCAGATGTTCACTTTCCATATAATTGTTACTTTTGGTGGAAAAGTATGCATTTTTTGAGGCAGAAATATAATAGCAAAGTAGGAAAATTGACAGTTTGAAATTGTTCAACCTGCTCTTTGGTCATTCTGAGTAATAACCGAAAAGCTTTTCGTTCTTCATAACAAACAAATTAAGCAACTTGATTCGCGTAACCAATAGAGGGCGCACTAACATGCTTTTGTTTGAGTCAATGATAATACTTTACTTTATAATACATGGAGGTAGAAATCAAAACCGCCACAACCAAACACGGATACACCCTTCAAACAACACTGACAAAGGCTTTTTTATAAAAAAAAAATAATAATAACTCACAATCATAGTTTTTTGTTGCCGCAATGATCAACATATCTTTACAAGTTTTGCCGAAAAAAACACACACATTTTTTTTACTAGCACAGAAATAACGGGATTTCCGATCATGTGATGTTTACTGTCAGTTTTGACTTGTATTCGGCCATTGTTTGCTGTGCATAATTTGACAAGGAGTTTTGGCTATAATAGTGTTTTTATTTATATTTACCAAGGTTTTTAGCAGGCGCGGTTCTAGAGCCAATATTTTTGGGGGCTAGAAAGAAGAGCTATTATTATTAAAAAAAAAATTTTTTTTGGGGGGGGGTAGGCTAGAAGACCCAATATTTTGGGTTCTTCTAACACTCGCTTCTGCTATGTCTTATTAGGGGTCGAAAAACCTATGCACCTATGTCATATACTACGCGGTTTTTTATGTAATTGGCGCCTAATAACTGAAAAGATCCAGTATTTAAAAAAAAATCAATTGCATTTTTATTGGGGGGGCTAGACAAAAATGTTTGGGGGGGCTACAGCCCCCCTACTAGCCGCCCGTAGAACCGCGCATGGTTTTTCAGTTCCTTTGAATTGGCATTTAGCAGTGTATGTAGGAGTCATACTGGGTGCATTCGTTTAGCTTCCCCGGGTCGATACCAGTCCTTGTTTTGTACAGTATAGCACGACCATTCCCAGCAAGGGCTGACCCGTGTTAGCTAAACGAATGCATCCTGTATATGAACAAGTGTATGTATACTACGCATGCGCCTAACCAGTTTTTAATGGTGGTGTTATTGAGTACACTGTACACGTGGATGTACGCACGTACATGTACATAACATGTGTGTGTACAGTACATAGGCCTATGTACGTGGACGAATTGCATACATTTTGCAACCATTAGGCACTGCACTGCACGATTGATCGTATATTTAATATCTTTGCTGGACAGTTGACCGATCAGACGTGTTATAAGTGGAGGTTGGACTGCGTTGAAGACAAACCCTGTGAAAGTTGTCAACGATCTGATTTCCATTTAAGTTTTTCCAGAATCTTGTGTAAGTTACTTGTAGAATGCTAGGCCTATCGTGCACGTTGTTGTTGCTTAGTTGACTTGTTGTAGTTGTACATGTAAAGTCAGTATGCTTATGAATCATGGAGGTACATGTAGGACACAGTGCATGGACCTTTCTCCGTGGTCAGTATACGGAGGATGGAGTGGGGATGGAATAAGGGCGTGGCAGGGGAGGGGAGAGACAGGAGGAGTGTTGTGATGTTGGTTGTCATGGAATTATGAATTGATCTGTGAATGATCGGGGAATAGTGTCTTTTAAGCCACCCATATTATTTCCAGTATTTATTTAGCTTCTTCTGTTCCAAAATGAGATTTGTTACTTAAAACAAATTTATTCATGGGTCCTGTAAACCCTAAAATGAACATATTTCAGCAATTTTTTCAGTGAAAAAAAACCCCAGTTTCTTACTCAAATAAATACTGAAAATTATATGGGTGGCGTAAAAGACACTAATGCCGAATGATCTTTCAGTTTCAACATTTACTTGGCCTATGTAGCCTACATCACACTAGATTGCCTATCTCCATGGTATAACCAATCGCAATACAGTAATTATACTATTCTAAGCGTTCATTGGAGTGGAAGGAATTAGAGGTAATATCACACTTTGGTTTTTGTCAAAGAAATACAGATTCATGGGCAAACATATCAAGACGGATACAGTAACAGTCATCTGTGCAAATTTCAGTCCCATGCATACGGTGCCAACTTTTTGAGAAAACAGTGAACGTCTCCCACAGTATTTAGAAAGTAGTACTCTTTTTCTGGATGAATACAGCATTTCAGGCAGAACAATTTTATTATTACGGTAGTGTTTCTACCATCACCATCTTGATACTCTGTTGTAGTCGTTGATGAATTTCTGTTTCAGTATGCTGCCATGGTATGATGCACTGTACCTTTAATAATATAGTAACTGCGCAAATGTCCTCTATAATGCATTGTAGCGTAGCTAGTAGCTACAGTATAATGATATTGCGTCCCTGAATAGGTCAATACATTTGTGCAGAGGGAGAGTAGTTGCCAATGGCTGCATAATCATAATGACTGTTTTGACAAGCAGTGAAGCATTATAATTATAGACAAAGCCTGCATTGGAGTGGGGGGGGGGGTTAAGGTGGCTCCGCCCTAGACACTACATGTACATGTACATACTGGAATACATGTAGCAGATGAACATAATTGTATTCCGTGTAGCGAACATGCCTTCTAGCATCAGGCAGGGGAAAATAACTTTCTACTTGGCCTGATGGACAAAATTTATAACCAAATTGAAGTAAGATTTAGGTGATCAGAATAACGCGATTTACAGTACTATTTTAGAAGAACGGTACGGTCAGAATTTTTTTACGGGGATCTCGCAACGATACAACAATGCATAGGCCGTACATCGTGTGTTAGATGTTGGTGCTCGATGTTGAAAAAAGATCACGCTAAATTTTGGCGTGTTGGTAGAAATAGCGGAAAATATCATTCTGTAACTTATAAAATAGCGGGAAATCTGCTAGAAGGGCAGGGTGTTTTGGGGCGGAGTTCTGTTCAATTCAATGATCTGTAATTGTTTAGCACGCCTGGTGCCGTGTCCCAATAGCTACCATGCGGCCATTACGCAACATACTAAACACATTTTGATTTTCTTATGTTTTACATTGAATTGCGAGTTTCGAATATTTGAATATATTCGGTCAAATTTGTTTTTGATATTCGAATACTAAATTATTCGTAAATGGACAGCCCTTGAAAAAAAAACTAATTATAAAATGTAAAAAAACAACTTAGGATGTTGCAGTTATGTTGAAAAAAGGGAAGTGAGTTAGAAAGTACAATGTACTACCATACCAGGGGCCGATTCCACTAACGCTTTGCAATCATCGCTTAAGCCCAAATCCATCACTAAATGGAAAATCGCTTGCTACTTTGCATTTATAATAATTTCCCGTTTAGCGATGAATTAGTGGGCTTAGCGATGATCACAAAGCGTTAGTGAAATCAGCACCTGTTTTGGAATTTTCAATTCCGGTGGTCAATGGCACAGTGCCATGGGAAAACACTTTTCAAAAGCTGAGAGCAGCGAGTTCATAAAAGTGTTTTGATTTTGAATGCATTAATTCACACTATTGTAACTCAGTATTCCCACTCAAGGTTGTCCATAGGACCAGGGGGGTTAGGCCTATTCAGTCTTTTTGTTGTGTCAAAGGTTGTCAGTGAATATCCTGCTATGGATCATTGACTATGGTTTTGTTGGGATCCCCAGACGCTCTTTAAAGGTACAATACATGATTGTAAAGGTCACAGGGCTGCACTCATACTTTGTCTGATCAAACATGTACATACATGAAATAATAAACCTGTGAAAATTTGAGCTCAATCGGACATCTGAGTCACGAGTAAATAGCGAAAACCTGACTTGATTTTTCTTATAAAACATGAAGAATAGTTTACTTTATGTTTGTTCCAAAAATCGTTCGGATGAACGATCTTTGGAAAAGAATTGTTTTGAGCTTAGGAAATTGGCAAAAGAATGTTGTCAAACAAAAATCAAGGATGACTGAGTAATGGGAGACTTTGGAGCACAGGTCTTCTAGACAACGCACGCGCAAAACAACGCGCACATGCTTACAATTCAAGACCGGTTCTCCAAAGTCTCCCATTGCAGTGAGCGGATCCTAATTATATTTTTGGTGTGACCATGGGGGTCCATGCATGCCATGTACATGTAGGCCTACGGTGTGACTTGATACCCTGGTGTGACTTAATGTCAGTGTTTTGTTTTACAAACCAGCAAAATTCTACCCTGGTTATTGATATTTAAAAGAAGGTGTTCAAACTCACATCCGCTTGTCAGTTTATTCAGTTACATTTGCAGGTATTGTGTAGTGCAAATATTATCTCAGATTATGTACTTGTCCATTTTATCGGCCTATTTCAAGTTAAAATTTGAGTAAGTCTTCTCATGTTTGGTTATTCTGCGTGTATACAATTTGTGTTCAAAAGTGTCAGCAGGGGCCAATTTCATAAAGTTCTGCGTCACATCCATGTGGTGAGTCCAAAGGATGCGTCTACCAGTGTTGTAGTACTCGTACTCGTACTCGTACTCGAGTACAACTCGAGTCCACCAAAGTACTTGGCCCGTACTCGATTAGAAGTACTCGAAAACAAAATGTACTTGGCCCGTACTCGATCCGATGTACTTGGATTTTGGACATACTCGACGTTAAGTACTCGGTACTCGATCCCAGTACTCGACAATTTCTGAAAAAAAAAAATCGTCGATGACATTGCTCAACCTCGAACATATCGTAAGCTTGGTAGCACGATATCCACTTAATTATAACATGTACAAGCCTAGAGGCTTTCCTTGCCCTGGGTACAGTGTGAGTGCATGCATGTGCAAAGAGCACAGAGATACATGTAGTGGAGTTAGTGGTTAGCGCGGCCCGATATTGGGATGTCGGGCCCAATGCCCAATTATGGTTGGGTCAAAATGATGCACTATATGTACATGTACAGTCCATGTTACATTCTCAATCGGTACATATTAAAATTGTGATTTATGGGCAAATATATCAAGGAAGATACAGCAAATATCCAGTCCCTTACAGTGCCCACTTTTTTTTAAAGAAAAC
The DNA here is from genome assembly GCA_963971285.1 of Astropecten irregularis. NCBI lineage: Eukaryota > Metazoa > Echinodermata > Asteroidea > Paxillosida > Astropectinidae > Astropecten > Astropecten irregularis. Next base: position 4,929,999 of record OZ020258.1, on the reverse strand, counting down.
ATCTGGAGTTTTGATCTCACCCTAAGATCCAAAGTGTTTTTGGCTTGTGATTTAGTCCAGAGAGGATAAAGGGCAGTTGTTTTTGTTTCTTTTAAATTTACCTGCTGACTGTGTTGTGTAATGAAGAGATTTATTACACACGACTGTCATGAACTGCATTTGTTGGTACTGTTCATTGGTTCTGTGCATGTACTCGGCCCGGGACTCGAACTTTGGTACTCGGACTCGGCCATGTACTCGGCCTTGAATGTACTCGGACTCGGCAGCAATGTACTCGGACTCGGCCCAGTACTCGGACCCTGAAGTACTCGGAGTACTCTGTACTCGGATCTGAGGACTCCACTACAACACTGGCGTCTACCCTTAACTCTGCGACGCGTCGTAAGTTTTATGAAATCGGCTGCAGGCCTTGAATTTGGTTCTGAAAAGGGCAAGGCCACTTTTCCATTGCAAGGGGCACTTCCATTGGAAAATCATAATGTCTATGGAAACATTTGAAGGGGGCACGAAGGCCAAGAACTAGGGCAACGAAGGCCATGGCCTCCGTGGCCTCCGTTAAATTCAAGGTTTGGGTCAGTGGCAAAAAATTTTTCTGTTGTTTCGTGTAAATCTGTAAAAAAAAAAAAAAAACACAGAATTTCATCGGCATTAATTAAATGTGTTAATTATTACTTCCAAAATTTGTCTTTACATGTTTTGCAATACACTGCATTGTATTTTTCAGTGAGTTGGAATATACAAAGGGCCGACCTACACAAAAAGATGATTTGAAATTAAATATGTTGTAATGTTCTTGTATGTATGTCATGCATGTACAGTAGGCCTGCACATGTACACCAGCATAGATATAATGTGTGAATGCAGTATAGGCCCCCTACATACATGTGTAAGTTCACACTATAAAATTGGGTGAAGATAATGTAGGCCTACATGTATGTAGACTGTTTTAGCATGCATTTAGGAATAGATACTTCCATGATTGGAACGACCACCAGGTTTGGTCAGTTTGTTAAAAACAAAATATGCTACATGTACCATGAAGTATGATAGTACATGACATGTACATTAAAAACCAACACACGCTGCAGTATCCTTTGTTCAGTTGTTATTATAATAAAACGAGAGTCGAGACTATTTTGTTTGTACGTGTATTCCGGGAAAAAAAAGAGTGAACAAAAAGAGTGAGGGATTAGTCTTTCAAAAAATAATTCCCCTGTAAAATTACTGCTGCTTCATGGGTTCGGACTGGACATTTGTGCATATAAACCAAGTGACCTATTGATTACTTTTATTACATGACATATTTTTAATGCTAATTCATGCATGCCGACAAAGCACAAGTTATCAATACCCCTCCTCCCCCCCCCCCCCCCCCCCCCCGCCCCCAAGGACACCTGCATACGTGACTATGGGACTTAATAACACTTTATACATCAATGCTACGTGTACAGTGTTTCACGTGTCAGCTGTTTTTTTGTGTGGTGATGAAATGAAATGATTTCCGATCACAATTTTATCAATTTTCCCTAATCCTCTAATTAATTTCATTGTTAATCACAGTTCCCCCAGCCCATTTCATCTCCACGCCTTTGTTGTCTTACCCACTCTTACCCTCTTAACCCCTCCTTTTGTCCTGATCCTCTCATCCATTTATGTGTATCTTTCCTTGCATGTTCTTGTCCTCTTGTCATTTAGCCTTCGATAAAGATCCTGCTAGGATCGAAATGCATCAGCCATCAAGCCCTCGTAACGCAAAGCGTTTTATAAATCTCGGATCATTGTTTTGGCTGATGAGCAGTTTTAATATTAGGAGTATTCACAATTTTATGATTTAAATTTTCAGACTTTGGTACAATTTAAAGGCCCATACCACGCAAGGCAATTTATGAGCAATCTGGGGGATAGGCCTAGTGAGAAAGTATCACTCGGAATGATTACTTTCTTACTAGCAGGGATTTGCTTTTACATGCGGTGTAGTTGGTTGGCTTCAAGTTGGCTGTAAGAGTTGCATTGTGGAACATAATACCACGCCCTTAATAAATCTATTAATCTATAAATCTATTAATAAATCTATGTTTGCCTAGCCAATTTCATTGTGGATGTTTGAAATGAATGTACACTTCATACAAGCTTTAAAAGCAATAATAAAACCAAGTTCACTAACTTTAAGCAAACATCAAATAAACCAAAAGGGAAACTGAGTACATGTATGTTGATTTATTAAAAGGAGATAATTAATAATTAAAAAAAAAAATGCCAGGGGGAGTTGAACCCATGATCTCCTGAATGCTGTACCTGTGCTCTACCAACTGAGCTATTGTACCTTTTATGTTTGTTTAGTTGGTTGTATTAACCTTTAAGAAACCATGACTGCATGTTTTTTGACTCCGCCATCAAAATAAAGAAAAAAAGGGGGGAGGGTAAATTTTTTTACTGATTACGTCCACCTTTAGTTAGCATGACCCTCTCAAATATAAATCAAGTTTCGTGGGACAAAATACCCACAGAAAATGGATGAATTTTGGACATGATGTATGGAACATGCTAAGACAGGATAACAGACAGGTTCCATCCACCATACGTACTCTGATTATGAATATTGAACACGGGACACCATTCACAAACCATTGACACACAAATTCACTGTGAACGTTTACGAAACAGAGGCTCAGGCTCCATCTCAGGCTCCATTTCGTGAATCCATTATAAAATAACGGGTGTCAAAATAGAGGCTTTTGGCTGCCGTTTGGAAGTAGATTCTCTGGTTTGAAAAAGAAAACAGGGCTTCAGCTTCAATGAAAAACCACAACCTAGATATTTTCAGCATTATGGATGACAGGGCCTGAGCCTGAGCCTGAGTTTTGTAAACCTCCTTTGTAGGACAATATTGTTTTGATTACATGTAGATGAACTCAACATTCATTTTCACAGGAAATTAATGTTGATTTTTTTTTTTTAATTTATGGTCTGGTTTCAGATTGTGTATCGTGTCAACAGAGTAATCACTAAGACAACAAGATGGCCGAAGGCAGGAACTATGTGTTGGTAACGGGAGGTGCCGGATACATTGGCAGCCACACCGTGCTGGAATTACTCAAAGAGGACTACAATATTGTCGTTCTAGACAATATGTCAAATGCTGTACTAGGTAACTAACTCAAAACTGAAGAGATGCAACAATTATGGTTTTGAATGCAATACATTCAAACATTAAAGGTAGTATCATACTTTGGTAAGAAGCCAAAACAGAAATGTTTACAGATTTACGTATAACTTAGTGAGCTGGATATGAAGATGATATGGTGGTAGAAACTGTTAACATTTTTCTGCCTGAAATGCTGTATTTGTCCAGAAAAGACTAAAACAACGACCAAAAATATTTTTTATCTTTTAAAAGATCAAAAATAAAAGAGAAAAGACTTAAGAATTACTGTGATATTTTTATTTTTGATATTGATATTTTTGCTCATGGATCTGCATTTCTTTGACAAAAACCAAAGTATGATACTACCTATAAAGTCCTCACCCATCTAAACTTCTTTTAACCTGAATGCCCTGTTAATTTAGGAACAGTTTCTGGACGGTTCTGGTATAGACGTTCACAGCTATAACGAACATGAAATTCGTCATAGTGGTCGTGAACAATGTTCAGCCGGCCTATACATTGTCCATAAAAATTATGAGTCAAGGAAGATGTTCGGTATAGCAATATATATATAGAGGTCAGCGGTGTTCATTATAGACCTTTCTTTCGCAACGTCACAGAACGAGTTCTTGCCAACCAGCATGGCGGAAACTATGGCGCGCCATCAAAGCCAGGCATAAAAAATAACCACATAAATACCCAATGTGTACACAACGTATCATAAACATTAAAATATATTGTTGAATGTAATGGAAACAATTTAACACAATTAATGCTGGTGTATGTATTTTGTACAGGTATGGAAAGTTTACAAAAACGTTGAAGTTGGTCATGTCGTCTGTCAAGAAGACGAAATGATTTGCAACTTGTGGCTGCCCATGCCAACCACAAGCCAGTATTTGTAAATAAATGAAAGTTCTATAACGGCGTTCCATTGTATACGAATGGGAGATTTTGGAGAACCGGTCTTCAAGTCAACAGCGCACGCGCACGCACAACAGCGCAGGCGCAAAACAACGTACGCGTGCATGCTCACAACTGCGTGCACTGTTGACTTAAAGACCGGTTCTCCAAAGTCTCCCATTCTACATGTTCTAGATGATCTGTGATGCAGAGTTGTCATTTCTTGAAATTGTAAACGATTGTTGATTTTTGTTGTTGTTGTCTTTTTTGACTTGATTGCGTTGGACAGGCAAGAACAGCTTGCCTGAAAGTCTTCATCGAGTGCAGCAGATAATCGGCGGGGGAAAGGAAATTGTTTTCTACAACATTGACATCTTGGACACAGAGGCATTGAGGAATATCTTCAGGAAGGTTAGTGGGTCGTTGCATCGGGTTGGAGCAGGGATTTGTTAGGTGCATAGCGTTATATTAAAAATCTAGTGTGTGCAGTGTATCTGTGCGTGATACACTCAACCATGGCCAGCACCATTGCCCAAGAAATGCAAATGCGCACGTCCAGTTTCAAATTTTTCATACATATTCTTACCCCGGTTCGTGCGCGCAGCACTGTGCATAAAATACCTGTTGCGTCACGCACAGTGCGCACAGTTCATCGAGTAACATCCACGTACGGTATTTGGACTGTCAGTCACCCCAGGAAAGATGGCGGCTGCGCATCCACGCCGAAGTGCAGACAATGCGCACGTTGTATACGAAGTGCGCACTCTAGTTTTTTATTTAACTCTATGGTTAGGTGTCATCCACATAGCTTCAACTAGTTCGTACCTTGCTATTAGTATAGCCCTAACCATCCTACATACCACAGTTTACCGCACATGGGTTTACCTGAGGAAAGTGTGGTATCCTGAATACCACAATACACAACAGTGTGGTTTGTGTCGTAATGTCTGGTTTATGATCTAGTCCCTCTGTGGAGACTGTGGTAATGTGTGGTAAGCAGCTCTTGTCTTGTGTAAGAGTGTGCTAAGTATAGAGGTTAGGGATAGTGAAAAGTTTTAATTTAAAGTTTATATTTGAATATTCAAATGCATATTGTGGTGTTTTGGGGGTCAGGTTTCACAAATATAAGTCAAGCGACAAAGGAATGTACACAAGCAGAGCTCTTCTTTGTTAACTCGTTGCCGACTGTATTTTGCCGACTTTATATTGTCAAACAATGCACATATATCATTTTGTTGTTGTTTATGTTGTTGTTTTTCTAATTAGCATAAGATCCAATCAGTGATTCACTTAGCTGCAAAGAAGGCTGTTGGTGAATCGGTGGAGCAACCTTTGCTGTATTTTACCGTCAACATTTCCGGTACTATTAATCTCCTAAACGTAAGTCAATAAATGCCGAAATGCTTCAGTGCATATGATACAATGGAACGCCGCTATAACGAACATGGCGGGATGCACCGATATTGTTTGTTATAGTGGTCATTGGTTATATAGTGAATTGAAGGACCGTATTCAGTATGTACTCAGGGCTCGAAATATCCACTAGACCTTGGACGGAGTCTAGTGATTTCAGAGTCGGTCTAGTAAAGTGTTTACTGCACTAGTCCGGCTGTCTAGTGATTTTGTTTTCCTTGCACAATTGAAATGGTGCCTAATTGGATGATTTTTGACACAATATTGCATACAATTACAGTTTTCCTATGTAGAATGCCACAGGTCAAGTGAAAAAAGTTCAGGTCTAGTAAACTGTTTCAGTTACTAGACCTCTGTCCACTGTCCTTTTTCACGAAATTCGAGCCCTGGTATTGTACATAAAAATTGGGAGTCAAGGATGATGTTCGGTATAGCCAAATGTTTGGTATAGCCGTGTTAATAATTATAGTAGCATTTCATTGTACACACATGAACCCACCCTGTCATTTTTTCCATAACTTCTGTACGTGGACTTCCCTTTGTTCTCATGAACTGAACAATTTGAATTTTTTTTCAAACCATTGGTATTTTGAAGTGTATCCATTTTTTTCATGATGGAATTTGGACCAAATATCCCTTGATTGATATGGATGTGATTTTTCAGAAAAAAAATCCTGATTTCAGGGGTTGTTGTTCTCACTTTACGTGTTCAAAGGTATGATCTAGGAAACATGAGATTTTTAGCATTTTTGGATACGTTTTCAGGATTGTTTTTATGGGAGTACAGTTGTATTCCTGAACTTAATGGTGAACTTGGGCTGTCAAAAACTACTTTTGCATCTAATTCTTTGGCACTGTCTTGTATTTTAGTTGTACAAAGTGAATAGTGTTGTACAAAGTGTATCATGGTGAAAACCGTTTCAAGATATCTGTAACTATTTTCGGATGGTGACAATCTTACTGGACCTGACCTTCCAATATTTGGTCTCGTCGTTTGGTTTTATCCAGGTCATGAAAGAGTTCAAAGTATGCAACATAGCTTTCTCCAGCTCTGCGACCGTCTACGGCACTCCCATTAAGCTACCAATGGATGAATCTCAACCCACGGGGGCAACCATCACCAACCCCTACGGAAGATCTAAGTATACGGTTGAGATGATTCTCAAAGATTTAAGTGCCTCAAGCGAGGTGAGTGATCTAGATACAGCCTTGTTTCACAGGATCGTTGTTAATTCAAAACAAAAGTTTAGTCAAAATGATGTTGGCGTGAAGGGTGTATGACCTAGGGTTGTTTTCACAAAGCCCTGCGATCGATCGTAACTCGAGTTATGAAGGATAACCCATCGTATCCTGCGTGGGAATGCAATGCTACTCAAATCCTATGATTGATAGTAAGTTACAATGAGTTTGGTGAAATCAACCTCTGTTTGCATGGATGTGTACGACTAAAAGTTTTAGTCTTTGCCAAGATCCGACGATGGTTTATAGTGAGCTGGACCTGATGTGGAATCCAGCATAACACCGGGATCGTCAAGGGGGAAAAATACAAGTTTTTCAGATCAGGAATTTCCAGAAACCTGGTTGTGGTAATGGCCTGGGGCCAAATTCATCTAGAGCTGCTTAAGCACCAAAATTTGCTTAAGCACCAAAAACCTTGGTCAATAAAAATCAGTATGCCAGCCAAAACTCCTTGTGAATGTTATGCTCAGCAAACATTTTGTTATTGAATTGCTGAGTAAGCAGTAAGCAAGTCAAAAGCAGAAGAAATCACATGAAAAGTTTGTTGGTTTACGTCCTGTTTGATCAAGGAAGACTTTTCATGCTTTAAAGCAAATTAAGCTGTGCTTAGTAAGCTGCTTTATTAATTTGGCTCCAGGGGTCAATTTCACCAAATTCATCATAACTTTCTATCAATCGTTGGATCTTTGATGCATTGCAGCCCCACATAGGATAGGCAGATCTATGATGGGTTATACTTCATAACTGGAGTTACGATTGATCGTAAGGTTTCGTGAAACCGACCCTTGTTGTCGCCACGATGGAACGGTGACTGGAGGTAAACGATGAAAGTCCCTAGTTACGACGTGATTCCGGTCTTGACTCAAAATATGCTAAATATTCACACCATAATTTAATGGCTGTCTTCTTGCCTTTGCATGTCTAGCATTTGAAGCGTGATATTCCCAGGACTTGGCCTTATGACAAAAACGAGATTATGGTATGGTTTATTTGTGTAGCCTTTGGATAGTTTGTGATCTCTTTCGCTCTGCACAGCACCTGTAGGTCATGCTAATCTGTCGCATTTCTTTGTCGAAACTAATGTTGATATTATTTGTGTGTTTAATTTGGAACCTGTCGGACATGTCTGATGCAATATATCCACAATTTTTTCTCATAGTATCTCCATCGATCACTGAGTCAACCCATAATTGACATTTATTTGCACAATACACAAATCATCAGATGGTTACGTTTCACGGTATACAGGTATTTTTGTTGCCACGTGTACAATATTGCCTTTGGTTGACATTTTAGTACATTTGAAAAACCAGACATACAATATGTTGCCTCAGCTCCGCGCTTGAGCTATTTATAGAATACGCCCATTATATCGACAGCTATAGTTACCCGGATATTCGGACAAAACGTTTACGTGTAAGTTAATTGGGCAACGTGTGACTTGTTTGTCCGCACATCTGAATGTGACGTCACGAACGCGGAGCCCTATTGATTATTGCCGTTCTGCCGCGGTGCTTTTAGTCTGTTTCTGTACCAACTGATTAAATGGAAATGATAATAGGATTGTGTACTCACCCCCCAGGGAGGAAACTATTAAAGCAGATGGTATGACAGTCACCAATGCATTGCACCAAGGCTAGGAGGTACTATGCCTGGCTATTCTCGTGATCTGTTGGCATCACATACTGGCAGTCATCCAGCAGAATGATTAGTCCTTTCCTCTATCTGTTGGTGTGAGAGACATGAACCATGTTTTGAGTTCAAGGACCCAATGTCAGACTGTCACAAAGAGCGTTTCATATTTATGCCGGATTTCATGTGTACGCTCATTCAAACGAGAAATGTCGCCAGGGATCTGGATCCATGTTTTGGTGAATTCCTGACATTGCATCATTATCGGGGGTTAGTCCCGAAGTTCTGAAAAATTGTGTGCTGAAAAATTGTGTCCCAATAAGGACTTTCGTCAGTGGAACTACCCCCATTCGGGAGTACTCCCGAAACCAACCCCTTGTATGAACCATCATTATCATCATCAAATAGCGAAAACCCGACTCAATTTTTCTTATAAAACATGAAGAATAGTTTACTTTATGTTTGTTCCAAAAATCGTTCGGACGATATTTGGAAAAAGACACTAAATCTTGATTTCCTTGAAAAAACCCGCAACTGATGAACCAAGATTTCCCATGGTGACTGTTTGCACTGTTTACGAACTGTTGAGTCCACCTCAATAATTTTTTTTTGGAGGCCTTGCAAATCCTACATGTACTATGCTCCCTTTAACTGTATGGGCCATTGGTGACTAACTCTTCACTAACTCTATTATATTATTCAAGCCTGTTCAAGACCTTCTTTTATACATGTAGTACAGTACATTGTGGGACTTAAATTGCCAATAATCCATTTGCGAGTTAAATCTATCGAATAGTATCTGGTACATAGGCTTTTTTTTATTGCACATTAACACCCCAGTTTGAATTTCCCAGACTAAAGACACTGTTGCTATATCACATGATTCGGGGCAAGCTTTTGCATAGCGATACCCATCTCTTGAATGGACTGGTTCCTTTGTGCCATTCTTATCCATTATGAACAGTGCATTTGTACAAGACGTCTGTTATGTAACCAAGCAAAAGCTTGCCCCAAATCATGTGATATACATGTAGCAACAGTGTCTTCAGTCTGAAGAATTCAGGTACTCGGCCCGTACTCTTTTAAAAGTACTTGGCCCTTACTCGATAAAAATTATTGGAAAATAACTGTACATGGCCCGTACTTGATTCCATGTACTCGAATTTTGGGAGTGCTTGACCATTTAGTGCAAATTTCAGTTTTGTTATAATTTCACGGTTGATAATGTTGCTGATTTCCGATAAATTATACAATGGGAGTATGAAGATCATTGGGAGTTTAGTATCAAATGGAGTAAGCAGCACAGTGTCATTTGCAAGGTTTAAAAAACATTAATTTCTGAGAAGAGTGGCACAACATGATCAACATCCAATTTATAAACATCTTTGTGAAACAAAATGCAATATTTTGCATTGCGCGTTGGTACTGTACTCGGACGTGGACTCGGACTTTGGTACTCGGACTCGGCCCTGTGCTCAACCTTGAATGTACTCGGACTCAATACTAATTTGACTTTGACTCGTCAGCAATGTACTAGGACTCGGCCCAGTACTTGGACCCTGAAGTACTCGGAGTACTCTGTACTCGGATCTGAGGACTCTACTCCAACACTGCTCCCTGCACACATGGCCCGGCGAGATGGCCTTTTTTTTTCACCGGTGTCTGATAATGACATGAATGAGGCCGATAAAAAATATTCAATGCCCATTGTGAAAGTGCAACTTTTGCAGTGGTGATCGAGCCTTGGAGTTTCGCATAAAATTTCAATCGTGAAATTTGCAGTGCGCATTCTTAATTAACACTCCTCCTGAAGTTGTTTGTGCTCATTGATCTCCAGATACGTAATGTGGTGTTTAAAGGTAGTATCATACTTTCATGACTTTGGTAAGACATCAAAACAGAAATGTTCACAGATTTACGTATAACTTACAGGGTATATGAAGATGGTGGTGGTAGAAACATACCGTTAAAATGTTTCCGTCTGAAATGGTCTATTTATCCAGAAATTAGTAAAACAACCGACCGAAAATCTTTTTGATATTTTAAAAGATAAAAAATAAAAGAGAAAAGACTTATGAATTACTGTGGCCATATTTCACTGTTTTCTCAAAAAGTGTGCACCGTATGGGACTGAAATTTTCACAGATGACTATCACTGTATCTTCCTTGATATTTTTGCCCATGAATCCGTATTTCTTTGACAAAAACCAAAGTACATGTATGATATTACCTTTAAAAAGGGTGGTGTGCATGATGTGGGATTGGGGTGGTTGTAGTGAACTGACTACCCGGTAGGTTACGGTACTCATAGTGAAGTGATCTACACGTACACTGTATGATAGCCAGTTGAGTTTATACCTGCCAACCTAGTCTGGTTCCCTGCCCAAAGATTCCCTGATGACTCTTATTAAAGAACTTATCAGCTACGGTTGACGCAACTGTCATGTCTGCACCAGTCCAGAAGCTAGTTTTAGATTCTGGCAAGTTTTCATTTTGGCTTGCACTCATTCTACATGTTCTAAGCACAGTACTAAAGAAAAGAGCACTGGACAAAGTATTAAGAGTGAAAATTAGAGCGGGGAAAAAACAATGCAACAAACGCCCCAAAAGTGCATACGGGAAGAGTGCTGTGTTGTAGTGTACGTGGACAATAATTATGCTCTTATAGTGTAGTATATGGAATTAAACTAAACATGATACAACATTTGACCTTGTCGGAATTCGGAACTAGCCAACAGTCAACGTTACTATCCGGAATTTGTCAAAAATTTGTCAAATTTGTCATGTTTCGGATATTCCTCTAGGGAAAAAAAAAAAAAGAAGACCAAAATTTACTTTTTTGGTCACGCGACCCTCCCGCACAATTTTAGCCGATACTCGGCTGGACCCTAGAATAGCACTCCGCACAAGTTGTGCTAAAAATAGAACACTGGATCTCAGACAAACATTGCTAACGTGTAGTGGGTGTGCTTGTGTGCATGTATGAAGTTTGTCTGACATCCGGGGATTTTGTACATGTACATATACAAATCAATCGTGTGACGTCATTAGTGCGGAGCGCTAGTATTGACAGAGAATAGTCAGAGAATCTTGGTCTGGGAACCAGACTCCCGCAGACCAACCACCTACAGTAATCAGTTAATGTAATGGTTTACTGGGTATATAGACGCAGGAGTGCTCGGTGATCATGTTGGTGAATGGTGAGTGGTGACATGCATAATTGCACTGGGTCATTCATGTCATTTTGGGCAATGTATTTGACATGTTTGAAGAGTCGGGTAAGACAATCACGGTCACTGATCCCTGTGATTTCAGTTGAAAATATCACTGTATGACTAAATGTTCTATTTCTTCTGTAGACTGTTTGTAGCCTTTTTCATTTATAGCATCGTATTCCAACTCTATTACAGTATTTCTGTACACGCATGCAGTAGTCCATAGGTTTTGTGAGTTTGCTTCATGATATGAACCAGTGGTGCAGCTACATGTATTGGGGTGGGCGTGGCTGGGCGTGGCTGGGTGTGGCTTGGCGGGGCACAAGCCAGAGACATGGAAATTATTGATACTAAGGCCTACACAAATTGCAAAATCCAACCAGAACATGCAGAGAAAAATGTATACAAGTCATATACGTTCTCTAAAATGTATTACAAATGAAATATTTAATACTGAGTGTGAGACAGTTTGCGCAGTGTAATGTTTGGCTGGAGCCACAAATTACATAAGCACCTGTGGCAGCACTTTAGTGAGAAAAGATTGTTCTCCTTTTTCCTGCTTCCGATTTGCCAGCATTACCATACAGTATTCATATTAAATTTCACATGAATGAAGTTGAACAACCACCCCTTTGACCATCCCATTCCCTCTTCTATTTTTCCTGACCTTTACTCTTCTTCCCTTCTTATGTTCACTTTTCCGTTCCTTTCTTACTCCTCGATGTCCCTTCTTACATTTATCTGCTTTCATCCCTTGCCCATATTAGCTTTCCTCTTCCCTTAGTCACCCCACCTTCTAAAAGAACTGTATACTACGCCTCTTTAAGTTGTTTTAGCTCTGTGCAATTTATACTTGTGTAACATTTTAAAGGTTTAGACCCTTTGACAGACATATATACTGTTAAAAAGCTTCTTAAACTGGAGTGTATCCCGGTTTGTCCACGTTGCTGTGTTAAACGGCACATTAACAGGTAGTATCATACTTTGGTAGCATACATGTACCTATTAAAAACAGGAATCTTCACAGATTTACCTATAACTTACAGGGTATACAGATGGTGCTGGTAGAAACATACCGTTTTTCTTTGCCTGAAATGCTGTTTTTATCCAGAAAAGAGTAAAACTGCAATGATCCAAACATTTTTTTATCTTTTATTTAAAGATTAGAAATAAAAGAGATTTTAAAAGTACTGTGGCTGTATTTTTATTTTTACTGTTTTTTTCTCAAAAAGTGGGCACCGTATGGGACTGAAAATTTCACAGATGACTGTGACTGTATCTTCCTTGATATTTGTGCCCATGAATCTGTATTTCTTTGACAAATACCAAAGTATGATATTACCGCTCGCCTTGCGCCAGGGGCTGGGCTACGTTGCTGTAATGAACCTGTTGCGCATTAATGATAATAATAATAAACAATATTTCTATAGTGCCTTATACAGAAGTTTCAAGGCGCTTAACAGTTACAAGAAATTAAACATATACATAATGGAATATACAAAAAAAAATCAAGGAATGAACCTTGGTCAACAAAATTAATCAACTAAGAGATAATAACACCAAGGAATGATACAGTACAGTAATAACATGAATAACGATTAAGTGTATGAAACATCAAAGCAATACCGGTAATCTATTGATTAAAAAAGGTAGGTCTTGAGAGCATTGAGTTCTCCCATCTGTACAAAAGACTATTCACAGGGTACAAAACACCATCCATGGGGTACAAAGCACCATGGGGTACAAAAAAGATCATAGTGGGTACAAAACACCCTGGGGTACAAAACACCATCCATGGGGTACAAAACACCATAGTGTTAAAAAATACCACGGGGTACAAAACACCATCCATTGGGTACAAAACACCATCCATGGAGTACAAAACACCATAGTGTTAAAAAATACCATGGGGTACAAAACACCATCCATTCCATGGGGTACAAAACACAATCCATGGGGTACAAAACACAATAGTGTTAAAAAATACCATGGGGTACAAAACACCATGGTGAACAAAGACACTATTGAAAAGCCGAATTACGTGATCTTGGCTTTGTTTATTAGCAAAATAGTTTTGTAAACAAAATCATTTTTCAAAGTCTTACTCGAAACTCTAGACAAGAATACATAGATCCAAAAGTTATAAAAGCCTAAAAATGCTCCCAACATTGCACCGTAGCACCTATCTATGTAGAACAGGGATGAGATTTCTCAGATCAAAATCTGATTTCAAATTTTTTTTGTTTTGGATTTCAGATTTTTTTTCCCTCACAGGCTGTGTGCAAAAGTAAAGGAGATTTTCAGATTTCAGACTTTTTAGGCTCCCTGTCAGCTGTTTTCACGAACATTTTTATTATTGGTCAATCTCATCCCTGGTAGAAGTGTAGGTATAGTTAAACAGGGTAGCATGTTACTTAGGCCCACCCCCCCTCCCCTATGCACGGCATGAGTGGTTTGGTCATGCGTTGAGAAAAAGACTGGGTTGTCTGTCCCTTTTAGTTTTGGCGATACAAGAACGGTGCAGACTTTTTGATAAACTGTGGTATCTTATAATAGTTTTTTTTTCGGGTGTTTTGATTTTCTTCTCTAGGACTGGAACATTGTTCTGCTTCGTTACTTCAATCCCGTCGGCGCCCACGAGTCGGGTCTGATTGGGGAGGATCCCTCTGGTCCTCCCAATAACCTCATGCCGTATGCCACCCAGGTCGCCGTGGGTCAACGGAGTGAACTGAAGGTGTTTGGCAATGACTACGACACCCATGATGGAACAGGTAAGTGTGATCGGTAAAGCAGGCCTTGCGCTATCTTCTAAGTTCCTGGCTAGCCCAATGGGCCAGGTCACTGCAAATTTTTTTGGGGAGGCCTTGAAAATCCTGTACGCTGCCTTTAAGTGCTGATCGCTGTACTACATGTACATTATTAGTATCCTTGCTCATTGGGCATTTGGAAGAGAGCTCAGTCTTTGGACCATTTCATCCCAATGAGTGAGATCCCTGGTGTACATGTAAGTACTGCAGTAAGTGCATTGACTTCAGTTGGACCGGTGAACCAACCCTACCCTCACATTGTACGCATTCATACTCCTGGGTGATGGAACTTTAGAAGCAATCAGAGCAAAGTGTCTCACTTAGGAACATAAGCACCAAATTCCAGTGGCTCGACGTAAACCCATTAACCTGTGGAAAGACCGGGTATTTAGAGCACCTCACAGCTCGTCACAAAATCCCGCAGTGAATGTTTCTGGTCGCGGGTGGAGTCAGGAAAGGTCAAAGTTTAAGGGTTAAAGGTAATATGTGTGATTGATGTATGCATTCAGGGGTTCGGGACTACATTCACGTGGTGGATCTTGCCATCGGCCACGTAGCAGCTCTCAAGAAGCTCGACGAGAAGTGCGGATTGAAGATCTACAACCTGGGCACCGGTCAGGGCTACTCGGTGCTGGACGTCGTCAAATCCCTAGAGAAAGCCAGCGGAAGACAGGTGAGTATAATAATCCTCGTTTTCTCAATGCTGCAATAGCACTGTGCACTTGCGCTAAAAATAGCACCGAACCTCAGACAAACATTGCAACCGGCCATGCAAATGTGTGGTGAATGGGGGTATGTGTGTGCGTGCATGCATGGTGTGACGTCATTAGTGCAGAACGCTATTGTCACTTGAGTGTGTGACACTCTACCTCCTACGTGAAGAGGAACAATATGTGACAAATCGTCATACCCAAGGTCTCAAACACCACTAGCCCATGGCTGGATTCAAACACACAATCTGTAGACTGACCACAAGATCTTGACCACAACACACCATCTGACCATTACTAGCCATAGCACCCCATACTTATAATGAACGTGTTCATATAGAGGGGAAGTAGAACGAAACAAGTGTTGCCGACATTACATTGATGAAAAAGAAAGATTTGAGGCTTTGTATGGCGATAATAGGTATGTGGATCGGTTTGCGGAAACACCATGTAATAATCATTCGTACTTTCGCACTTCTATATCGTTTGCACTTCTACATGTATATCGTTCGCACTTCTCGCAATTAGGTCTCAATGTTTCGACAAAGCTTGCTCTAGTCATCATCAGGAGACTCCTCATCAGGTCTCCTGTGTACATCAGGACTCCTGATGAGGACTAGAGCAGGCTAGTCGAAACGTTGAGACCTAATTGCGAGAAGTGCGAACGATTTAGAAGTGCGAACGATATAGAAGTGCGAAAGTAGGAACGATTTACATGGTGTTTCCGCAAACCGTTCCACATTGCACGGATGCTATCAATCAACAAATCCTGCCGCCCAATGTTGACCAGTCGGAATGACTCGTGTCCAAAACGTATCCTGGGGCCAATTTCATAAAACTGTTCAGCACAAAAAGTTGCTTAGCACAAAAATGTCTCGCACAATAAAACAAACTGCCAATGAAAATTCCATTTGATATTCATGGTCAGCGAACAACAGCCATCACAAGTGATACACAACACATGGAAATTTGGTTGTTAACCCTGTTTTTATTAAGACAGAAATGTCATGCTTAGCAAATTTTTGTACTTAACAGTTTTATGAAATTGGCCCCTGACTGTTTGATTGACTGTCTTTATCTAGGTGAAGTACACTATTACTGAGCGCCGAGGGGGCGACGTGGCCGCCTGCTACTCTGATCCAAGCCTAGCTGAGAAGGAACTTGGCTGGAAGGCTACCAGGGGCTTGGACAAAATGTGTAAGTTCATTCAACTTTGCCACATGGTCTCCCGGTATTTTTGATGAGGTTTTTTTTGGGGGGGGGAAATGGACTCGCCGGTCCATTCAAAAATGAAATGAAAATGGTTGGAAAGAATTTTTTTTAAAATTGTTTACACAAAAGACATGGGTTTTTGCTTTAATACATGTTAGTGATGAAGACTGGCTGACCGTGCTTGTCAGGTCAGGTGCAGCTGGTAGAGAACTGTATGTCGATCATGTATACATGTGCCTGAATTATGTCAACTAAACAGCCGCATCCTCTTTGAGTGATCCCCCATGTACCATTTCTTAGGTTGCAGCATTGTTAATTCTGCTTGTATCTTAAATGATCCTTGGGATATAGCGGTATGTCATAATGTGAGTGGTTTCATGGCTTCTGACTGTCAACCGATAATGATAATTGATTATTAATTGATAGGGACACCACCAACATAGGACTGGTTCCCATTTCTACATCGACAATAATAATGAGCATTTATAAAGCTCCTTTCCAAAAAGATCAAAGCGCTGTTATTATTCCTGGTCATCGAGCAATAATTTACATTCCTGAAACCATCTCAACTCCCCGGGGAGTAAACAGCCCTGGCTACCATAGGGTGCACAGAGGCTAATCAAACCACAAAGCCATCTCTACCCTCACAGGTACCCATTTACACCTGGGTGAAGAGGAGCAATAAGTGACCATAGAGTAAGGAAGAGCTTCCTTACTCTATGATGTGACAAAGTGTCTTGCCCAAGGATGCAAGCACCACTAGCCCATGGCTGGATTCGAACCCACAATCTTTTTGTCTTGACCCACAGGTGAGGACCACTGGCGTTGGCAGCTCAAAAACCCAAAGGGCTTCTCGGCTTAATCTTAATGGTCAGACGGCCGGAGAAACTAGACCACTAACAGAGTGACCGTAACCAGTCCAGCGAACCATGTTCTACCTATGTACGCATTGTCCTATCATACTGTCGTGTGTTTCTCATAAACCATTCCACATAGACCTGCAAATGTCAGTGCTCTGGTACAAACAGATTTTTGTAAAGTCGCTGGACTGTAGAGCCTAGGCACTGAGAGAGGGGTTGATGTGTCCCAAATCAGTCCACGTCTTAAAGAGTTTCTCCCATATAGGAGAAAACGGCAATTTCCTAGTGGTATTATAGTCCCTTTTATAGAGTGGCAACTCAATAAAAGTTAAAAATGATACAATAATCTATACTTTGTTATGCACAAGTTTGCATCGCTTACTTACAACTATTAAAACCTCTGCTACTGTACAATGTACATCGGATCTTTAGAAACATTCCCTAGATTTGTTGCTGCATGGGGATAGTGTACAACCTGAAATGTTGCTGTTAAGTTCTAAGATAGTTAACCCAAATACGAAAATCAACTTGATAAGAAAAGAAGTTTGATATTTTTGCACTGCTAGTTTTTTTTTTTTTTTTTTTTTTTTAGACAAATTGTCTGGTGCAGAGTGGTTTAAATTCTGTTTATACTTTAACTTTGGTGACTGAGTGAGTGTATTTTGTATTTGCTATACTAAGAAATGTACCATTGGACCATGAAGTGCCTGATTTAAAATCAGAATCTAAATATATAAAAACTTCTACATTGTCTTTCATTGTTTTTTCCAAAAGTGCAAACTACAGTAAGACTAAGAGAGTGCAAAATTCTGTACAATTATTTGTGTTTTCCTGAATGATGGTAAAAGTGTTAATTTAACGATTTGGTAGACGTATGAATTTGCAATTTATGCAAATTTTATAGAAAAAAAACAGAAGCAAGTGCCATAATTAGTTAGCCTTTGAGAAAGATCCTGCTTGGATCAAATTGGCAGGCCCTCCTAAATCCAAGCAATTTGTATTCTTCAGGTCAACAGTTTGGTTGATGAGCAGTTTGCAGCAGTTTGTTACTTGTATTTAGTTAATACAAGTTAGTTCCAAATTACTTTTTCGTTTGTCTTTTAACTTCAACTCTAACTTGTATTCATTATAATGTTCTTGTTTTGGAATCTCATTTACATGTAGGGCAAGTGTAAAAGTTGCACGTTTAGGGAGAAAATTGAAAAGTGTCTGAAGTGGGATTTGAATTTTTTACAGCACCCCCTCTGGGGCCAATTTCATAAAACTGTTTAGCACAAAAATTTGCTTAGCACAAAAATGTCTCGCCCAATGAAACAAACCACCATTGAAATTTCCATTTGATATTCATGGTCAGCAAACAACACACATGGACATTTGGTTGTTAACCCTGTTTTTATTAAGACAGAAATGTCATGCTTAGCAAATTTTCGTGTTAAGCAGCTCTATGAAATTGGCCCCTGTTCCGTCTCTGTTCACAAGCAACTGAGCTATTCACTGGGATGTTTATTTGTCAATGTCTCTAATCAGCTCAATATCAAGATCATTGTTACGGGTAGGCCTAATGGGTATTTATTACAAAAAGAAAAAAGGACAGGGGTTATGAAAACAAATTGTTTTTTAAGTCATTTCCTGAAAATTTGGACAGAGGGAACATTCGTGATTTGGACTGAGTTCCAGTATGGAACCGGCTATCGAAAAGTGATCTATCTTCGATAGATTTGGACCCCAGTTAGGAATAGACAGAAGAAGTTTATTACTGGTTTTGAATCCCAATTTTGTCATTTTCTTTTCTTTTTCTGTCTTACAAATGACTGGGGTTGATTTCACCAAACCCTTCGTAACTTACTATCAGTCGTAGGACTTGTGATGCATTGAAACCCTACGTAGGATAAGTAGGATACGGTGAGTTATCCTTCGTAACTCTAGGTACGATCGATCGTAGGGCTTCGTGAAATCGACCCCTGGTGCCGTCATCTTGCACATTTGATTGAAGGAAATATTCGCTGGCATTCACATTATATAAACAGAAGTGAAAAGTTGGTTGAATTTATGTTAAGCTGCCATTTTTGAATTAAACTGACATAACTAGCTGAATACTATGAGTTATGCTCAGTCTGCTATGCTCAATCAGTGTGTGACAAGGAGATTGTATAAACTGAGCCCAATAGCGTTCCACACTTGCGCTAAAAAAAGCACCGGATCTCAGACAAACATTGCCGGCAACCATGCAAACGTGTAGGGGTGTGCGCGTACCTGTACACTACGTGTGTGAGACAATGTTTGTCTGACATCCGGGGATTTTGTGACGTCATTAGTGCGGAGCGCTATTTCATGTCTCAGCTTAATACCATAATCATAGAATCATCACTTACAGACGCAGGAAAATTCTGCGCTTATGAGATCCTATTTCATTGATTAACAAGGAAGTTTTAGTTGTGCGCATGCATACTAGCTCACGTACATGTACCCAAGGATTTCTCGCTTTCTTGCTTACTGTATTAAGCGAAGAATGAGTGTCATAAGCGGTGAATTCTACATTAAGCAGAGCCATGAAATCAGGCTCAGGTTTCTCAGGTTTCCAATGTGTGCCTATTTTGTACGTTCTGCCTGTTTTATACTTAATAACAGAGTCTGTAAAACATTGAACTACCGATACAGGTCATGTGTGCTTAAAATTTTGTGTGTTGTCAGATTTGATAATAGTGACACAGTAGTTCAAAGATTAGTATTCTATAGGGACTTTCAGGAGAGCAGGCTTGAGGTTAGGATTGGGACTTTCGCTACCGCTATTTGACGCCTGGCACTAACTACAAAAACAAAGGGATTGGACCACATGACAAAGCTAAAGAAAGGCTCCAGCTTCGCCATGTATCTCAAGCCCTTCATTTCATTTATTGACACAAAATGGTGGTAGCAAAATATATCCCAAGCCTAGTCTGAGCCTCAAGCCTCATTTCATGGAAGACCCTGTGAAATGTTTCAAGACTGCTTTCTATTTTCCAGAGACTTGGGACTTTCATATTATTTATATTTAAGAAATAGTATCTTTGGGTTATTGTGTGTGGCGAGTAGGCCTATGTTCCAGCCGGTAAAGACTGAAGAATATGCTGGTCAGGAACAGCCAAGTATGATGTGATATACGTACTGCTGGATATCTCAGTGGCATTTGGGTAAATAAAAATAATTACCATTGTATCAGTGCACATGTTGATGTTCGCTTTTGAAAACATTTTGTACAAATGTATATTGTTTTAAGCCAACTTCTGTAGGTAGTGTGGTCCTACTTATCTTGTGATCCAGTGGTTTGTTTCTAACCTACCAGTACTTGTACTCATGTAGGCGAACTTGCACTGATTATATACAGTGGAATGCTGCTATAATGAACATGGCGGGATGCACAGATATTGTCCGTTATAATGGTTGTTTGTTCTATAGCTGTATAGTGATTTAAAGAACCATATTCAGTATGTATTGCACTCAAAAAGTGGGAGCCAAGGATGATGTTCGGTATAGCCAAATATCATAGCAGTGTTTGATATAGTGGCATTCTGCTGTACTGGTCGGCACTCTCAAAAACCATTGATGATACATTATCATGATTGACAATACAGATTATAGAGAATATTGTAAGGTCCAAAATTGACACAAATAACTGAAAAAAAAGTTTTAAAGCCACAAGAAAAGCTGGATATAGATTAATGTTCGTTATCAGTAGTGAGCAAAGAGAATGGACTGAAGTGGGACTCGAACCTGTGACCCACAGAATGCCGCACCAGCACTCCACCAACGGTGCCTTGCATTCATACCCAGGGGGTGTCCTTATAAGCACACAATACCAACCGCAAAATGCTGAAAACCTGGGAAACCACTCATTAACAGCTGCTAGGGTTAACCCAAAAGGGCCTTGATGTTTTCAATCAATACGGAAACCATGAAATAAACCACAAAGAAATTTCACTTGAAAGTCATTTAAAGGTGAATGAAGGAAAACTGACAAAAGGCAAAATACAGACCAGCAAGTTTTACATATTTACTGTGCCACAGCTCTGTCTACCAGTACAACTCAGCTAAATTTGATCCAGCCCTAAGATGGTGGTATACCCTCAAAATTGTCAGTTATTAACCAACAGTTGATTTCCGCCCAGAGACTATAAAACCTTAAATATGTAGAGATATTATTAACATTAGCCATTGTAACCCTATAAAACAACCTAATGTAACTATAAAAAGGTATTTCTCATGGACATCTTACATGGAATATTCCTAAAACATGACACTAAGTGGCATTTGGTGTCATGTCCGTTATGGTCAGAAGAAGTGCATTTTCTCTACGACTGTTCAATGAAATTACATAAAATTTACTACATATGTCACTGATTGTTAAATGTTAAACTCATAGAGGATATACCCTTTTTCCAGAACATGCATATAATGGCCATCAGTCGGGCATTCTTTCCTAAAATATGAACAGGTTCTTTTACTTACCAACTCCTGGACATTGATGGAGTACCAATCCTGTGCCATGCTCAAAACAGTAAGTAGGTGCAGCAAGAGATGTTGTAACTGGAAGGTCTGTGAGTGGTTGTAAGCAAAGTCCTGAAAAATACTCCTGATGCTACAGCAAGTAGCAAGTCAGTAGCAGCAGCAAGTCAAGGTGTGTTACTTGTCACTGTGATGACTGCAGATGGCGAATCTTCACTTGCAGCAGCAATGCTGACACTTGTAATCATTGAGCCTTGCACGCTAAACACTGCAACAGCAATGCTTCAACATGACTGCAACAGCACAGCTAATCAATTGCTTTGTCTTTATTAACTGGATGGCCGGTCTGTGAGTGCTGTAAGCAAAGTCCTGATGCTGAAGCAACAGAAAGTGTGTTACTTGTCAGTCACTGCAATGATGGCCAGTGTTGTTGGTCTCAAGACCGGTCTCGGTCTCGACTACAACACTGATGATGGCATATGGCGAATCTTCCCTTGAAGCAGCAATGCTGTACTGCAAGGTTCAGCAAAACCTTCCAGTTCCACTGCAACAGCAATGCTCTACTAGCCCCTGTAGCTGCAATGGTAGCACTGCAACAGCAATAGTTGACAGCAACAGCAATACTTCCACTTCCAACCAAAACAAACCAAACCAAACCAAACAGCAATATGCTTCCACATGACTGCAACAGCACAGCTAACTCAATTGATGTCTTTACTAAAGTCATAATAGTCCAAGAATGCATACAGAAACCTCCATGAAAGTTCCTTTTACATTATCTCCTTCAAAACATGGTACAAAATCAAAATAACCACCGTGTATTTGTGAAGATTTGTACAAAATGTCAACAAAACTGAAAATGGAATTGAAGTTCAGTAAACAGGCGAGGGCGGTATAGAAATATGAATATTCATGAGGTACCTGACTGTTCAAGAAACATCTTATTTTCTTAAACCTGGGCCCAATTTCATGGAATCTGTTATTGTGACAAACGTTTTCCACTTAATACGATAGCAGACTTTTTTGCTTATGGTTAGCGTAGTTCATTGGAGGGTTTTCTTCCTCACTTCATACTGTAGCTAAGCAAAAACTTTCTGCAGAATGCATAGGGCAGCGCATAAATTAGCAGAAAAAAATCAATGTTATCCTAGAAATTCGTTGCTAACCGATTAAGCACCGAAAGTCTTGCTTAAAAATTCCATGAAAGAGTTTTTACAGTGCCCATAAGCACAAAAATAGGCCGTAACAGATTTCATGAAATGGGAGACATTGGAGAACCGGTCTTCTAGCGAACAGCGCACGCGCACAAGCGCAAAACAATGCGCGCATGCTCACAATTGTGTGCGCGTATGCTGTTGACTAGAAGACTGGTTCTCCAAAGTCTCCCATTGGCCTCTGGTCTTTTGAAAAAAAAAAAACCCAGGCCCATTCACAAAGGGCAATTAGAAACAACAAAAATAACATGAATTCAACATTCTGAAAGTGTAAACTTTTCCAAGTCTGTAGTTTTATTCTGTGTCCAATAAAAATTTACATCTAAAGTGAATCGGTCTCGAGTCCATCGGATATACAATCCTCATTCAACAATAAACGCAAGAATACATCATAATTATGATAAATAATGGCTTAATTACTACAAAAACAAAAACCAACCAAACAAAAAAAAAAGGTTAAAATTTTAAAGTCTGGAAGACACTATGTAAATCCAGCCAACTACACAAAGAAGATATTCACAGCATTTTTTAGGTTCAGCATCAGTCTACTTGATAATAATCTTTTTGTTTTTAGACTTTGCTCAAGGCCCAAGTAGCGAGGAATACACACACACACATACACACATCTACCGTGAGCATCTTGAACAAAGACTAGCATTTACTGTACAATAGGATTCATTTGTTGGCTTGTAATGAATGATGATCTTGCCGCCGACTTAAAAACATGAACATATTTTTTTCAATGTGGGATGCGAAAATTTAGCACGCAAGCAAATTAATGCACGGCCAATGAACTGATATCTTTTGTACTTTTACAAGGGCCAAATTTACGGCACATTTTCGCTGTAACTATGGCGCAAAACATTTGCTAATAAATTTATGAGCTTATTCCAAAAGTTAATCAGAATCTTTGCACTGTCTTAATACATACCGGTATTCATCACAGATTTGCATTGTTACAGTTTGTCTTTAATGTTCATTCGTGAAGTCAACATAGGGTTCAGCAATCAGAATAGCCTTTTGGATATGATAATGATTTGATTTAATTGGACATGATAACCATACAAAGGAACTGACCACGTGCCACACAGGTAATGTGTGGTAAGCAGCTCTTGTCTTGTGTGGTTTTTGTGTACAGGCTTAGGGTTAAAGCAAATTTTGATGCAAATGCAACTCCATGAAACCATTCCCCTGGAATTCAAGCTGATTAATCTTTGAACCTTTCACATATTTTCCATTCTTTTTTAAAGTTCCACTTCCAAAATTGCACTCCTCTTGAAAATCTGGCCAATTTTCTAATGCATCCCGCTTTCTTGTGCTGAACTTAAGCAAAATGAACAGATTTGTTACTGGTACATGTTTTTATCAAAACATGACAGTCGCTGGATTTGTTTTGGCACTATTCAGAAATCAAAAGTACAAATGTATTAATAAACAAAATGTGCATTTTCAAAATCGTGCATGAATTTCAAATCGGCAATGTGCTTTGGTACCTGACAACAACGTATTGCATTTTAGTCCTGACAAAAATTCCCCCACCCCTCCCCCCCCCATCCCAAAAATCTAATTGTTAAATATGTTCACATAAGAACAGTTTTAAAAACAGCCTAAGAACAACCACCCATTTTGAAGACTGGTTCGATCAGCTTTATATCAGTTGCTGAACATTTCTGTTCACTCTACATCATCAAAATAATTAAAATCACAGGCCACAATTACATATAAAAAATCGCTTGAGCATTTAATTTGTGTGAGTTTTTTTGTTTCAAACTTGGTTTAAAAATTTATCTTCTATTTAAATATTCACTTATTATGCAAGTGCACAAAAAAGCACCAGTCGACATGATGATAGGATATTTTTGTCCTTTTTTACAAAGTGATTCGGCCAATATACAAACTGTTAATACAAGAAAATACAACATATGTGAGGAAAAATCAAATCTGAATTTAAAAGCTTCACCCATCTTAATTTTGCCTTTATATTGGACAATTATATTTTTAGGGAAGGAAACTTTAAACAGGTCGGGCTCAGATACTGAAAAGCCATGCCAGGGCTTTGGTCCTGGGCTATAATGGCTTCTGTAATCCAACTTTGGTCATGGGCAGTACATTTGAAGCTGAATAACAGCCACATCTTAAACTTGTTGTGGGCAGGACTTCAGTCTGGCTAGGCCATACAGTGGCCTGGGTTGGGTAAGTTATGGAGGACTTCAGGCCAGGCTTTTCAACGGCTATGTCGGACCAGAATCAAAGTTTCACTCCCTTAATAAAAGAGAAGCATCTCAATGTCTGTAGAGATATAATTAATCGAGGCAATTACAGATTTAAGTACAGACGTCCTTAAATTATAATACTCATTAGGTAATATTTTTTTTTCCAGCATGATCAAGTTGAAACCAAAACCTGGCGAGTTCATTCGTGTGCAGAGGAGTTAAAAAAAATGGATAAAAATTGATCAAATGTTGGAGTTGTCCACGGACGTCCAAAATACGTCATTCTTCCCAATTTAAAAAGTAGCCCAGATTATAAGAATGTCACCATTTTACAGCAGCAATTAAACACAGGAACAATGGGCCAAATAAGTTATTGTACAATTACACATTTTTCATTTTTTTTTTTTGAGTTTTGAGTTACGACACAGGCTTGTCTGGTAAATCTGAACTACGGTGTATCACAAATGTATCTAACAATAGTAAGCTTTTATATCAAAAAAATTGTTTTAGTAATTAGTTACATTCATCTCTACGTCTCACAAAATGTTACATATTCAAACCGAGTCAGCAAAATCTCATTTCTTTCAGGAGCGGCTCCCATTGCTTAAGACTTTACAAAACACCAAGCCCCCAAAAACCAAAACAAACAAACAAACAAAGGTTTTCCATTCATATAATACACTGAAAACCTTGTCACTATATCTTCAATTATTAAGATTATTAGATTCTCATTACATGCGTTATAAAGGATTACATACAGCTTGGTTTTTTAATTATGCTAAAAAAGGCAATCACTTTGCACAGAGCGTGTGACCTGTGGGTAGGGAGAATTTAACAATTCACAATTATCATCGGGTAACGATCATGAAAGACTTTACAAAATGTCTGAAAAGTCAACGACAAAAAGAAGTGAGCAAGAATTTTGTTTTCCTTTCTTCTTTTTTGTTTTCAAGACTCTGTTAATCAAATTTTACGATTTTTTTTCAAAAATCTGACAGTCATTATTTTAAGTTTGACTTAAGGATATTCAATTTTACAGCGCTGCTAAAAATGCACAGCTTGTGCAATGCCTGTACAAAAATTGATTATACACTGACATGTATGTTTCAATGAGAGTTTTAAAAAAGACTGGTGCCTTAACCAGTGACGTGAGTAAGGCCATAATGGTGGCTTCAGGGATCCACACCAAGATGGCCGACAGAATTTCTTCAACTGTAGTAGTGTTGGAGTCAGATTTCGTTGTGATAGAAAAAGGCTCAACACTGAAGCTTCATTTTGCCAATTTGAGAATAATACATTGTGGGCAAGAGTTTGCAATACGCAAACACGCAAACAATCTATTCGTGTTTATAAATTACATCATATTTGTTAGTTGGAGCGCAGGTAACATTGTCTATTGCCTTTGAACACGCGGATGGCAAGCTGTCGTTTCACAAAGTGCCACCATTTGCCAAATCATGCCTACAATTGCACAATAATTGAACGGTATGTTTGAAAACTGCACGCATCTTCAGCATTATAATACATTGAAACAAAGTCCATTTCTTTTGCTCTTAATAAGCCAGATATTTATTCTTTTTTTTTATGCTTGGAGTTAGGAAGGCCTGACATGTTTCGATCCTAGCAGGATCTTTATCAGCCTTCGATAAAGATCCTGCTAGGATCGAAACACGTCATGCACTCCTAACTCCAAGCATTTGATAAATTTCAGGTCATTATTTTGGCTGATGACCAGTTTGCATCAGTTCATTACTTGTATTGACCTTTTTTTTCTTGCATTATTGGTGTTGCAAGTTCATTCAATGTCTCAGTCCATGATTATAAGGCCATTGCAAGTCGAACTGCAATAGGCCATATCCACGGTGCATCCACCCTGCATTCCAAGCAGTGCAATCAAACCCAGGCATGGATTCAAAATAGTCTGGTACCCCTTCTCATTTTAAGAATTGGTGTAATCTTTTCCAAAGGGTATACAAAGAACGTGACAAAATGGATGCACCGTGATTAAAGGTCCAGCGACAGTCGGCAGTGTTTAAATAGAAGGTAAATTTCGCACAGAAGAAAAACAACTAATTGACTCAAATTAAAGAGAAGCCTACGCGTGTGCCTACTCTTTGCCCAAAATCACTCTGTAATCTGCAAAACAAGAATGCCTCAGTTGACCCCAAAATGACCTTCAGTCAATTTTTGTTGTTGTTTTCAGTCACGACGTGGCACATGGATACATCACAAGTGCCATGGCACTGTATTCCAGAATAGTGGATTTTGACAGCATCCATATTCTGATTTAGGGCAGAGCATGGACTAATTTCACGGCTCTGGGCCTATTTCATGGAGCCGCTAAGCACTAAATAATTGCTTAAGCATGAAAAGTCTTCCTTGATCAATCAGGATTACCAACCAAATTCCCAAGTGATGTTTACCGCTTTTAACTTGTATTCGGCCATTGTTTGTTGAGCACAACATTCACAAGGAGTTTTTAATGGCATAGTGAATTTGTTTACCACGTTTTTTTGGTGCTTAAGCAAATTTTGGTGCTAAGCAGCTATATGAAATTGGCCCATCTGGTCCCAGAATCCGTCGCTTATCATAACAATTTTTCACTTTTAGGTTAAGCGCCAAACTTCTACGCTAGTCAAGTAAGTGAGAAACCCTCAGTCAAGTGAATTACGACGCACTCACATCAACTGAAAAATCCTCCCTATTCCGTGAAACTGGACGGCGTAAGCATAGAATTTCCAGCTACCGTAAGCGCCAAATCTTACGGTAAGCAGGTCCACGAAACTGGGGACCCTTGCTGCTATATCTGCTTATTAAAAAGTAAGCAGGGAACAGTGGGAGTATATTCCTTACACAGCAAATACAGGTATGTCCTTGAAACATGTACAGAAAAAAATAACCCATCTCTGTGATCGCTAAAAACTTTTAGACAAGAAAAAAAAAAAACGAAAAAAGAATCAATGTTGCACTATAGTTGGTATACATGCAATTTAATATACAAAGCTTATGGCACGGTATATACTGACACACTCTGGCATATAGGACAGCAGCAGCTAGCCTTGTCGCAGCCTTCTCGGGCGCAGGTCACGGATTCAAATCGAAATTAATTCATTAAAACTTTTTGTCATTAAAAATTCCACACCGAGGAGTAAATTACAATATCGTACAGTTTTTGTACAGGCGGCTTGAAGTGGAGACTAACCTGGAGGGTAATCCGTCGCAGGAGGTCAAGGTCTATGGAACCTGTGATGAAGAGAGCCAGAACAAAATCGACAATAGTCAGGGATAGGGGTTTGGAAGTTAACAAATCTCCCAGAGCATTGATGGGAAATGATTTATAAGCCCTTCAACTCTTTAGAGTAAAGGTTGCTTTAGATGGGACTTATATTCGGTCCTTGGAAATAAAGGTTACTTTCAGCTGCAATTGGTTGGCTATCTTGACTCCCTCCTAATAGTCAGGAGGCAATCACCCTTTCGAATGACTGGGACCTAAGGCCCCCTCTAACTCTTGGAGGGAACAGAGACCTGAAGCCTCCCTCCAACTCTTGGATGAAACAGGAACCTAAGTCCTCATCTAACTCTTGGATGAAACAGAGACCTAAGCCCTCCTCTAACTCTTGAATGAAACAGGGACCTAAAGCCTCCTTCTAACGACTCCCCCTAACTCTTGGAGGGAACAGAGACCTAAAGCCTCCATCCAACACTTGGATGAACGACAGGAAGCTACGGCCTCCGTCTAAGTCTCTGATGAAACAGGGACCTAAGGCCTCCTCTAAGTCTTGGATGAAACAGGGACCTAAGGCCTTCCTCTTACTCTTGGATGAAACAGGGACCTAAGGCCTTCCTCTTACTCTTGGATGAAACAGGGACCTAAGGCCTCCCTGAAACAGGGACCTAAGGCTTCCCTCTAACTCTTGTATGAATGACAGGTCACTGACCACCACTACCAACGACAAACCATGGCTGACCATGGCTGATCATGACTGACCATCACTTACCTTGTGTACTTCCGACTCTCCTCATGTACGCTCATCTCTCCACTCTTGAAGTCGTTCAGCTCCTTACGAATGGACGCCTGGGAAGACAAACACACGGAGCACACAACAAGTGAATCAGGTGCCTACTTCTTTCGTAAAGCAGGGATGTAAGTGACCGACGAAGTCATTTCCAGAAAATCACTTAAGGCCAATAAATTGCGCGACCGAGGCGAGACACTTACGGCAGGGGTGCAGGCGCACATTTTGTCATTTCTGGAAAATGATTTTTAATTACAGCATTTGAAATTTCCCAAAGACAATATCCTTGCTATGTCAGGTGGGCAAAATACACCAACAGAGGGCGCTCTCACCTTGTCTTGTGGCGTCAGCTTTGTCCAGGGCTTGTCGGCCTTCCTGTCATAGTCAAATGCCTCCATGACCTCCACGTACTCATTGAACTTGATGATGTTCCTCTGACGTAGCTCCTCCACGGTTGGACGGAAACTCAGCTACATCGGGGAGGAAATATTAACAAGTAGCTAGTGATTATTATAGCGCAAATATTCTCACTTCTAAAAATATAAATGTGTATGCACATTAAGGGCCTGTTTGTTTCAAGCACGCGATCAGGGATCACGCTGCTCCGGATCCCATTTGAGCATATCCTGCATGAGACATGGATCTGCAAGATCACTGATCTCGTGCCGAAACAAACAAGCCCTTATATCAAAACTGTAAAATTAGGGAAGTGCTATAGACCGATCCGACGACACGATATACTGTCTGCCATTACTGCAGTGTCCCCGCCTGCCTTTTGTCCAGCAACAAATGAATTTACGTCTACCACACTCTATATTGCAGGGTGTACATCCCATGATTAGCTTTTGGTCAAGAGAGGGCGCTGTAGCTAATACCAATCAAATCACTTCAAATTAAAAGAAATGCAATGTGATATTCAGTTTTTAAGGATTTAATGGCAGGATTTATTGCTATGTGTACATCAAAAGATGACAAATGAAATGGCGCCCTCTCTAGGCCAAAGAATGAGAGGTGAGGGAGTCTTACCTTTCTGACTAGAATCCTTTTTCTTTCCTCTTTCATTTCTTTCTCGGACAGCCTAGCCCCTTCATCTGAAACAAAACAATGACATCAAGTTCAGACAGACTCTTCACAGGATGAGACTCAAGAGTTAGACTGCTTGGTCAATAACTGCCCTGCCACTAGGAGGGTTACCTTATGCAGCAGGGAGTCTGTAAGGTATTGTAGGGTCAGACTGCTTGCTTAATAACTGCCCTGCCACTAGGAGGGTTACCTTATGCAGCAGGGAGTCTGTAAGGTATTGTATGGTCAGACTGCTTGCTAATGGAAGCCTACTCGGTACATTCTTACCTTTGTAGATGTTCCTCTGCTCTAATTCCTCTTGTGTCGGCCTCTGGCTCAGACGCCTGAAGAAAAAGACATGAAACGACGCAAATTACTTCACAGAGCTTGGGCAGTCTGGAGTCTGGTTTTGAGTGAATGGCATGGTAGGTGCATAGGTGGAAAGCACTTTGATGGAGTTGTTCAGTGAACTTGTTTTATACCTGTCTACTGTAGCCAACCCCACACATATCCAACCCCAGCCCACCCCTAGCCCTGTCCTTAGCTTATTCCTACCCCATCGAACCCATCCTAGCCTACTGTTAGCCTTTCTAAAGCTCATCCTCAACACACCTCAGACCACCATAGCCAACCCTCATACACCCTAGACAACCTTAAAACACCCTATCCCACAACCAAACCTGGCCCACACCCTAGCCAACCCATACCCATCCCAGCCCACACCCTAGCCAACCCGCACACGCCCTAGCCCACACCCTAGACAACCCTCACCACACCCCGCTAGCCAACCCATAACCACCCTAGCCCACAACTTAGCCAAGTTGCCAACCCATACTCATCCTAGCCCACACCCTAGACAACCCTCACCACACCCCCTAGCGAACCCATACCCACCCTAGCCCACAACCTAGCCAAGTTACCAACCCATACCCATCCTAGCCCATACCCTAGGCTAGCCAACCCTTACCCACCCTAGCCCACACCCTAGCCAACCCTTACCCACCCTAGCCCACACCCTAGCCAACCCTCACCCACCATAGCCCAAACCCTATTAACCAACCCTCACCCACCCTCAGTTGTCTCCACCCCTCTCCCCTAATTACCACCTTCTGAGAGGGCTAACACCCCAAGAATCTTACCGGACCAGCTTAGTGCCGATAGCATTCATGGCCTGCTTCTTCTCATCGTTACTGCGTTGAGGCAAGATGTTCCTCTCTTGCAGAGCTTCCCGAGACGGTCGGTTGCGAAGATGAAACGCTAGACTGTCATTACGCTTGACCCTAGCTACCAGACTCGCTATAACAACACAAAAAGACAAACAGAACATTGTTTTGGAGTTAGGAGGGTCTCATGTTTCAATCCTAGCAGAATCTTTCTCAAGGCTTAATGACAAGAGGACAATAACATGCAAGTAGAGATACACATAAAATGGATGAGAGGATCAGAACAAAGGGGGACAGAGTGACCATGGAAACAGGGAAAGCATGCAATAATACTGGGAAACCACAAAGAGAGGATAGAGGCAGGCAAGTGTGGTCAGGTGATCTTACCCCGAGATCAAAACCGGTCTTTTCGGTCTTTGTTTTACTAATTTCTGGAGAAGTGCACCGTTTCAGGCGGAAACATTTTAACAGTCATTTCTAACAGCACCATTTACAAACCCTGAAAGTTATAATTAAATCTGTGAACATTTCTGTTTGGGTATGTTACAAATCCTGTACTGTACCTTTAAGCAGTAAATTGTGTGCTTAAGCATGTCTATAAAATTGGCCCCAGGCAAGGCCTAGCCTGGCTTTTCAGTGGCCGGGCCCAACCAGTATTAAACTTTCTCTCCCTAGAACTAGATATCTTTCATTGCAATTGTCATGGTAACTTACTGTTGCACTCCTCGTCGGAATCACTGTCGTAGCGTGAATTCTCTTTGTTGTCGTAGTCGCTGAGGCTGTCCTCATCCGAGTCGTTGACATGATTCACATCGCCATTGCACTGACCAATCACAGCACTCTGATTAGCACCATCACCGTCGGCATCGGGTATGTTCTGAACTTGGCTGTAGAAATTAACAAAAGATAGTCGATCAGTCATTCATTCTGATAACAGCAGCAAAATTCACAGAAAATTCCATTTTATATTCTGATAAAGGTAGTATTTTCGCCTCTTCAAAAGTTTTGTCGTTTCTCAGTGTGTCTTTTTCAGTTACTACATAAATTTTATTCTAATAGAATTGGATCACAAAAGTTTTTGGTAAAAAAAACAACAAGTGCATCAATTTCATGGAATCTGTTACGGTCTATTCCCGTGCTTACGGGCACTGCCACACGTGAAATCTACATGTTTTTCATCGAGTCCGTAAGCAAGACTTTCAGCACTTACTCGGTTTGCGAAGAATTTCCAGGCTAACCTTTATTTTTTTTTTGCTAACTAACGCGCTGTCAAGCATGTCAAGTGCATTCAAGTGCCGCAAGAAGCGTCGCTCTCGTATTGGCCTGTTTAGCCATACTATACGCTGTGATGCGTCTGATTAAACTTTAACTAGCGAGTACCATTTTTCTCTCGAGACAGAAAGTGCCAACAGACAACTAAGACCATTCCTAAATCCTCCAAAATCTCCCCAAATCTCAGAGGATTTGAGGAATTTAGAGGATTTAAGGGGAATAAAGCCATCCTGAGGTTTCAGCAGCTGAATCAATAACAATGTACTGACTGACCCTAGTTGACCCTTAAGAGAAATTTGCTACAGAAAATAATGTTCATAATATACAGTACATGGATGATTTTATCCATTCAGGAAATCTTCATGAGTCTTTTGTCACTTAGGAGTAGGCCTAATAAGCCATTTGCGAGATAAATCTGAATAGTAACTGGTACACAGGCTTCTTTCATTGCATAGAAACACCCCAATTTGAATTTCCCAGACTTAAGACTCTGTTGCTATATCACATGATTCGGGGCAAGCTTTTACTTAGTTACATAACAGACGTCTTGCACCAATGCACTGTTCATAATGATAATGGATAAGAATGGCACAAAGGAACCAGTCTATTCCAGAGATGAGTATCACTATGCAAAAGCTTGCCCCGAATCACGTGATATTATAGCAACAGAGTCTTTAGTCTGGGAAATTCAAATTTGGGTGTTTATATGCAATGAAAGAAGCCTGTGTACCAGATACTATTCAGATTTAACTCGCAAATGGCTTACCGGTATTCATATTATACAAAGTTGATTGTCATAACAACTACAATGTACCAGGGCCGGCTTGACAACTACACTGTACTTATATGCTGAAAGGTATTATCATACTTTAAAAGTATTAAGTTGATTGAACAGCTGTGGTCTGTCCATAATTTGATTTGTCACGGAGTAAAAACAAACCTGTGAAATTTTCAGCTCATTGCTCATTGGAAACACTAGAAAACAGCCAAAAACCATTGCAATTATTACCGGGTACGTGAAATTGTGAGGTCATTGTAATTTTGAGGTTTTGATCTCGGAGATCAAAACAGTTTTTTGGTATTTTGTTTTACCGGTAATCATTTCTGGAAAAATACAGTAATACAGCATTTCAGGCAGAAAACTTTAACGGTATCTTTGCACATGTACCAGGTCCATCTTTATACCTTGTATTAAAGTAAGGGTGCCCCTTTTTAATTCTATGGTTCTCATTTCCGACCGACCCATATTTTGGGCTCCGACCGAAGAAAAAAAAAACTTCTTTTTTGGCAGCCGACCCTGTCCAAAATGACATATAAATATAAATAAAAAAATTTAAAAATCGAGAATTTCGGGAGACAAATTTTGCCAATAATGCCTACATTTTGTACTTATTAAATGGGGGCGCCCTAATAGGTACAATCTGTGAACATGTCTGTTTTGGTATGGTACCAAAGTATGATGGTACCTTTAATGACAGGCGATGATCCTCTACATACTATATGTATAACAGACAAAATTTACTTCAAGTGTCAAACATATTACACTTTTATCCTTGTACAGTTGTATAGACATTGCTAGGTTGCATACTCATTCTGTGCTTAGTTTTAAAGGGGACGTCCAACATTGTTAAAGGTGACAGAGCAGCTGCAGAATGCTCATACAGTAAGGGGCCGTCCATAAAGTACGTACGCACGAAGGGGGGGAGGGGGGGTTGCTACCGATGCGTACGCCATGCGTACAGGGGGGGAGGGGGGGTTCAGGCCAATGCGTACCGTACGCAAACCAAAAATTGCATTTAATCATATCACGCCTATGCACAATAATATAAAGCACACTCCTCGCAGTAAATCCAGCACTGCAGCATGTATAATGGACATGAAAACAATAAAGGACTGAAGCAAAGGTTTATGGGTTACAATTACGAACCCGTACACTTTCTCATACCAAATAAATGCATTTACTAGAACAAACTTTCGGGAATCCGAAAATAATATTAAACATTGAATAATTCTACACCGTCCGTTAATGGCAAACCGCAACATTACTCGTGACAAAGACAGGCAGCACGTCTCCCGGAAGCACGCGCGGGCCCTATTAAGTGCCGATTCCGATAATTACACCGTAGCTTTTATTTCCCACGGTTCCCACAGTTATAGTACTCTGATTGCTAGAATTCAAAATTCATCATTGTGTACATGTACATGGTGTATGGCGTGCCAGTGCTACATTAAAAATGGAGCGCTATACTAAGTTGGTTGAGCTTTATAAAAAAGCAAACACAACAAAGTCCAAACAGTTGCAACTGCAAGAAGCCCAGGGTTTGTGGCGGCAAGTTAAAGGAGACAACGAGGCCTACGATCGTGCTGTTGGTGATCTCCGCACCAAATGTCTGAAGCGTGAAGCCAAGCAAATGAGTTTTTGGAATCAATTGCCAAAAAAGAAGGCCACATCGGAGCTCCAAGAAAACTCGAGCTGTGTCAAAGGTAATTTTTCTGAGCTCATATACAAAATTGTGAACTATTACAATTATTTATAAATGGTTGTACATCTACATTTCGACATCCCTATCAAATGATTTATTTATTCCGTTCATTTCAGTTGCGCCAGAGCCAATAGCATGTGAAGCTACGGATGCAGAAAATGATGCAGCCCCAGGGACCAGTAACATAGAAGTGAACGAAGAAGAAGAGACACAGGAAAGAGACCAAACAGTGAGACCAGCCCAAGAAAAAATGAAGGAACAAATCAACAGATTAGAACACGAGTTGAACAAGCTGTTCACATTGAGAGATGCTGGGTTCCTTCCTCAAGACGGAAAGAAGAAGATAAGAGAAACCTCCGCTGAGCTGACAAATGCAAGAACAAAGCTGAGACGATTGGTCAGTGAAATGGGAAGGCAAAAACAGCGAAGAATGGATTTGAAAGAAGCAATTGAGGAAGCCGGTGCAGAAAACCCCTCTGTCCAAAAGAAACTCAAGAACTTCAGCAGAAAAAATGCTGGTCGACCGAGGTTGGAAGAAGATTATCCCAACTTGCTCCCGGTATTAGCTGACATCGCCAGCCAGGGTGCGGCAGCGGATGACAGACGCAGGTCTGAGATACTGCGGTCATGCAAATCACTGGATGACTTGAAAGAGGAGTTGATCAAGTGTGGATTCAACCTATCACGCTCTGCAACATACCTCAGACTACAGCCAAGTAGAGTAAACACAGCAGAAGGGAAACGCCACGTTGAAACTGTTCCTGTCAAACTGAAGAGAGCAGAGAATGACCTACGAAAGCGTCATACAGATGCAAACTTTACATTTGCATCATTCGACTATATAAAGGAGATATGTTCTCTTCTAGGCCCTTCATGTTGTGCCTTCATCAGCATTGACGACAAGGCCAGGGTGCCAATCGGGATAACTGCCGCCAAGAGACAAGCACCGCTCCTCATGCATATGGAGTACAAGGTACGACTTCCGGACCATGACTTTGTTGTTGCTCCTGGTCATAAGTTGATTCCTTCGGTGTATGCAGGATGCATAATAAAGGATGATCACATGCAAAGCAATGCTGTCACCTACTCCGGGCCCACCTACATTGCCATTCGCAGTGGAAGGCACTCATCCAGCACCGCATTCACCCATGGTTTTGACTTCAGCGCTCTGCAAACTATGGACAGTTTCCGAGATGTGTTATCATTGCCAGGAGGCACCATGAAGCCCATTGTCATCACAAGTGTTGACGGAGGTCCTGATGAAAACCCCCGTTTCCCGAAGCCTTTGATTGTTGCCGCAGATCGCTTCAAGCAAAACAACCTCGACGTCCTCATCGCAGTAACACATGCACCGGGTATGTCCGCCTACAACCATGTGGAGCGACGCATGGCACCCTTGAGCAAAGAACTTTCTGGTTTGATTCTACCCCATGATGCATATGGTTCGCATCTTGACAAGTCAGGGAACACCATCAACACTGACCTTGAAAAAGAGAACTTTGAGAAAGCCGGTGAAACCCTGGCTCAAGTTTGGTCATCCCTGGTAATCGACGGACACCCAGTAAAAGCTTCATACATTGCCCCAGGAACCGGAAGTTATGAACCAGCACCGCCGTCACCAGGATGGATTGCAGGACATGTTCGGCAGTCTCAGTATATGCTTCAGGTGGTGAGATGTAATGATGATGATTGCTGCGGCCCTTGGCGAAGTAACTGGAAGGATCTCATACCTGAGAGATTTTTCCCGGCCCCATATCCACTGAAGCAGTCAAGAGTTGGGCTTGTTTGCTCAGACCCTGACGATGTTGCCGATGGAAAATCCACCCAGTTTGCCTCTCTCAGTCAACGCCTTGCTTTCCCCTGCATTGAACCAAAGGCGGCAGGAAAGTACAAGGGAAAAGAAGTCCCTTATGACATGTTCTGCCCCACTTTGACAAATGCAGACATTGATGCTCGTGTCTGCAAGAAATGTGGCATCTACTTTCCATCGAAGGTCGGTGTTAAACGACATGCTGTGATCCATCGAGTCTCCGTAGCTGCCGCAGCGGAACTGCATCCTGACAGTGAGGACGCCGAAGACTCGACTTCCAAGCGTACCGAACCAGCCGTCGAACCAATTCACATCTATCACGATGCATCTGAGGCCCTACAGTCCCCCTGGGAACAACTTGAGTAGTCTCCTGAGAACAACTTGAATATAACCTGAAGGTACTAAAAAAGACTGTTGTATCAGCTTTGCCACTTTCTAGTTTTTCAGCGTTATATCTGTATAATTATCCTGCTGGTAGTTAACAAAACATACAGACACCCATTGAAACACCAAAATAATAAGCAGTTTTAATGCATTCAAAACATTATAACATATACGTATCCCCTCACAGATTTGTCAGAACAGCAGCAAATATATCAGAGAAAAGTTATATCAAAAGTATTTAGTAGTTATTTTTCCTTTCTTTATTTAAACAAAAGATGCGTAAATAATCAGTATAACAACCCAAGAGAAAGAAAAGCACTGGGATTTTTTTTTAATTGAACAAAATAAAAAGTAGTAAAATACCTGCATTACAAATCTGCTATCACTTGGTCATTTATTTCAGAATGGGGAAGCAACATCCCCAAAACGGTACCGGCACCGATGTAGAGTATAACTGTGGTAATTGATGCTAAAGCAAGGTACCCAAAGAAGTGAAAAACCTATTGTGGAATGCGTATGCGTACAGGGGGGGAGGGGGGGTTGGGACCACTGCGTACGCCATGCGTACAGGGGGGGAGGGGGGGTCTAAAAAGTCATCATTTCGTGCGTACGTACTTTATGGACGGCCCCTAATTTGATTTGTCATGGAATAAAAACACATATATATCTGTGAAATGTTCAGCTCAATTGATCATTGGAAACAGTGGAAAACGGCAAAAAACTGATGCAATTATTATGCCAAATTGTGTGGGAATAGCTGTCTCATTTTTCCAAGATCAAAAAAGTGTTTGGTTTTACTCTTTTCTATATAAATACAGCATTTCAGGCAGAAACATATTTACAGTATCTCTCTACCATTACCCTGTACGTTATGTAAATCTGTGAACATTTCTGTTTTGGTTTGTTTGTTTAATGTCCCCTTTAAAGGTAATATCATACTTTGGTTTTTATCAAAGAAATACAGATTCATGGGCAAAAATATCAAGACAGATACAGTAACAGTCATCTGTGAAAATTTCAGTCCCATACGGTGCCCACTTTTTGAGAAAACTGTGAAAAACAGCCACAGTATTTCTTAAGTCTTTTCTCTTTTATTTTTGATCTTTTAAAAGATCAAAAAGATTTTCCGTCATTGTTTTACTACATTAATTTCTGGATAAATACACCATTTCAGGCGGAAAAATTTTAACAGTATGTTTCGACCACCACCATCTTCATACCCTGTAAGTTATACGTAAATCTGTGAACATTTCTGTTTTGGTCTCTTACCAAAGTATGATACTACCTTTAAGCACATAATTAAATGAGAATCAAACAGTACGCACACAACCACATGCTTTGAGTATTAACACTATGATGCTGGCCCTAATACAAATGACTCGGATGGAATCTTGATTTATTTCCAGGCAACAGTACGAAACCAATTTATATGTAAAATAGTTACATGGAGACGGAGATACTCCGCGTCACACTCTACCACCTCGGACCCAGGGGCCAATTTCATAGAGCTGGTCAAGTTAAGCACAAAAATTTGCTTATTAAGCATGAAAAGTCTTCCTTGATCAAACAGGACTAACCAACCAAATTTCCATGTGGTGTTTACTGCTTTTGACTTGTAATGTTTGTCAAGCATAACATTCACAAGGAGATTTAACCGGACTACTGATTTTACTTACCAAGGTTTTTCATGCTTAAGCAAATTGTGTTGCTTAAAAGTAGTATCATACTTTGGTAAGAGACCAAAACAGAAATGTTCACAGATTTACGTTTAACCTACAGGGTATGAAGATGGTGGTGGTAGAAACATACCGTTAAAATGTTTCCGTCTAAAAAGGTGTATTTATCCAGAAATTAGTAAAACAACGATTGAAAATCTTTTTGATCTTTTTAAAGATCAAAAATAAAAGAGAAAAGACTTAAGAAATACTGTGACTGTTTTTCACTGTTTTCTCAAAAAGTGGGCACCATATGGGACTGAAATTTTCACAGATGACTGTTACTGTATCTGTCTTGATATTTTTGCCTATGAATTTGTATTTCTTTGACAAAAAAAAAGTATGATAATACCTTTAAGCAACTCTTATGAAATTGGCCCCTTGTAAATCTTACATCTCCACCAAATCGAGGGCTTGGAATAAGCTGTGAGTGGATGTAGCAGGGTATGAGAGACTTGCCATGGGGTTTTGTTTTAACGAAGAGTGGAATGAGAAAGCGCTGAAGCATGACTTGTAATTATCAAACTCACCTGCCAAAGCCAACACCTCTGGATGACTGTGCCTCGGGCTTGGCACCAAAGCCTACTGATGAACCTGCATGGTAAGTAGATAATTAGAGAGCTCGACATCAACATCTAGCAACACGTCCAAGATCCAATATTCAAAATGAAATAGTAACAAATTCTATAGAATTATGATCTTTGGGATATATACAGTAGCAATAGACTGGTTTCATGGCCTCTGACTGCCAAACAAACAAAGATAATTGACAATTTTGATGCCAGTAATAAACAGCTGCAAACTGCTTATCAACCAAAATAATGACCTGATGTACATGTATATCAAATGCTTGGAGTTAGGAGGGCCTGACGTTTTGATACCGCTTGGAACAAAACGTCAGGCCCTCAAAACTATTAAGTTGACAATTTTGGACACGACCAACATAGGGCTACATGTACATGTAGATAGCTCAGTTGAGTACAAAGAAATATTGAACATTGAACGACACCATAACAGACAATTTCAGCAGTTTCAGGCGTAGGGCAGAATTTATGACGGATTTTTTTTCCCATAATCCATCAAAGCTGTGCCGGACAAAATCCTGTATCCAAATAAATGAATTCACAAACAATGAACTTATATGGTGACCCATATAAATTTTTTAAAAACCCAGTAAATCATATTTTCCTGATCAGCTACTTTCCATGCCTGGTAAGTGCACAAGCGATCATGCGATAGTCACAACCAAGGAAGCATACACATACATGTACATGTACAATGTGTTCAAACAGCAAGAAATCAGCTAGTGTCGAGCCTTGTGTTATGTGTGATATTGTTTCAACGGAATACCGGAATGGTGAAAATGGAAACGAAATCCGATCGCATCGGACAAAATCAGGCATTCCGTGCAATCCCACCCAGCCCTATTCAGGTCTGTTTGTCGTAGCAGTGTCCATTCCTGTATACGTCTTAAAAAAAACAAGACCTGATGATTAGAACAAATGCTCTCTTGAAAAAAAAAATCTTGGAGAACTTAGAAGAGCCACAACAACTCCCGCTTACAACATACCTGTACGCTCACCTTTGATTGGAACAGCTGGGCGTGCACTAACTTTGGGCGGTACACTGGGCGAGGGGTTCTTCTTGGGCGGAAGGGCGGGGCTCACTCTTCCCACCTTCTCCGGCAGGGGCGGGGGAATCCCCTCGGGTGATGACGGCAGGGTCAGACTAGGCTTGGGAGGCGGCTGGTCATCGGCGTCGCCGTCCACCGGTGGGGAGTCCGGGTCCGTGTTGTTGATTTCCACTTTGGTGACGTCAGTCGAGACGCTCAAAGCTGGCTGGGCCGACACATCTTGAATATTCATTCAAACGAGAAAAGAACAAAACAATCATGAATCATCCTATTGCAATGAAAAATAAAAAGACGTTCAATTCTGAGAATGCATTATTCCTCCTGCTGCAATAATTTGATGGCTTTTCTTCCAAAGTAACTGAGGCATTTCCCCAACATTTTTGATATGACCAACGCCTTGGATCTTTTTAACTGCCAGCTTTTTAATAGTCAAATGGGTACATGTAGGTGTAAAATGTGCCACATTTTAGACAAAGCAACTTTTGCATAAACGACAAACCGTGGTGACTGTAGTACCACTATGGCAACTCACAGCTGAAGTATAATATGCAATAATTTGATCTCATATTTTCATCACATTAATGGCGGTGTTGAACTTACATTTGACTTTAAATGAAAATATTGTTAAATTTGCTCGAAAATACAAATCTATACAGCAGTGTTTAATGTGAACACTACATTTATACATCTCACAGACTTGGCTGTTGCTGGCAGCAGCAGTAACTAAAAACAAACTTTGAACAATATTCACGAGATCGAGATAGCTGTAGATTCACGACAAGAACACTCAATATATCCTGTAGACAAATCTAAGAACAAAAACCCAAACCACCACAGCCACAGAGCAAAACACGAGCAATGCAAGATGAACAATGAAGTGTACCGACCCGTCCGACCGGTACATCGATCTCAGGGTATGGTTGTAAACAACTCATTTTTGTATTCACTAGGACAAGGCCCGACACACAGACGTGATTCTACCCTGCTTTACTGAGCGCCTCTTGGACAGGGCTTAGCCGATCCAGCCGGCCGAACAGACCGCAGTCTTTTGTAAAAAGACTTCCTCTTAATTTCCTCCAGCCGTGACGTTCAGATCCTCAACAAGAGTCTCGCTTTCCGTCTTCTATGTGTCAGCGAAAACTCCAATCATTTCAGGATTTTCTTCTTTATCTGCCCTTCCCTTCAACCATCTGACATACTAGAATTGAATAGCTTCGGGCCGTTGGAGAACAGAGGGAAAAAGAAGAAGAAAGCGTCGAGGGTATTGGTTTGGCATTTTCAGTGTGTCCCAGAAGTACTTGGTAGAGTGGCTTGGCCGACTGCTGGCTGTAATCTCGTGGGAATCCGGGGATTTATACAAAGCTTAAACCAAATCTATCATTGTCCACAGAAAACACCAAACCTCGGTCGGCAAACAGCAATCTGTAAGATAACTGTGAAAGCGATGATAATATCATTTCCACATGGACATGGACAATGATATAAATAAACTGAGCAACAAACAAAATGCAAACGATGGGTCCATTCAATCTATTGTCATGTTTTTGACATTTCATTGCGGCTGTTTGAATAAACCAAATTCAACAAACATTTTGTACAAAGCTTCACTTGAGTGTTACTCTTGTTGTCATAATAGCGCTCCGCACTAATGACGTCACACGAGTGAATTGGCCAGCGCGCGCGTGCACACGCACACATACCCACCACACGTTTGCAATGTTTGTCTGAGTTCCGGTGTGCTATTTTTAGCTCAAGTGCGGAGTGCTATTGTGTTGAATTTGATACAATTGAATTTGTACAACATTGTCAAAACATTCGGGTATAGCTTTTGCTTAAGGGAGTACTTGCCGCATCAATTGAACACACTAGAATCTTTTGCAGAAACACCAATGTAATGGTCACTGGTTGAATGTACATGTACATGTACAGTACAGGACTGGTAACATACCCAAACAGAAATTTCACAGTTTTACATGTACCTATAGGCCTTACTTTCAGAATATGAAGATGGTGCTGGTAGAAACATACCTTAAAAAATATTTCCGCCTGAAACGACGTATTTATCCAGAAATTAGTAAAACAAAGACTGAAAACGTTTTTGATCTCGGTAAGATCAAAAACATTCTTTATGTTTCATAAGAAAAATTTTTCATAAAACTTACGATGCGTCGCAGAGTTGAGACGCATCCTTTCTCTATGGACTCAACGCATAGATGCGACGCGTCGCAGCTATGACGGGTTGCAAATCGAGTTGCGACGCGTCGCGGAGCTATATGAAATCAGCCCCAGAGTTGTTATTTTGAAGCAGTTACCTTTCCCTTTTTGCACAAAAACACTTCAGGAACTGGGACAAATGAGACATAGATCGGGAAAGTGGATTGGAAGAGAACGACCGATCCCACTGGGACTAGACTTTATAGAGATACAGGATGAAGGATACAATATACATGTAGCCAGCCTGCAAGTTCGACATCAGAAGCGCATAACCCGCAGGCCAGCTATAAAAAAAAAAAAAAAACTTGTATCACTTCACTCTACCCTCACATCTTAATTGGATTTACAATAATACGGTGAAAATGTTAACTCTCCTATTAACAACAAACACGCTTAATACTGGTGCAGAGGTTGTAACGAATCCAAACCTCAACTAAGGATTTTTTTTTTTTTTGCGGGGGCTGACATTTGCCGACTAAATGGACACTTCATGCCATCATACGATACCTAGCCGAAGATTTCTCTGTATCCAGATTACACCTAATATAAACTGCCAGGCAAAGATGTTGATAACCCAGCACGAGATGGGAGAAACAACACGGGAATTGAGGAGTGAAGATTTCATCCATTAATGGCTCGGTACATCCAATCCCTCGAGGGAAACGTCGACAACCCGAGCAAGCAACCGCACACTTGGACATTTACAAAAGACACTCACAGTCTCGCAAACGTTCTGATTTCCTGCGTATCCACTGGAGAGAATGTAGAGTAAAAGGCGCTTTTGGTGTTTGTGTTTTTTGTTCACTCTAAAACGTCCCATCAAAACAAAACCGGATGAAAGCAAGAGCCTTACAAACTCCTGATCTCTTGGGCCTCGAACAGGCATTGAGTGCATCAGGGACTGACAGGTACACAGGTACACTACACAGGTACGCTATAAAAGACAACATACTGTACATTGGCTGTGCTTTTACATCAACTGATAGCCCTTGTTTCGTTTCTTATTAAAAAAAAAAAGGCATAATACCCAATTGGTAAAAAGGTGACAAAACAGCTGCAGACTGTTCATCATTTGATTTGTTATTGTTGAATAAAAACAAACGTGTCAACATTTTCAGCTCATATTATCATCATTGGAAACTGTAGAAAACAGTGAAAAATGCTCATAATGGCATTTTCAAATCTACATGCATTCACAGGAGTTTAGATCTGACCCCGAGATCAAAACTGTTTTCAGTCTTTATTTTACTAACTACCTGACTACATGTACATGTAATTTCTGGATAAATACAGCATTTCAGCCGGAAATATTTTAACGGTATAACATGTTTCTACCAGAACCGTCTTTATATCCTGAAAGTAATAAGTAAATCTGTAACTATTTCTGTTTGGGTTGTCACCAATCCTTTACTGTACCTTTAAGTAGATATGCACTCACTGCCACAAACCATTCAACACTCAATAAGGAAACACTTCACGTGACATGTAGGATAAAACGTAAGTGAACTAACTCCCCTTGATCGGACAAAGTTTGTTCCTCTTCTATTAAGTACATGTACAGTACATATGTATGAATGTTGTTTTGGAGATGGCTCGGTCAATAAACAATTGACAAGTCCCTATGAAGTCTCAATTCTACAACATCCTACATATTTGACAGGTACTTCTGAGGATTTATATTAAAGATTTTTAAAAAATTTGTAAGGGTGGAATGAAATAAAAAAGATGCTAGACTTGGGGCCTTTCTCAAAGCTTGGCTCCGGCTTTGTCTAGCTGTAATCCATTGTGGTTTTTTCATTGAAGCTGAAGCCCTGTTTTCCTTTTCAAACCACAAGTTTGAAAAGAGGCTTTTGGCTGTGGTTCGCAAGTATGATTCTCTGGTTACCGCAGCCAAAAGCCTCTACAGTATTTT
The DNA here is from genome assembly GCA_963971285.1 of Astropecten irregularis. Lineage (NCBI taxonomy): Eukaryota > Metazoa > Echinodermata > Asteroidea > Paxillosida > Astropectinidae > Astropecten > Astropecten irregularis. The sequence continues at coordinate 4,885,290 of OZ020258.1, read as the reverse complement.
GATACCAATAATTTTAGAATGGATTCACGAAATGAAGCCTGAGCCTGAGCCGTAGCCGTAGCCGGAGCCGGAGCCGGAGCCGGAGCTGGAGTCTGAGCCAGAGTCGACGTTTGAGAAAGGCCCCTAATAACTTCACGCCGGCCTCTGTCCTGCTCCCCCCTTTAGATATTTTCGTCCACATGCCGGATTCTGTCACGGAAGTGCACTTTACATTCTGCAAATCTCCCAATCCCTTAGAGAATAGGGTTCAATCCTTGACGATACATTTGCAAAATTACCAGGATTCCCCAAGCTATGAGCTATTAATAGGAAGCACATTTCAAGGGGAGATGTAGATGAAAGATTTGAGGCTTTGCATGGTGACAATTGGTATGTGGATAAGTTTGGGGAAACAAAGTGTAATATTCGTTCGTACTTTCGCACTTCTTATTTCGTTGCAATTTCGGTTAAGTCTCATGGTTTCCCCTAGCCTGCTCTAGTCATCATCAGAGATGTATCTAGCAGAATAATACAAACACTTTCATTGTTTTCAAGAAGATAAAAACAGAAGAAAAAGGAATAAATTGCTTTTCAAACATTTGTAGAAATATGAATTTAACAAACAATAGTTTATTATGGTAATTGCACTTTATGATTAAAATAGCAACATTTTCTTTGAGCGAATGCCAAAATGCCACTGGGTTTGCAGCGTTGCTCATGTTGCTGGAATCTTGACTGATCTGTGGGACACAGATGTATTTGTGTGAATGTGTGAGGACTTCTGACTTCACAAACAAGCAAAAGTTATGGACAGTTTTGGACACCACCAACAAATGGCTGTAGATATGGTCGGCTCGGCTGGAAGAATACAACGTTTTGGCAAATCTAGAATGCTTGTAACACCGTCAGAATGGCATACCAAACAAACATTTATAAAAAATCCAAAAATACTGTTGCAAAATGGGAATGGGGAGGGAATGTGTTCAATAAGATGTTTCAACCGTCAGCCGTAAATGAACTTGAATTGCAAAAAGCATTTACATGTAACGGTACTAATAGAAGGTGTATGTAACAGATGCGTGTACATACACTGTACATGTATGCCAATGTGCAATTCCATGCAATTTCAAAACAAACTGTGTGCGTGCATAATACGCAATGGTAATTATCTCCAAGTGGACATACAGTGTACAATGTAATGTGCAGCTGGATGCATGATCATGAATGTAATTTAAGAACAATTCATCGCGTATTGAAGGTTTCAAAATTGACCTTTCCTAGGGATAGCAGTATCACCCTATCCCCCTCACCCCGACACATCCGGATGAAATAATATGACAGGTGCCAAGGTCAATTATGAAATACAAGACCCAGCCTGTCCCTCATAGACATGATAGAGAGCGAGCGATAGGACCTTGAACGTCAATGCAATCTAGCCATTCCATTCATTATTTACGAAGTGTTTTACGAATCGGCTTCAATTGTTTTTTTTCAATTTGCCGACGATCAAAGTGGAGGCTCCGAGATTCATCATTTCTAAACCCCCTTGGGTGTTCTAGGAAGGCACCTTTCCTCAATCTGCTCAGATAAAACTGTAATATCTACGTAGCAGCCCAAATCTTTTGGTTGGATGCCGTCAAAGAGTGTCGGTGCTTTCTAGACCTGTATCCCATAAAGTCTGACAGACTACGAAGATGGATTACGCGTACGACTTGTTATAGGTACTGGCCAAACATGCAAAACATATCGCATACAGTGGACGGCCAGGTAAACCTCTGGGTCATACAATGCATGTATACTGAACCACAAAAGAAACGCAAACGATGGGTCCATCTAATTCATGGCCACACGCGTTACTGACCATGCTGACACTCCCTGCATGCTCTGCGACATTCATGACACATAACCACGAGAAATATAGTGCACAATTGAAAATTCCTTGTTTCAATCCATGACATACATGTACAATATAAACATACATGTAGGACCACGTAAGCACAAAATGTTCTGCTTTGGTAAGCACGGATTCCATGCATACGGTAAGAAGCAGAGGCATGAAATTGGGCCTGGAGTAAGGAGAAACTACATATTAGTGACATTACAACCATGAACTTTCAGTTGTACAGTGTACATGTACATGTACTGCATTCATACACTGAACCAGGGGCCTATATTCACTAACGCTTTGCGATCATCGCTAAAGCCCAAATCCATTTTTCATTTAGCGATGCATTTGGATCATAAAGTGTTAATAGACAAAAATTCATCTTAACTTAATACTAGCGCAGGACTTATCGTAACGACTTACGATCAATTGTAGTGTTTACAATATCTTACATGTACATGTATAACTTACTACCACAGTACCAGTAACCAGTACAAATCATAGGACTTACATGTATGATGCAGGGTAGCCCAACGTTGGATACGATGGGTAACCCATTGTATTTACGATGGGGCATAGGGTTTTGTGAAATCGACCCCAGACAGGACAACTTTAATTGAGGCACGAGCAGATTTGGTTGTAACATTCAGTCAGGAACTCCGTTGCCATTTCAAGCCAATATAAGACAGTACAACCCGCCATCTGGCATCAGTCATGCATGTATTATTTGTCTGTAACATGTCGTGTATTACTGAGTAAGCCTGTACCACATTCTCAGTAGGAGATAGGCCAAGGCCTCCTAAGAAAACTTCATAGTTCATAATTTGGTTCTTGTCAAGGAAAATGCAGATCCATGGACCAAAATATCAAGGAAGATACAGTAACAGTCATCTGTGAAATTCCCACTCCCATACGGTGCCCAGTTTTTTAGAAAACAGTGAAAAACGCGAGTACATTTTCTAAATTATCTATTCACAGTAGTTTTTATATTCCTGAGATCAAAATTGTTTTAAGTCTTTGGTTTTACATTTTTTTTGGATAAATACAGTATTTCAGGCAGAAAAATGTTTACGGTATGTTTCTACCATCACCATCTTTATACCCTGTAAGTTATAGTTAAATCTGTGAAGATTTCTGTTTCAGTATGCTACCAAAGTACGATAGTATCTTTCATGTATATAATACATAATAGTATTCCAGAGGTCGATGGTTTGAATGCCGCTCCAGTCAAATTTCCTTTCTTCTCTTTTCAATGATTTAAAATCGATTCGGTTTCCCATTGTGGTTATTTGAAGATTATGGATTAATTTAAAGTCTTTTGTCCGGTGTCCCTAATAGTAAATTATTTTTGTCCGTTGGGCAGTCAGAAACCATGAAACCACTTATTGTACATGTGTCATGTACAAGTACAGTGTACATCTACCACTACATGTATATAATGATCATTTACAATGTAGGATACATGTACATGTACATGAGCAGCATTAGGAATTTAAGCTTACAGTACATGTACCATAGTGCAGCCTAAGAAACAGTACACTGTATTGTTTTTCCTGATGAGCCAAGATAATTTTCTAATCAGTAAATTAAATTTACATGAATGAGCAAAATGACCTTCATAAATTGATGTAGTCTGCAATGGATTAATCCCTGTCTCCACTTGTTTCCGTAATTCAATTCCAAGAATAATATAGGGCAATAATACAGGGCACCTGTGTTATTCTAACATTTTTACCAGGGTCAAGAGAGTCTGTATCATTCTGCTTAGACACAAGCCCACTGCATCAATGGGGCAAAAAAGCTACCCAGTTAAAGGTACAGTACAGGATTGGTAACATACTGTACATGTACCCAAACAGAAATGTTCATAGATTCACGTACATAACTTTCAGGAAGGTGATGGGCATTTCCACAGTTTTGGGACATTTTGTAACGTAAGCACTGTACCTGTTTTTTTTTTAATTTGCATGCATTTTAAGGAACCATAAATTGGTACATGTATGTACTTGCTGATGCCAATAAAAACTTTTTAAATTGGAGTTTTCAAGAATGATTGATCAAGGAATAGGTCAAAGTCACTTAAAAGGTAACTTACGTTACCATGGAAATGCCCTGATGCTGATAGAAACATACTGTTAAAATATGTCCGCCTGAAATGCCGAATTTATCCAGAAATTTGTCAAACATACATTATATGTAGACCAAAAACAGTTTTGATCTCGAGGCAGTATAAACAAAATCTTCTTTAAGCCTGTTTTATAAGAAAAATTTAGTCGGATTTTTGCTATTTTCTCGGGACTCAGATGTCTGATTGAGCTCAAATTATCAGTGTATAATTTCATGTACTGTACATGTTGGATTAGACAAAGTGTGAGTGCTGTTCTGTGACCTTAACCAATCATACATGTATATTCCTTTAACTGTTTAATGCAAAGAGGTAGTTGTACATGTAGCAACAAGACGTTTGCCTGAGGCATGACAAATGCTTCACAATTATCTAGGAGATCGGGTAACCAAGGGAAATGTCATGTGGTGCATATTGTTGTGCATTTTCCATTTGACAGATCAAAATGATTCTCGATCAAAGAGCGGTCAGAGGAATTACAAAGAGAGAATTCCTAATAGAAATTAAATTCAGCTTTTGGCAACATACTGTATCAAATGTTAAACAAATATCGCAAGAGAAATATTAATAGGTAAAGTGGATTTTCCCTGAACAAGAAAAGAAAGAGAATTTGTTTTGGGGTCATGTTCGCGTTGGTGCTGTCTTCTATTCAGAATATAAATTTGTATCAATAATTTACAGACTGGAAAAAAAAGAAGCTGACTGGAGTGGGATTCGAACCCACCATGACCCAACCCCCACCCCCTCAAATTTTGGTAGGAAACCAAAACAGAAACGTTCACAGATTTACGTATAACTTATGTACATAGACCTTTAATACAAACATACAGTGTACCGTTAAAATTTGCCTGCCTGAAATGCTGTATTTATCCAGAAAAGCACAGTAAAAAAAAAAAGAAACAGTTTTGATCTCAAATCCTCACAATAACTTCAATTAGCTGACAATTTCCGCATATTAATCGTTATGCTGTTTTCTACTGTTTCCAATGATCAATTAAGTGCAGAAAATTTCACAGGTTTGATGTTATACATGTATTCCATGACAAATCAAATTATGAACAGACCGCAGCTGTTCTTTCAACTTAACCAAAGTACATGTACATGTATGATAGTATACCTTTAAGGCATAGGCCTACACATACATGTACAGTGTACATCACTAGTTTCCAGAGGAGCGCATGTTTTCATTGGTTGTAAATCAGTCCACATGTTACAGCATTTGACCTGGTTTTAACCACTGAAATTCCTTAAATCTAATACTATACATGTAGTTACACTGCTAAACATGCATTGCATGGTGTACCACAGGAACAGTATGATATAATGTACATGTATACTTGTGTCATCATTACACTATGCAGGGCATTGAACCTGTGTAGAAATTGCCAGATTCAGTGGGGTGTTAATATGTTGACTGCCAACAGTGCACATGAGTTATGATAACAGGTGTACAGGGCTATGCTGAAATGTGTAGGCCTACTACAGTAATGTACGTAGGCTTTTCCAAAATCGACGACAAGAAACGAAAGCTGCAACGACTGGAGGTTTCACTTTGCCTTCCATTTCAGAGAAAAAAAAGGAGAAAATTCCAGGGATTTGAAACGGATTATCAACCAGTCCAACAAGAAACCTTGAGACACTTCCCCTTCATTCAATGACATCTGGCTGATATTTGTCCGGCAAAAACTTGATAACACAATAGTCTGATAGGAAATATTCATCACATACAGGCCTACATGTACTTGAAACGTACATGTACATTGCTTGGACATGTGTATTACATGTACATGTACATGTTTCCCTTGGTTCATGGACACTAGATTATAGGGCAAGTCAAATTGTTAGAACCGATCGGGCTCAAACGGTGGTTTTAGTAAATTGAAAACGCTGTCTGAACATACATACAGTCATTAACAGCAAATCCTTATCATTTCTAGTTTCGACCTCCATGGTTTTATGGACAATTCTTTTGATTAAATAGCCATGTGTAACTGACTGACTGCCTAGCATACCCTTATAGAAACCCTTACAAGCTTGCTGCAAGCTATTCAATACAAGTTTGCAACAATAGCGCTCCGCACTTGCGCTAAAAATAGCCCACTGGATCTCAGACAAACATTGCAAACGTGTGTGGGTGTGCTTGTGTGCATGCAAGTGCATGCATGAAGTTTGTCTGACATCCGGGGATTTTGTACAGTCCAAACATGGTCCAAATCAATCATGTGACGTCATTAGTGCGGAGTGCTATTGCTTGTAGAGTACCGAAAATGCAATTTAGGGCAAGCTTGACTTCAAGCTTTGCACTTTGCAGATACATGTACCTACATGTACCTTCCATGCAAGCTTTGCATGGAAGCTTGCAGGAAAGCAATTGAAAGGGGCAGGCAAGTTTGCTCCAACCTTGGTAACAAAATTAAAGCTTGCCACAAGCTCGCTTGCAAACTATAGTTCCCTACAGCCAAAGGCATCCCATACCCTCACTACACTACTGACATCACCAACACATAACTGTACATGTACATGTACACATACACAGCAGGTAATGGCATACTGCATATCAGGTTCTTCTACTTGTCAACAGTCCATCTCAGCATGTATGCAGTGCAGGTTATATAGTGAGTGTGTTTGTTTGTATGCAACAGGACATATCCCCACCACTTGGCCACTGTCAATACGCAAGCTGTTTGATGGGTCTTTTTGCAGGTCGGCTCGGCTGGGCTCGTCCTAGCAGCGGCTGGCCCTTTGCCAGTTGCGCATTATTAGCATATCTCGCGTATGTCAATCACAACGGTACTACTAGTAAATGCGGAGAAGCTAATGCACTGAAGTCAACGAGGTAAATGTGTGTGTGCATGGTTTGTGCACACTGTGAATGTTATACCGGTAGTCGAACTGTGTGTACATATACATGCACTATAAATAGGTCCACTGTTTTTCCATTAGAAACACAAACAAATAAACAAATAAACAATTGAATGATTGCTTGTTTGTGGAAAATCATGAATGCTCCCTCACTATTTGTACTCACTATTATTATATTCCATCTGTTTTCATACTAGTATAGAACAATCAGTATTAAACAGCGTACAGTATACAAATAATGAATACATGTTTTGGAGTGAAATGGTAAGAATAATTTCTTGAGGTGATAGATGGACTGTTCCATTCCACGCGGAGAAGCCCATATTAGCAACGCCACATGTGACCGAGTTTGACCGAGGTAACATGGACGACAACGACTCCAATTGGTCAATGCGCACAGTTTGATTGACAGGCTGGAAGGGTCCATTAAGAAAATTAAGACTTCAATTCCGAGAACTACAAAGCCAACCTCAATCCCAGGTTGCTCTCTCTTACCTGGTTCAGCCGGCGTGCCATCCTCATTCGCGTGGGGCAGAGGTTGACTAGATGAATCCTTGACCTCATTACCATATGCTGTAATATTAACATGTAGATCACGAAAACAATGTAACACAATGACAATGCATCAGTTTAAATCTCCATCTACACGTGCATAAAAAAAATTGCAGTTGAATAATAAAATTTTCAAAAAAGATGCATTATTTTTTTACGAGTCAAGGCTGGCAACAGAGCTGTAACTGGGTCTCCTTACAGTCCTATTCTGACATGTAAATTTGCGCAGTCAGGCAAACTTCACCGTGCGGGACAAATTTATGAGTGTTTTTTTTTATTCTCGTTGCCATGACAGCAAATTCGCTGCGGCTCTTGATCATACCCACGATAACCATTAAGTGTCCTTGAAAAAAATTTGTTTTTGTTTTTTCTAGTGAATTTTAATTCTGTGCATGGAAAATGCGCTGTAGTGAAGCTTTCAAGTTGATAGTGTTTGATTCGGGCAATTAAATCAACCCTAACCCTCTATATTTATCACATAAAACAAGTGCTGCTTACCACACATCACCACAGTCTCCACAGGGGGACTGATATATTACAGCGAAAACTACACACTGTTGTGTATTGTGGCATCCAGGATACCACACTTAAAGGTACTATCAAACTTTGGTCGCATACCAAAACACAAAACTTTACAGATTTACCTATAACTTAAATAAATATCCATTCGTCGTCGTACCTTGTATCGGCTCCTTTCCTGGTTCAGCCTTCTTCTTCCTCTTCCATTTCCAGGGCTTGAAGAATCGTGGTATCGTGGACTTCTTGGACTTGCGCTCCACGGGAGGAGTCATGGTGCCCTTGATCTCGGGAGTAGCATTGTCCGAAGTGTATGAGACTTGGATATCATCGCTAGAACCTTAAGAGAGAGAGAGAGAGGGGGAGTGGGAGGAGGAAGAATGAGAATTAGAAGAAGATGAGATTGATCACTGCAAACCATCAGCAACCCCACCATGCAACAATGGATTTTTACGTTCTCACCTTGACCAAAGCCGTGACCCCACTGGACCGGACATGTTTATCTTATTACTATTAGTGAGACAATGATTACATGACAAGTTTACCAACATTGTGCTGTGCTGCCCATATCGATAAAATGATCCGTGGGAAAAAGCGGTGTCTGTGTGTGCTTTCATGGCTTCTGACTGCCAAACAAACAAAGATAATCAACGAATAGGGACACCGGCACACCGCCAATATAGGGTACAGTATTCCGAAGGTCACTGGTTCAAATCCTGCCCAATTTCATGGCTCTGTCAACTGCAGAATTCTGCATTCATGATCCTCATACATGTACTGCATCAAATTTTCATGTTCATGATGTTAGCTGAACAAGCAAGAAATACTTAATTACCCGGTAAACAAACTACCAGACACATAGATAATATCAGAAAATTTGTTGGTAATGTATGGAAATTTTTTTTTTGCTTCTGCTTCCGTAAGTGCCGATTCCACGCTTACGATTGAAAAGAGGAGCCATGAAATTGAGCCCCGATCTATAAAGGCAATGCTTCAAGATGATCAATCTAGATGGATGCAGACACGACCGTGCAGGAAATTACAGCCTTCTAATCCATCAGCTGAATGTAGATTTGGTTCTCTTCTCTCTGTTTCAAAAAGAGAAAGAGAATCTCCCCTGGCTGTGCAGCATCAACAAGGCCATCAAAGCAAGGCAGGACTAGGCCTACATCATGGTCTTGTGGGTCCTAGCACTTCTTTGCCCAAAGTCAGACTTACTGAGCATCAGTGGCCCCTGGGAAGCCAACCAGGCAACTGCTCAGCATTTTGATATTGGCAATCTTAACTAGGGGTTTGCGAAACGGAGGCTCAGGCTCAGGCTCAGGCTCTGGCTCTGTCATCCATGTGGTTTTTCATTGAAGCTGAAACTCGGTTTTTCCTTTTCAAACAAGAGAATCTACTTCAGAACAGCAGTAAAAAGCCTCTATTTTGATACCCGTTGGCGTTATTTTAGAATGGATTCACCAAATGGAGTCGGAGCCAGAGCCACCATTTCGTAAACACCCATACTATACAGGGTGTCCCAAAAAAACCGCAACACTTGTGTCGAGAACTATTATATGAATAATAAACTGTTTATCACTTCAAGATTTAGATATGTGATACAGCTACGGTCTTGGCTATCACCATGTAGAATTTGAGCAAAATTTGACAAAAATTGAGTGAAAAAACTACTTTAAGACTGAATTACCCAACTTCAAAACCTGATTTTCATCTTTCTTTCATACACATTATGTGTGTATTGACCACTATGCGTGTTATCCTTGCAAATTTGTTTTTAAGGAGTACTCTTTCAATTGGTCATATTTTTGCCAATTTCAGCCCCAAAATGCTTAAATTCTACATGGTGATAGCCAAGACATGGCTGTATCACATATCTGAATCTTGAAGTGATAAACAGTTTCATTTTAACATTATAATGGTTCCCGACATAGTGTTGCGTTTTTTGTGAGACACCCTGTACATATGTACTCAAACTTGTCTTCGCCACTGACGAAGGCCATGCGTGCTCAATAGTGGGTTGGTTTGAATGACAGACAAATGACAAACTACGAAAATGACCTGATAACATCAGTACATTCAAACACACTGCAATGGGTGATTATGGAGATTATTACCGTTAGCTATTCACACTTGTTTAGTAATTATATTAAATGCTAGCCAGCCAATGTACTATGCATCTCCTGCAAAATCTAACAGCTAGTGTCTCGATCTGAACAATAGATAAACAAAACACCCTTTGTTCTCTTGGATCATGTTAACAGTCAACCATTTTTTGTTCACACTGTCTGCTTTTATTGGCTTACAGGGAGTACCGGTAAGCTTGATCTAGGTTAGGTTAAGAGGCCGGAATTCTACGTACACTACAAATGTTTGAATCATGCCTTCGAGTACAATCTAGATGACAGTGCAAAGGAAACATGGAATTAATTCGATCTTCAAATAACCATGTGCAAGGGTAACTGACTGATTTTTTTTAAGTCATTAAAAGGTGAACAAAGAAAAATTGACTAGAGCGGGATTCAAAACCAATTATGCAATTATGGAATTCTATCCATTGTGTATGGCTGTATGCCAGACACTTTGGCATGTTTGGTATAAAAGTTGATAGAACAGCTGTGGTCTGTTCATAATTTGATTTATCATGGAATAAAGACAAACCTGTGAAATTGTCAGCTCAATTGGTCATCGGAAACAGTAGAAAACAGTGAAAAACTGTTGCAATATAATATGATACTATACTGTACCTTGCTTTATCAACTTTGTAAGTGTGCATGTAAACTTACATGATATATGATGAATCCTTCAAGTTCAAACCATTGTCCCCAATGGATGAAAAAAGCAGGGCATTTCCCAGACTCAATGCCACAATAATGGATTCCGTTTATGAACCAGCTCAGTTTACACATGTACACATGTATCCATGGACTGGCAATACATGTTCAAAGCTTACCAACAATTGGCAACAGGTCAACATGTACTACCATAATTGTATACAACCCAATCAATGGCTTACCATACCAATGCACTTTGGATTGACTATTAAAAACCCAATCATTACTACTGAATGATAACATGTGACGTGCATTCAACCAATCAAACCGCAAGGATGTTAACAGACTATTTGTGTCAGTTTGTGGATTTTATCTTCATAAACTGATTATACATAACACCTGTTACTGCTACTGTACAAAGTGTACTAGTGCCATGGTGCATAATGTTTAAGGAGGAATCTTAAATGAGTTTTGCATTACAGATGGGCTCAACACAAGCTTTAAATAACAAGGTTTCAGTATCAAGAAAGATTTGAGGCTTTGCATGGTGATAATTGGTATGTGGATCGGTTTGCGGAAACACCATGTAATTATTGTTCGTACTTTCGCACCTCTATATCGTTTGCACTTCTATATATCGTTCGCACTTCTCGCAATTAGGTCTCAACGTTTCGACTAGTCTGCTCTAGTCCTCATCAGGAGACGATTGAAGGAGAAGGTTTCAGTATCTATTACAAACTGTGATGACAACTGAAATATATGATACTGTAGTTGCATTATGGAACAGGTGTTTGTGCACCTTAAAGTATCATACTTTGGTCAAGTTGATAGAACAGCTGTGGTGTGTTCATAATTTGATTTGTCACGGAATATAAAACAAACGTGAAATTTTCAGCTCAATTGATCAATGCAAACAGTAGAAAACAGGGAAAACCATAGAAATTCTGCAAAGTAATTATATTTGTGAAGTTTTGATCTCAGAGATCAAAACAGTTTTCGGTATTTTGTTTTACTCATTTCTGGGAGAAAATAGGCACGGAGCATTCAGGCAGAAACATTTTAACAGGATGTTTGTACCAGGTCTATCTAGTTTAATTTTATACCCTGTTAAAGTTATAAATAAACCTGTGAAGATATCAGTTTACCTTTGTAATTGTACATACACCTGTACGTGCTAACCGTGAATTCATGGGCTCAGTCAGTGAATGGACATTAGAGGCCATAATCACACTGACATTGCAATTTGCAGAGCCAAGGATGATAAACAAATACACATGTACATGTACATGCAGGCCAATTGGGAGCCAAGAAAGATGTTACATTTGTAGCCAAATTGTTTGGTATATTGCGGTTTGCTTTATACTTTTTATAGTGGCTTTCTACTACTGTAGGGCCTATATTTAACATACCCTTGAAATTGTGACAACTGACTGTGCACAGAATGACTGTTTTGCCATTTGAGAGAGAAAAATGACAGAACAATGGGAGACTTTGGAGAACCGGCCTTCAAGTCAACAGTGCACGCGCAATACAATGCTCGCATGCTCACAATTGCACAAGCATGGTTTGCGCGTGCGCTGTTGACTCAAGACCGACTCTCCAAAAGTCTCCCATTGATAACATCCACTGCAATGCCGGATCAGGTTAATTTCCTGAGCCGATTATTAATTAAATATGCAATGTACCCAGTCTGCCAGTGGTCATACCTTTAGATTCAATACCTTTACACCTTGTCAGACTATACTTACACACTGACTGCACAATGTAGCATGATTGATATTGCCCTATTAAAATGCTGGAGTGACCCAGTTTATGCTTTGTACACATCCAGACCTGTTAATATTAAAGGCTGCCATACTGTACATAAATGGGGCATGTATGTTCAGTAGTGGTTGACCTATATATTTTTTACCACTTGGAACATTAACGATCTTGAGCTGAATCAGAGGGTAAATTACATACATGTACATATATGTATGTAGGCCTACATGGTGTACTGTCACCTGTGTACATTTACAGCAAAAATACATTGTATCATACATCGTAGTTCTGTACGTTTCTACTGTCTACATATATATGTATACTTTGTACATGTATACAACTATACACGATGTGTCCATGTACCGGTAATTACACTGTACATTACATGTGATTAATGAATGTGATTAATGAAATGTACGTGTACATACATGTATATGTAGGCCTACATTGTATGTAAATGAATGCACTGTGTCACTTGAGCAATGTGTACACTTGATGCGTGTAAATGTGTAGTACATACAGGTGTAATGTAATATTGCGCACATGTTGTAAGTATGTACATGTATGTTGCACCTTGCATATCCTACATGTGAACTATACATGAACATGTATGAACCGTGTATCTGAAGCCAAAAAAGAAAACAAAAACATAGGGCCTACATGTATACATGTAAACATGAGCGATAATATGACCATGGGCAAATCTGAGGATTACATATAGGCCTAAATTGCATGCACAGGAGCAAACAATTGCAAGACATTTTTTCTTGCTCTGACATCATCATCCAAATTGAGATTCATGATGACAAGGTAGAAAACACAACAGGAACACACAGGAAGTACAGTACATGTACATACATGTATGTAAACAAAAACAACGACAACGCACTAAAATACAGGAACAGGTTTCTATTTAAATACATTACCTCTGAACATGTAGGGCCAATACATAAAATAAAGTGTGTGCGATTTGTAAATTGCACATGTAGGCCTACATGTAGATACATAGTGTGTACAGTAAGTAATTTGTACGTAACACATTAAGGCAAGCAACCGAAAATCCACAAATTCAAATTTAGATTACCGTGCAGACAAAATCCATCATACTCTCGCTATCTGTCCGATTTCACAAGGGAGAAAGTGTGCATATTCATCAAGACATGTGCACATGTACATACGTGTGCGTGGATGACATGTTACATATACGTGGATGACATGTTACATGTACATGTACATGTACATGTACATGTATGCATACTGAATGTAGGGCCTACATGCACACTATACATGTAGGTTTTTTTTAGTTTGTACATACTTAAGTGTCAAACATGTACATGTATGGATATGTTTACATGTACGTACATGTACTGACATTGTACATGTACGTGTACAGTACATGTAGATTCACATGTTCATGAATTAGCTGCTGGTTCATTTGAAGGGGCAGCAAGTCACTACTCAACCAGGGGCTAACAGGCAATTACTTCCTTTGCCCCTAGGTCCAAGCTGTCCCATATTTGTAGGCCTGGGGCGGGCGCGAGTGAAAAGTACTTTATTACAGTACAGTACAAGTACTTACATACTACACCATGACTGCCAAACAAGTCCAAATTGCATGCAGTACACGTGCATGGCATGCTATTCAGGTATGTTTACAGTATGTACCTGCCAATTAATGTCCCTAGAAGCCTTGCTGCAAACTTGCAGATAGGCTTGAAGCAACACAAGCAGAAGCTATAATGCAGTCGATGTCGATTAACATCCATTTTGCACAAGATGTACATTGTGTTGTAATACAAGCTTGCATCAAGTACACAAAAATACTGGCAATAACTTCTTGCCAGATGGCTGCAAACTTACATTAGTATTGTCACTTGTATGCCTGTGTACATTTTATTGTACACGGTATTCTATTGTTTCTAAAATATAGGCCTACGGTATTCTGAATATAGTAGTTAAATTTCATACCCGGTATTCTGTACATTCTGTATGGTAAGTGCATATTTTGTACCAGTTGTACATTTTGTGTCTACAAAAGTACAAGGGTATTTCATACACATGTACATGGTATTCTGTACATGAGTTTGTACCCGGTAGGCCCTATTCTGTACATACATGTACATACATTTTGTTTCTATTTCGTACACATTATAATTGTGTACATATACATGTATGTAATATCTATTCTGTACACGGTATTTTTGTACAATAATAATAGATTTTCTTTCGACAATTATGATATTATGTGTACAAACATTATTTTGTTATTTTCTATTACACTGTACATGCACAACATACATGTACTGTACATGTACAAGGTGGTATTCATGCACTATAAATGATAATGCAGCTGCAGACAATGCTGACAATTTAATATTCATAAATTTGTCATGTAGGCCTACACTGTAAGTGTAACCCAAATATACATGTACTGTACACCTTTAGACCATAGAATGATGTCATCCTGTGGTGTATTCCATGACTCATACCCCAGCGGTTCTACTAGACTGTGTAGCACTTGACAAACAACCAACAGTATATAACACAATGGATTCCTACACACTATAATAATGCACACAGTATAATGAATGTTTTAGAGCATTATCGGTGTATGAGTGGCGGCGATCTGACTGAGCTGTATCATAGAGCATAGAGCAAGGAGCAGACATTGTAGTACTACATGTACATGTAGTATAATGTAGCTCTATTGTACACTAAGTATGGACTACTGAACGCATATCAGTGGTGCCTTACGGAAACCAAGCACACTACGCAATAGGTCAATATGCCTCCACAGGGAAATTCTAAAGGTGGTCTCAACAAGGTTTTCATGAAACTTACATGTATACATAATGGAATTAACTCAAAAGGAGGAATTTCCAAGGTCCTACATTTAATTTATTCTGTTGCAAAGAGAAGCATTTTACATTTACATGTACAAATGTAAGGGATGTTCAAAAGAAATTTCAACCCAGGAAAGTGATTCTGGTTCAAATGGGAGCGATACATACTGTAGTATTACATACTGTACATGTACACCGTACACGGTATGCAAAGGATGATGCCAGTGTTTAATGTAGCCTACATTTAACATGAATACATATGTATTATATAGGCCTATATATTCCTGAACAACATAAATTCATTTATGAATTTATGCCATAATGCTGCACATTATGATTTGGGGTAAGGTTTACAGAATTTTCACACACAGTTTGTTTTGGACATGCGGTGTACCTAGTGGAGGCTAACATTTAAATAGATCCAGAATGTATAGAACTGAATATCAGGCCTTGAATTTGGTTCTGAAATGGGCAAGGCCACTTTTCCATTGCAAGGGGCACTTCCATTGGAAAATCATAATGTGTATGAAAATATTTGAAGGGGCACCAATGCCAAGAACCAGGGCAACGAAGGCCATGACCTCCGTGGCCTCAGTTAAATTCAAGGCTTGGAATATAGATATGTTATCAACTGACTATGTCGTCAGCAACAATGTTATTATCAACAGAAACCACACCAAAATGAAAGTAGTCATTGCTAAGGAATGTGATACCTAGTGCAATCTGAATGCTCCCATGCCACCATACACTACTGTCTACTGTAGTACCTACAGTACATGTACATTATGTACTGCAATCCAGTATGTACAGTAGCTGACCTAGATATAAGGTCATGCTGTAACACCTGTCACCAGGGCTGCTCACTGATTGATTGATCAGTGGCAGGTTGCAGTCATGGGCATAGGTGGAGCATGAATGTTTCAATACTATTAAAGACTAAAGGTTTTGGGACAGGTTTAACAGTGGGTCCCATCATGGAGGAAAGATAAAAAAAAAAAGGGCAAAGACTTAAGAAATACTGTCGCCATTTTTCACTGTTTTCTCAAAAAGTGGGCACCGTATGCCATGGGACTGAAATTTTCATAGATGACTGTTACTGTATCTGTCTTGATATTTTTGCCCCGATGAATCTGTATTTCCTTGACAAAAACCAAAGTATGATATTACCTTCAAATCGTATTACACATTATGTACAGAACCTACAAGTGCAACCTTGGTATATACATGTATGTAGTAGAGAGGAAGGTTGGTGCCTGCACTTTGAGTGGGTACATGGAACACTCCTGATGGAGTGCAATTATTAAAAAGATTCCACCGTTGCTTAGAAGCACGTATGTAATTACACTCAGTATTTGGCCTTTACACAGAATTATGCATCTCTTCAATCAGATGCTGTGCTTTTGAATTTCACGCATGACTGGGGCTTTCCATTTTGCTCATCAATAGTCTTGAAGAACTTATCCAGGACTATGAGGTCCTTGTATGTTTTGGGCACGGTGCATCAGTTGCGTTATTTCTGCAAAGATCCAGGTACCCACAGTACAATATACATGTACCGTATACATTGTACACGTACCGGTAATGTAATGTAGGCACTGGTCCAATCAGAGTGCACTGATGCGTACATGGTGGATACACATCCAATCCAGGCTCCAGTTTATTCCTGACGTTCAATTATCATGCTTCGTTACTTGTTATTCTCTCTCTCTCTCTCCAACCCCCCCCCCCCCACTACTATCCTAGTCCCTCCCCACTTGGCAATTACTACAGCCTGCCTAGTACCATAGAGCTAGGAACAAACTCAGCTTTCCATTCTCCAATTCCTACTGGAATATCCAATTTTATACTGAATCCTGCGCTGATATCCTTACCCAATTAAGAAGAAAGGATATATTCCAATACAGTGGAATGCTGGTAAAATGGTAATTGGGCACCACTATACCGAACATTTACAATGTATGGCTATACTGAACATTATCCTTGGCTCCCAAATTTGGTGTATATATGTACATATGTACAAAAATATATTGAACATTGTTGTTTAAATCGGTGTATTGATGACCAATTCTGTAGCACATGGATACATTGTTGAGCCCAATGCTGCAACGACCTTTTGTGCCACTTGGATGTGCCATGTATAGGAATCCATGTACACTGTATAGGGCCTACATATACAAGTGGTAGAACCACTGATCACTAGAATAGCGCTCCGCACTAATGACGTCACAAAATCCCCGGATGTCAGACAAACATTGTCTCACACACCTAGTGTACATACATGCACGCCCACACGTTTGCATGGCTGCAATGTTTGTCTGAGATCCGGTGCTATTTTTAGCGCAAGTGCGGAGCGCTATTAGAAGCCATCCTGAAAAATGTGTAGTGTACCTGTAACATGTTTACATGTGTACAAGTACTGTCAAATGAACAAGTACAGAAAATAAGAACGGTACATGTGCACTTGGACATGTTTTCCCATCATGTGTACATGTAAGTATGTTTGTTGAAAAGAAATGGCAATGTTATAGTGGAGACACAATGGAGACAGTTCATGATACAAAATAGGGAGGGTGGGGGGAAAGATCGTAAATTTATTTCGGAGTAAAAGGCTGGTGAATTAGTTTGAACCATGGTTTTCTCTAAACCATGTTCTGCATTAACCTTTACATGCAACAGCATGCTGCTCTCTGACAACGGCCCAATACACTGGAAACTCTAGCTGTTTTGCAGTTTCTCTCCTGTGCTGTTTTTGTTTTTAGTTTTTAAGCCTAGTTGTTTTCTCTAACGTACGTTCCAGAGCGGGTATAATTAATTTCATCATCTATAGGTCTCCGTTTCCGCTAAATGCGGCCGTCTTTTAGAAAATCGTTGCTGCGGGATTATTGTATTAACGGAGCGTGGTGCAGATGCCAATCTCACACCATTAAATGTGCTCTGATGATTTTGTTGTGTCTTACTGTAGAGAGGTTCTACGGTGCATGCAACACAGGCTTAAAGTTCCTACACGCTGACTACTGGGCTCGATTTCATGTAGGCCTTCATTTTGTAACAATTTTTTTTGTACAAAGTGCACAGGTAGTAAATGTATATTTATGTACTGGTATACAATAAAACGCCACTGAAAATCGATTACCCGGTAGGCCGGTACCCACAACGTAAAGGAAGTTTCTTCCGAATAAAAAAAACAGGAACTAATGGAGAATAAACAAACAAGTACATTTCACCATTACAGATAGGATGTAGATACGTGACGTACATGTACAGTATAGGTGTACAGTATATAAATATCCAGTATTTATATTCTTTATAGTCAAAACGTAAGTTTTCGTGAACTTCATATAGAGCGAAGTTCACGCACGTGCACTGCCTAGGATAGATGCGCAGTGAGATGATCCATGCGCAGTGAGATGCTACATGTGTAACAGTTCCTTCAGCGATTCCCCGGCCTACTCACTGGTGATCAGCAAATACATGTATATCCACTGGCACGTGATGGTGAATTGAATTTGGGATTCGGTTCTAGGTCATGCAGTACATGTACACATGTACAAGTATGTACATATGCCAAGTGAAAAGCACACATGACCTACCGGCTACCGCCTAGATTTGATGCAACACTTTTCGCATTCAATCGAAAACTAGGAAACTGAAATAGAAAAACACTAACTTAGAATCCAGTGACTAGATGACGTCATTATTCACGATGTGCTTGATGTAGGGGAGGGGGGAGGGGGGAGGGGGGGGGGGGAGGGGAAAGGTTGTCAGACGAGACGTACCCTCAACAGCACACACGTCATCAAGTACTCGATACATGATTTTCCACAGTGTGGAAGATCTTCAACTCAAGAGATTTTTTTTTCTCAGTACCTCTTAAAAACCAGCGACTGACTGACGTCATAAGCTGAACTACGGCTTTTCCCATGAAATACGACGACAAGGCGTCTCTACTCCGTAACACTCAGGTGTCAAAGATTGTAAATGGTACGAGCCCTCGAGGAGCATTAAGATAAGTCTACGAGCCTCACATTCAAGAAATCCATACTTTACTAAAAAAAAAAAAAATTGACAAATTATGACTCGACTCCATCACTTTCGAGAACTCATCCAATGTGGTTGTCATGGCGACAGAGAGGAGGACGGAAAAACAAGAGTGGGTTTTTGCTGTCGCAGAGGAAGTTAAGGAGAGGGGTACGTCATTTACCAAAAAAAATTTATAACAAATTGTCAGATTGTGAGATGAAGTGTCTTTGCAGTACATTTGTACAAGTTAAGACATTTTGACAATATGTCAAATTTGGTCTATTTCCATTTTTTACTTGATGAGGTAGAGCACGTTGGGATGTCTTAATTTTCACCCTTTAGAGAAACAAAGATTAGGATTTTTTTGTTATTATTATAATGTCAATTATGTATCCACTTTCTTGGCATGACAAGCAATGTTCCTGGTTGGTCTATTTAGAGCTGCACGACTGTACTAGCATAAAAAAATCCTGAAAAACGTAGCAAAAATCTCCTGAAAATTGCACTTCTCCAATACTTTTATACAGGGAAAGTCAGGGAAAAAACCTGAAATTAGGCTTTGTCCCGACAAATCACAACACACGCTAGTACTACATGTACATATCGGTCACATACATAATTCATTACACATGTGTAAATGGTTACACATTGTCAACTTTTGATTAACATGGAAATTTGCATCCTATCGATCATGTCTAAGGGAATGACTTGGCAGTAAGCCGATACATGTAATACATAGCAGTGATTGCATGACAATGCTTTCTCAGCTGTATGGAAATGTCCACATGATGATAACGTATGTATACACATACTTATTTACAAACAAACACACGCATGTACATATTAAGTTAAGAGAAAGATTCAGCTTTGCCTGATGAAGTATAAAACTTTGAATGAATGCAAAAACGAAATTACTGGGCATGTTGGGGAAGCAGTGCATTACAAAAGAAGCAAGCTGACATAGTATAGAAAATGTAGAATTTTAGAAAATTTGAATTTGTGGCATGTTTATTTAATAAAAAGTTAGCAAAGTGCATGTGAATTACAGGTAGAAGCAACCAGGAAGCAACAAAGAAGAAAGATACTAAGGGCCTTTTTCTAAACATCGGCTCCGGCTCAGGCTCCAGCTCCATACATGAATCCATTCTAAAACAACTATCAAAATAGAGGCTTTTGGGTGCGGTTCTGAAGTAGATTCTCTGATTTGAACAAGAAAGTAGAGCTTCAGCTTCAATGAAAAACCACAACCTCTATTTTCAGCATACGGATGACAGAGATGAAGCCGGAGCCTGAGACGGAGCCGGGGTTTGGAAAAGGCCCTAGATGATTAGATGTGAGATGAACAGCATTAGGCCAATGTGAAGTAGTAAACTGGTAAACAAGCAAGTGCGAACAGCAAACCGGGTTCAACTACTACACAAACTACGTGTAAACTACGCAACATTGGCTGTTCCAGGGAATCCGGGGAGTGCAGGGTGAATTGTCAAAGCAAACGGGAGGCGCACACCAATTAGTAAAACAGAGGAAAAGAAACAAAACGAAACTGAAACAAAAATAAACTCAAAAAATTACTCTTTTGCGCAAGGGCCGCCTCTCTCACTTCCCGGCTCTTCTTCCTACTTCGTGGCCTCCAGGACGCAAAGGACCACCGACTTCGAGATCTTTCCTTCATGCCAATAACATGCAGTCAAACTCAGTGATTTATCCCCTAAGCACTGTTTTTGTGTCTGTTTTCTTTTTGTTTTGTTCTTTTTATATTGCGGTCCCGGGTTCAAATATTGCCGTGGAGGTGTGGACTAGTGGACTAACTTGGACTGCTACTGATGTTGTTGTGGGCGTGGGTGTGGGGGCAGTGCTTGGGGGATGTCGCTTGGCAAATGAGAAGTGAGCACTCTACTCGGAAGATACATGTAATTGTCTACGCCTCTGAAAAAAAAAGAAGGAAGAAATCCGGGTATGGTTCATGCAATGAACAAACACACAAACAGAAAATAAATCAATATAAATAAATAAACACAAACAAAATTGTCAAGAGGATGCTTATCATATTAAAATGTAACTTGTTCTAGTAATGTCCTCGGAATTGTGCACAAAAGATGCACATCAGTGTACCGTATGCACAATATACATAGTGATACCACTAGTACAGGGGCCAATTTCATAGAGCTGCTTAAGCACCAAAATCTACAATCAGCACCAAAAACCTTGGTACACAAATTCAGTATGCCAGTCAAGACTCCTTGTGAATGTTATGCTCAGCAAACAATGGCTGAATACAAGTCAAAAGCAGTAAACAGCACATGAAAATTAGGTTGCTAAATCCTGTTTGATCGAGGAAGATGTTTCATGCTTAAAGCAAATTTTTGGCTTAAATGCAGCTCTATGAAAATGGTCCCAGGCTAATCTTTCACTGGGTTACACCTGTGCATGCATTAGTGCAGTAGAGAATCTCATCATCCCATCTGCTACAGGATCTATACCATGTAGAGTAGAGACGGAAATTGATTTCTTAATTGCATCAAGGCATTTACTGTATACATGGTCTGCATCTGGTCTCTCTCCTCATAATACCTGGGCCATTTTTCAAACCTCGGCTCCGGCTCTGGCTTTGTCTCTGTCATTCATATGCTACAAATATACAGGTTGTGGACTTGTCGTTTGATTCGTTTGAAGCTCTGTTTTTGTTTTCAAACCAGAGAATCTACTTTCGAACTGTAGCCAAAAGCCTGTATTTTAATACTCATTATTTTAGAAAGGATTCACGAAATAGAATCGGAGCCAGAGCCGGAGCCAGAGCCAGAGCCGGAGCCAGAGCCGGAGTCGAAGCTGAGGTTTTGAAAAGGCCCCTGGTTTTATCAACTGTTCCATGGTATAGTATAGTTTCTTTGAGGGTCAATCCGGTCAAAGGTCAATTAAATGCATGTGTGTCATAAGACATCAGTTAAGTTCCGACCAAGTCATTCTACAAGATGAAATGGGAGTAAATATTATACTAAATGTGTACATGATCTAACATGTCTAACAATAACTTGTAGGGGAAAGTGCTTTCACCTTTCCTGGTCACTAGTGCATGAACTACGCGTACTAAAGGTGCATCACTTACATGATAAATGAAAGTATACATGTATGTACATCTTTTTTTTAATTGCCGGCATCCTGAACATGTGTATTGCTTCAACTACCGACTGTACATGTACTATACACTGTGTCAATGTGTAGTGCATAAAATATACAGTAGTGGGTACAGTTGTAATTTCAACAGCTTCCTGAGAGGGCAGTTCATTTTCACTGTGCATTCACTACGTTCGCAATGCGGCATTCCATTTCAAACTGCGTGCCCTACCATCATGAACACACACACAGCATACTGAAAGTGCGCATCCTTGTAATGTGAGAAGCAAAAATATTGTCTTCTATTTAGAGGCCAATTACATCAGAGCTACTCAAAGACCGGAAGGTATAGCAGTAGCACATATAACTACATGTACAGTGTATGTGAGTGACAACAGTAGCATGTGCACTTAAGTCATCATTTAAAAAAAGATAAGCCCTTTGGCCTATAGAAATAGATACATCATACATGTACCATAAGGCTTAAAAGCATCCATATTTAAAACAACTCTATTTGTATGTGTAAACTAAAGCAAGCTTTTTATTAGTTTGGCTACATAGATCACATTGACTACAATGTACATATCATCATCAGCTACCTTGACCAGGTAACTGTTATAAATCACATGTCTAGATATCTGCAATTTGCATTTTATGAAAAAGAAAGAAACATGCACATAAAATATAGACCTAAGAGTTGAACAAAATTTAGAAAGAATTCAAAAGGCACTGAAATATGTTCATTAAAAAAAGCGAGAAGTGGAATGGAAACAAAAGGAGAGATTAATGTTTCTTTTTTGTTGGCGAATTTATAGCCAACAGCTTGGAAAATGAATCACTACAACATAATAATTAGGGGCGTTAACAAAACAGAGGCTCAGGCTCAGGCTCAGGCTCTGGCTCCATATTTTGAATCCAATCAAAATAGTGGCTTTTGGCTGCGGTTCGGAAGTAGATTCTCTAGTTTGAAAAGGAATTTCTTCAGCTTCAATGAAACATCACAACCTATATTTTCAGCATATGGATGTCAGAGGTGGAGCTTGTGCCTGAGGCTCTGTTTCGTAAACGCCCTATGACTTATGAGCACAAAAAAAAGATGCATAATCAATGCAATGCATAAAAGAGAGTGCAAATTTATATAAGATTGCATGCTTAGATGACACTTGACAGTTCTCCTGTTAGAAAGTTTTCATGCTCAAAGATTGGTGTCAACTCATTGCAACTCAAGGCTGATACAACAACACAACTTGATGGACACTGGAGTGGAGAGCTGCAGGCCAACATGTCCGCAATCCACTGACGTGTATAATACGGTAAAACACATGTCAGCTGTATCAAACATTCCAGTAGGTTCAAACATTGAACATGAACACGGTGAAACTATGTAGGCCTATATGACCACGAAATGTTTTCTCACAAACCCTTCCCTTTGCATGAATACAGAATTGTCAACCGTGAATCCTCTTTCCAAAGGTTTATAGTTATCAAATTTATGCAAAGTGGTTCAGAAATATTTTGATTGTTGGAGATCTGATCAATCACTGTACAATGTAGACCCAGCAATGACCCCAAATGGTCAAAAGCTTCAGGTGTCCAAGTTTGAGTGTTGTCATGGTTGTGTAACACTGTCGTCAGTAATACATACATTCACTTATGCCTAGTTCACACCAACGGTGAATGCCGCGCTTTATGCTTAATTCACACCAACAGGGCTTTGATGTCGCTTTAAAGACATTCGGCAAGAGCGCCAACATTTTTTAAACAGTTTAAAATTTGTTGGCGCTCTTGCCGAATGTCCCACTTTACTCCAAGCTGACTGACTGTTACAGTAGTTATTCGTATACTTGTACAGTGTACCTAACCTTACTAAGTGAAGCATATTATGTATTTAGTGACTTAACTTCCTACATGTACTTCCCCAAGCCCAAGGAAATAAATCAACAATCAATATGAACATTAACAACAAATATATGACTTGAGGTGGTTTTGGTAGGCAAACAATGACTCAATTCAATTCCTAGAAAGTTCAGACCATGAACCCCCCCCCCCTTCAACTTCCCAAACATGTTACTTGTTAGTACTGTAAGAAGTGGGTAAGATAAAGATTATTTTATTTGTACACTAAAATATAGCAGGATCTTGCTAGGATCAGAAACATGTCAGGCCCTTCTATTAGTTCTAACTCCAACTTCCAAGAATAAAAGTTTAACTCCAACTTCCAAGAATAAAAGTTTATAAATTTGAGGTCATTATTTTGGGGTGCACACTAACCACATCATTTTGGCTGATAGGGCGAGTTACTTAGTGCCCAGCAGTTAATTACTTGTAAAATAGTACTTATAATGTATGTACACTTGTACACAATTTCCCTGTCGCAGACTAATATATTCATATTTATACCATAGAGGAAGGATACAAAGCATCCGCAAAGTATTTTTAAAGTTAACTTTTCTAGTCGTCAGTGGCAGTACCAAATTATAACATGTCAGACAATTTCAATTTGTGTAACATTAACCATGCAGGCCTACTTTACTTACAAGCTCTTCTGATTATCAGAATACCAGATGGAAGTCTCTGGCGAATTTCACAATCGCTAGCCGACGCACTGGACAATCTTTTGGAGGCAGATTCCATCATTTTAACACAGCAATTAGGCCTAATAAAAGTTTGTTCCCTGTTTTTTGACAGGCAAGTCTACCTAAAATTAACGGAATGTACAACAAGCACAGGCCAACCCCGGAAATGTGAACCAGTAGTGGGAGATTTCATAATTTTTTAGAGGCGGGTAAATTCAAAACAACATGAATACTCAAAAATTGAACTTGTATCTGGTAACTTACAAGACAAAAAAACTATTTACATATGCACAGTACATCATAATAGTCAATAAACGAGTTTGGGGAAGAATGACATGACGATTTATATGATTTATTTTAAAGAATACACATCAGCTTACCTGTTTTAGGAATGGTACCGGCCATCAGACATGTTGCTTTTTCGCGTATACACACAATACTGCAGCCCGAGAGCAGCGAGTGATCGAGGGAAATGAGTCAGAGATTATTGTCAAATGTGCACTCAATTTAAAGGCTCAGTCGTCGTGGTTGCGATGAATCTGGGCAGAAAAGCAGCCCAACTATTGTGATTTCGGTGTCACAGACAGCTGGAGTCTTATATTTCCTCGTGAAATGGGAGCTTCGCGACGCCTCACTGCAAAACTAGGCACACACAAATGCAATACCGCTCTAGCTCTAGCTCTACACACGATGCGTACTGAAAAAATAATGCAAAGTGCGATGACCTTGAAATCACCTTCTCTCTCCAACTGCCCAACTCTGTGATTGGTCAACTACTCGATAACCAAACTGATCAATAATAATCGCTTTAATAACTGCATATTTTAAACCATTTTCTTCCTCCTATTATACTGCACGGTCACATTTAGTATTCATGAATCATTTTTTTCTTGAATCTAACCTATCACTTCCTCATTTTACCCACGGAGATATTTTGAGATGATAAGCATGATTAATGACTATGCTGTGGATATGGGAGCACGCCTGTTTGACGCTGAGGGCGGGCTGCTACATGTAATAATTCCTGCAGTGTGTTTAATTCCCAGTGTTGTCAGGAATCGAAACCATTATGTCATCCAAAAAATATTATTTTTTAAGATTAAGTCGAACAAACTGCCTCGATGAGGGGCAAATAAAAATGATTCAACTTTTACATTGTCCCTCAAAACCAAATATTTTGTCAAAGGACCCGAAATAAGTCCTCAGAAAAAGGGGTAAAACAGGGTGTCATTATTTTCCCCTGCATGCAGTGTCGGTTTTGGAAGATCATTGAACACTATTTTAATCACCAGTAATAAAAACAAATAATTATGAAAAAACTAAATGGCTGCTGCAAACTACCCATCAAACACACTAATGACCTAAGGTACTTGAATGCTTAAGAGTTAGGACTTGGGAGAGAAGAGCCTTACATTTGATTTTGATCCTAGCAGAGATCTTTCTCAAGGGTCGTAAAAAAACCTCATAAAAGTCAGTGTTTCCAGTTTTGAAGTTAAATAAGGGATTGCTTTGGCTTTTCATCAGTGAATTTAATTTTGTTTTATGTTGCTTTTTAATTTAAGCTATTACAATTTAGCTAGTAGGCCTATTAGGATTTTTTCAAAGGGTGTAAGTAACTGAGAGGAAAATCTGGTCGTTCGGACTGGACTTAAAATGGGTTAAGTTACCATTCTCTCGGTGAGTTTGACCAAAAAAGTCCCGTCCGAACGGGGCTATATATGACAGCATAATTATAATATACCGGCTGAGTTTTGTTCTGAAATGAACTTTATAAAAAGTACGCTGTCGGACCAAAAACCAACATCAGTACTGGCTGGTCAGGGTAGACTTAAAGGTGCTATCATACTTTGGTAGTAAACAGAACAGACATTAAAATGAGTATAACTTACAGGGTATAAAGATTTTCCAGAAGCGAAGTCAAGACCCAAAACAGTTTTAATAAAAAATGATCAAAACCTCGCAATTTCGCTTAACAACTGCAAGGGTATTTCATTGTTTTCTACCGTTTCCAATGATCAATTGAGTTGGAAATTTTACAGGTTTGTTTTTATTACATGATGAATGAACAGGCCGCAGCTGTTCTATCAACTTTACCAAAGTATGATAGTTCCAATTAAGACCAAAACCGCAACAGCAACCAACTTCATCAATGCTATCAATTAAAGGTAGTATCACACTTTGATAATTAAGAAACCAAAACCGAAATATTCACAGATTTACGTATAACTTTGGGTATGAAGATGATGGTGGTAGAAACATACCGTTAAAATCTTTCCGCCTGAAATGGTGCAACGACTGAAAATCTTTTTGATCTTTTAAAAGATCAAAAATAAAATAGAAAAGACTTCAGAAATACTGTGGCTGTTTTTCACTGTTTTCTCAAAAAGCGGACAACGTATAGTATGGGACTGAAATTTTCACAGATGACTGTTACTGTATCTGTCTTGGTATTTTTGCACATGAATCTGTATTTCTTTGATAAAAACCAAAGTATGATACTACCTTTAACTTGGAATAAGAATAAGAACAACACAGACAAAAGATAGACAACAGGACACTCCAATCTCTTCAAAACAAATTTATAACACATGCATTTTCGGCACAAAATGTTAAATCACAAGAGGATATTTTTGTTTCGGTGGCGTGGTTCGCCAAAACAAAAATGAACCAACACAAAAACCACAACATGATCTAAATAATATTGAAACAAAATTTAGGGGGGGAAAAGCTGGAGAAAAAAAAATAATATATACAAAGAAATATATATTGCGTGCCATAAGTAATCAAAGCAATTTATACTTGTTATATTTTACAAATGACATTTAAGTTTAAATTCCATTAATTCAATTGTTCATATTTAAAAAAAAAAAAAAAAAACCTTCCAAAAAAAGAAGATAATTTAAGGTGTTTTTTTTCCATCCAATCAATGAAGGTTGTCCGTTATTCAAAATAAAATATCAAACTTGATAAATTATTTCTGACTGACCCTGTACACAATCATTACAGGCATGACGTAGCGAAATTCAAGCAAAAAAAAAGCATTCAAAGTTCTAATCTTTTTGTTTTGGCGTAATTCATGAATGAATATGAACAGTGTATTAACATCCGACACGGAACATAAAATAATACACAGCTTCATACCAAAGATCTATTTCTGACAAATGCAGTCAGAACTTGCAAAAAGAGAGTGACATTCTGTGGTAAAGAAAAAAAAATTATGACATATTATGTTCCATGCAATTTATGCTTATTCACTACTGATATGGGCAATACCATGCAGTAATTTAAGCAGATACCTTTTATACAAGGTATAAATTGAGCTAATTGTTACGCAATGAAATCACATCCATGTGTTAATTTGTCATGATATCCTACGCTAGTCTTAAAACAGGAGTGAATTAGAGTTAAGCAGAGACTTGTATCTATTTAATTGATGTGGATGATGAAAAACATGCTGGAAATAAGTCTACACGACAGTACAGATTGGTCATCATGCTACTCGATTGCGTTGATGCTCTTTAATGAATTTAAAAGTACTATCATACTTAGGTAGGAGACCAAAACAGAAATCTTCTTAGAGATTTACGTATAACTTTCAGGGTATTAAGATGGACCTGGTACAAACATATTGTTAAAATATTTCCACCTGAAATGCTGCATTTATCCAGAAACTAGTAAAACCAAAGACCGAAAACAATTTTGTTCTCCGAGATCAAAACCTCACAAATACAATTACCTCAAATTTTGTGTTAACATTTTTTGGGACTGTTTTCTACTGTTTCCAATGATCAATTGAGCTGAAAATTTCACAGGTTTGTTTTCAGACCTTGACAAATCAAATTATGAACAGACCGCAGCTATCACCTTTACCAAAGTATGATAGTACCTTTAACTAGAGATGTACAATGCAAATGCAATGATAAATTTCCTTATTCTGGTAATACTTATCAACATCAAGTAGTATTAAAATGAATGAATAAGATTCAGTGAGACAACATATAACTTAGTTAGATCCAAAACTGCATGTATACATGACATTACTGCCGACTAAAACTAAAAAAAAAAAAAAACAAAAAAAAAAAACTACATGTGTCCATTGGAAGAGCTTGTTAA
Source organism: Astropecten irregularis (assembly GCA_963971285.1). Taxonomy (NCBI): domain Eukaryota; kingdom Metazoa; phylum Echinodermata; class Asteroidea; order Paxillosida; family Astropectinidae; genus Astropecten; species Astropecten irregularis. The sequence goes on along the minus strand of OZ020258.1, from coordinate 4,856,173 downwards.
AAAACATACTGCAACGGTAAAATTCCCATTGATCGCAACTTTCCTAAACTGGAATCATGCAAAGGAGAAGAATGGGCTGATTGATTATTTTTTATATGCAACGAAGATCAAATGGCATATTTTCTTTCTTTTTTGTTTAATTTCACTATTTACAATCTTATCCAGACTTGTTGACATTTAATTACATAACCAGAAGACTGTGAATTCTTGCAAGTTCATTAAGTAGCTAACTGACATTAATTTACATATTATGCAAATGAGAGGAGGCAATTGTTTTTTGTTTCTTTAATCATTATAGGGTCCAATTTCATAGAGCTGCTTAAAGCACAAACATTTGCTTATTAAGCATGAAAAGTCTTCCTTCATCAAACAGCCCTAACCAACCAAATTTTCATACTGCTTTTGACTTGTATTCGACCATTGTTTGCTGAGCATAACATTCACAAGGAGTTTTGGCTGGTATCGAATACTGATTTCATTTACCAAGGATTTTGGTGCTTAAGCAAGTTTTTGGTGCTTACGCAGATCTATGAAACTGGTCCCAGGTCAGTAGCTGCATGATGTGAAAATCATTACTTAGCATAATTACAACAATGCTGGCAAAATTATACTGAAGATGACATGTATACACAAACGTTAATGTCTTGACAAGTTTTCTCCAATGGTTTCTTTTCAATTCATGACAGGCAATGAAGGTACAGTACAGGATTGGTAACATACCCAAATGGATATGTTCACAGATTTACCTATAACTTTCAGGATATGAAGATGGTGATGATAATGGTAGAAACATACCGTTAAAATATTTCCACCTAAAATGGTGTATTTATTCAGATATTAGTTTAGCTAAGACCGAAAACAGTTTTGATTTAGGGGTAAGATCAAAACCATTCTTTATGTTTTATAAGAAAAATTGAGTCGTGTAGTTTTTGCTATTTTCTTGTGACTCAGATGTCCGATTGAGCTCAAATTTTCACAGGTTTATTATTTCATGTGCATGCTGCAAAGTGTGAGTGCTGTTCTGTGACCTTTAATAATCATGTATTATACCTTTAAGGGAATTATAAATCCTACTAGCATTATCCTGATAAACTGTACCACACTTGCATAACGCTGTCATCTCCACTAATCAATCCCACAATGCTTTGCATGTGGTTCTTTACAGAGAAGAGACATGCTACGGCATTTAATGAACGAGTACAGGTACTTCAATACAAAATGTATACATACATTGTTTACATATACATATCACACAAACAACTTCCCATGATGAAAAAAAAATTAAGAGATTGTATTTTTTTTCTTTCAAAGTTCTAACACTGATATTGGATTTAGGAGTTTTTTCACTTGTATAAGTGACGGGTGGTGCTTTCTTTGTGTAATACACGGATCCAGGCCACGCCCCTTGACAAATTGACCAATCAAAATGCGTGATTTAAGGTCCCATAAATTGCCACCATTTTGTCCAACATATTGTTTGAAATTTTGTATTATTTAGAACACATTTTTAGTTGTGTTCACTTCTATATCGTATGTACAAGGCAATTCTTTTACAAATCAGAGTTTATCCATAACTATGGTCAAGCGGTGTTTATATTTTCAATGTAATTCTGACTCTCAATGCCCTGGCTGAGAGGAAATGTAAATTTTTGGCCTTTTTCAAAACCAAAGTCCAACTGAGAGAAGTACTTTCGGAGGTGGTTGTGCAACGCATTGCATGTGGACGATCATGACATGCGTTGTGTGCACGGTTGCTTGGCCGTTGCTATGGTGGGCGTGGCCTACTGGATCTGTGTATCTGCTTCTTCCAATTCGTTATGCAAATTCACTGCCACTAATTTTTATTTGTTAATTTTTTGTTTTTGTTTTTTTAATACTGTACAGTTTTTCAAGCATATCTCAGGACCAAGAACCAATTCTGGCTCAGTGTCATCTCTTAGGGACAATCACTACCTATTTACAATTTTTTGTTGTTGAGCCGAGGCTATTTATGGTGTCAAAATTAAAAATTCAGACAAATTGGGCAACAATAAACACTGGCCAAATTCTGCCAACGAAATCAGGTATCTCAAGAATCAAAGGTGTTATTGTTGTTTGTCTTTAATTGTTAATTGGCAAAAGAGCCTAGCCTCCGAATTCTTGAGAAAACAGAGAGCTTTCTCGTTTCATTCCGAGGCTCCAGAAATTTTAGAGTTCATGCTTACAGGTCCTAGACAAAGAACTTCATCCACGCATGATTGATAACCAGTCTTATATTGATTCTTTTACAAGGATCTGGTTGCCATATTTTCCCCCAATGTGCTTTTGGAAATTCGAGGATAGAGACAAATTTTCTGTTGGTCAATTTGCAATAAACCTTTTTGAAAGATATTTGTCTGCATAATATATTGAAGATTCATTCGTCGACTACCGACGGCATACAACAGTGAAATGAACTTGCGATATCAATACCATTTCAGTTCCAGTATTCATCCATTCCGTACTTTGCATTTCGCTATTTGAACACACTTCACCTGATATCAAATGCTAACTGCCGAAAAAAAAAACCCCGAAGAAGAAGTAGAAGAGGAAGAAAAGAACTTGCACTGATGACGCAAACTAGAATTCCAACTGAAGTGGCCCTTAGATTTCACCGTGGAATATCTGATTATTTGAAATGCATGCCCTTGGGGTTGTACTACTGGAGTGCTTTTTAAAACGTTTCCTCTGTAAATTAAGAGTTTCTGATGTATTAAGTGGCTTTTCTGAGTGGTAAGGGGGAGGATTTACCTAATAATTCCATGAAGCTAACTTGAGGCCTAGATTTTGTATGATGGAAAAAATCATCAGAGCCCCTACTGCTAAGGTGACGTGCCATGGCCTAGTGTGTCGTACTCAAGATCTTGTGGTCAATCTACAGATTGTGGGTTCGAATCCAGTTATGGGCTAGTGTTGCTTGCGTCCTTGGGCAAGAGGCTGTGTCACATTTGCTCCTCTTCACCCAGGAGTAAATTGGGTATACTGAGAGGGTAGAGATGGCTTTGTGCTTGATTAGCCTTTGTGCGCCTTACAGCAGCTGGGGCTGTATACTCCCTAGGGAGTTGAGATTGTTTCAGGAAAGTTAATGGGGGCCAATGACCAGTAGCCGATTTCACAAATCTTACGCAATGTACTAATGTTGCGTACGTTTCGTGAATCGGGTATAACTTGTGCAACTAAAGGCAGGAAAATGTTGCGTAAGTTACGCAACATTTTAAGTTTTGTGAAATCAACTGCAGGGATAATAATAGTGTAAAGCATTGTGATACCACTTTACCAGAACACTATATAAATACCTGAATTATTATCATAAGGTGAAAAAGACTCTTCTATTTGTCTCTGTGTCGTTGGGGAGGAACTGTCAGCTTGGACTCTTGATGTCTCCAGTGTGTGTGTTTGAATGAACAATGTTTACACGTTAGTGCTAGGGGCTAGTTAAAGGGATTCTTAATAATATTGACCCTCATCTGCGTCATCGTTTAGGCCTTCCTCTCCCGTATACACCTCCTCAGGCTCACCCTCTCCCTCACCCTCGCCCTCCGGAGCCTCAAAACCATCCTGAATGAGAACAAAAACAAAAACAAAAACAATAATAAGCAAGAAGGATAAACACACCATTAAGTCAATAAGCCTTTCATGAGTTACAAATGAACGCGTACACTGAATTCTTTCACTGTACGTAAACATCAAAAGCTGAATTCTCTGAACTAAAAGACACTGATGCTATATCACGTGATTCGGGGCAAGCTTTTGCTTGGTTAATACATAACAGACGTCTTGCACCAATGCACTCTTCATAATGGATAGGAATGGCTTAAGGAATCAGTCCGTTTAATACAGAAATACACATGTACATATAACTGTACTAATATCAAGCACAACACATGAAATGCACAGGAGGACTGACCACAAAGCAAATGCAGGCAGAAAATAATGAAATAAGAACGCATATAGTTTGCAAAATGGCACAGCTTTGGGATGCACAGGTACATACATGTATATGCACAGCACAAACTAGCACATAGCTTTTCATCATGCCAATGGCTTTACATTAAAGTACATACAATAACATGTATGATGTACAGTACAGGTATGTGTGCACGTTGGTACAGGTATGCCGAATGCATGCTACAACCAGGTACAGGCATGACAAGGGTCAATTTCACAAAGCTGCCCCCTACGATCGATCGCAACTGGAGTTACAAAGGATAACCCATCGTATCCTACATATGTAGGGTTGCAAAGCATCATTGTCCTACGATTGATACTGATAGTAAGTTACAATGAGTTTGTTGAAATCGACCCCAGGTTACATAGTGTATCCACATTACATATTACGTGTACAGTGTTAACCAGTTCTCATACTAGTGGCAAAATGCTGAACATTGCACCTATCTTTAAGAATGCTGGCAAGTCTTAAAGCAACACAATCCATCAAATCTGGCTGATGAATTTGCTGTAATGGACCATTCTACCTTTGCTCTGAAGCCCCGCCCACCTTAGCAATGCCATGTGTTTTACAGCACGAGACCAAGTCTGACTGTGTTTATGGACAGCACACCACTATTAAGCTTTCACATCTTCCTATTGCTATTCGTCAATGCACGGTTTGATTGACAGGTCAGAAGGGTCCATTGCACACAAACAGTACAAAACTAAACTTAACACCCAGTCGTGTTCACAGATTGGGGAAATAACGGCACACAGTAAAAATCAAAATAAAAGCCGACAGGCACTAAGCTCACAAATGGCAAGCTCAACCAAGGAACAACAGACTAGACAAAAAGCACCCTTGTTGTAGTACACATGTAGGCATAGAAGAAAATAAAAAGTTGAAGGTACACATACATGTAACGTACTGGCCAAATAAGCTGGTAGGTTTGTAATTTATATTAGGGCAGAGGACATTTCTGGAGAAAACGTTTCTACAGGTAGTTAAAAATATGGACAGAGTTTCAGTTCTGCTGCCATGCATCAAAAGTAGGCCTGGGACTCTCCTCCCCCCCCAATAATTTTTTTAACCACTATTTCAACAGTTATTCAGTTACATGTAGTTATTGGCATAAATGAAACTGGGAAGTGGGGCTTTGCGAATTACTGGTTTCAGACAATTGATTTTTAATAAGCCGCATCCTCTTTGAGTGATCCCCCATGTTTTGTTTCTCGGGTTGAAGTATTGCTGCGTGCATCGATAAAATGATCCTTGGAATATACATGTAACGGTAGGTATGTATAAAGTGGTTTCCTGGCTTCTGACTGCCAAATGAACAAAGATCATCGACTATCAGAAATACCACCAACATAGGGCTGGACAGCTCAGTTGGTAAGAGCATCGGTACGGTATTCCGGAAATCCCTGGTTCCAATTCCAGTAAATCTCCTGTCAATTTTTTCTTTGTTCACTTCTCAATGATTCAAACTTTTCGGTCACTAAAAGATAATATCATACTTTGGTTTTTATCACAGAAATACAGATTCATGGACAAAAATATCAAGACTGATACAGTTACAGTAACAGTCATCTGTGAAAATGTCAGTCCCATACAGTGCCCAATTTTTGAGAAAACGGTGAAAAACAGCCACAGTATTTCTTCAAGTCTTTTCTCTTTTATTTTTGATCTTTTAAAAGATCAAAAAGATTTTCGGTCGTTGTTTTACTAATTTCTGGATAAATACACCATTTCAGGCGGAAAAATTTTCAACGGTATGTTTCTACCACCACCATCTTTATATCCTGTACGTTATAGGTAAATCTGAGATCACTTCTCTTTTGGTTTCTTACCAAAGTATGATACTACCTTTAATCATGGCAAACTATCCCTGCCCTCAGCATCTGAGCACGAGCACAAAAACCAACCGCAAGCAACATTTGTGAACCAAGTGGTGAGCTGAAGCTTTTAAGTCATAACACAAAAACAGCACAACAGGACGACAACAACAAATCTACAAGCATGGACAAGGGGGACCGAGCTGATAGCTACATCATGTACACATTGCACTGTTGGTGAAATTTTTGTTCTTTCTAATATTTGGGTAAGATGCCATGGAAAGGATGGATCTGAATGTCACAATACGGGTATTACATGTAGAAGATCTTCAACAGGTGCAGTTCCAACTTGTATGAAGTCATTGTCGGCTTATGTACCCAACAAAAGTCAATAAGCCATTTGCCAGTTAAATCTGATATCTTTCATTGCATTTAACATCCCAATTTGCATTTCCCAGTTTTTTTTATCCCATGATGATGATTCGGAGCAAGCTTTTGTTTATGAATATGAAATGATTTTGGTCGGGAGATAGATGATATGCAAATTAGGCTTGCCCTTCACTGACTAAAATATAAAGCTTTCAATTGTTTACCATGTTTACCGGGTAGTTACATTTTAATAGACCTCTTGCACCAATGCGCTGTTCATGATGGATAAGAATGGCACAAAGAAACCAGTCCATTCAAGAGATGGGTATCGCTATGCAATAAACTTTCCCCGAATCATGTGATATAGCAACAGAGTCTTTAGTCTGGGAAATTCAAACTGGGGTGTTCATATGCAATGAAAGAAGCCTGTGTACCAGATATTATTCAGATTTAACTCGCAAACGGCCGATTGTCTCCATTTTTTTATTTCATTACGATTTGAGACGTTCCCAAACTCCTAAATGTTAGTACCAGGGGCCAATGTCATAGAGCTGCTTTAGCACAAAATTTACTTTTAAAAGCACGATCAAACAGGATTTTGCCAACCAAATTTTCAAATCATGCTTAGTACTACTTTTGACTTGCATTCGGCCAGTTTGCTGAGCATAACATTCACAAGGAATTTGGGCTGGCCTACTGATTTTATTGACCAATTGACCAAGGTTTTTTATAATAAATCAAAATAAAATTTTGGTGCTTAAGCAGCTCTATGAAATTGAAATTCAAGCCCTGGTAAGGACTCTTCATCCCAATAACATCCACATGATATTGAAGCTACACGCCCACTTCTACCATAAAAAAATGAATTTAAAAACGAGACACTAGAACCACACCTGTTTTGAATGGAAAGGTATGATGAGTTGAGAACAGAAAGAAAAATAAACAAGAGGAAAAGCAAAGCAAAAATAGGAACACGTAGACTGAAATCCTCTAACCCCCTAGTATTGTTCAGTGTGGTCATCATAGCTGCCAGGGTCACTGACTATGTCATCCGATTCAAAGTCCTCGGGAGGTGCAAAGCCGTCCTTTTTTGTTATTTTAAAAAGGCAGCGAGCGTGTTAAGGGTGAAGGTGAAGAAGAGGAAAGAGAATGAAAAGATATTACATGATGTACTTTATGTACATGTACACACTAAATGGACTAATTAATATTGTTGAGTGAATGCGAGATGTGTACAGCACTCGCATTCATTAGATGGTACACGTGTACATGTATACACAAGCCTGGAATTTAACGGAGGCCACGGCCTTCATTGCCCTGGTTCTTGGCCTTAATGCCCCTTCAAATGTTTCCATAGACATTATGATTTTCCAATGGAAGTGCCCCTTGCAATGGAAAAGTGGCCTTGCCCTTTCAGCATTTCAGAACCAAATTCCAGGCCAGTGTACATGTATCATGGCTCTGATTGATTCTGCAAGCTTTCTCCACAAGGCTACGGATACAGCTGCTAAAACAGGCTAGCGGCTATCAGTAGGTTTGCATGTGATATGCAAGAGCCACAGCCGGCTGGTGATTTCAGACACGGCTTTATGACAAGCCGCAGCTGTGCCTTAACTGCCTTGATCCTTCTCAGACCTTGCGATGATAAATAACCTAACTACTAGGTTTTATGCATGTAAGTCACGAGTCCACAGTAATGCAGAACTTGTATAGCACACGTTAGGAGACAGCAAGACCCATAAAGGTCCTCTGTTTGAGCTCAGGTGACCCACAGATCAACTCAATGACTACATAAGGGTCTCAACAGATTCCGAATGGTATATTTAAGTATAAGAACTAACATGAACTAAAACAAACATAAATACTGGTTTCTCCAATGCAAGTGAGTGAAAGAGTATAACATGTATTAGTAACAACTATAAAATGCTGTGATTGACCTACGCTAGTGAACTGAGCAACATGTTTAGGCTGTTAGTGATGAGTACAGACAACGAGAAGAGTAAAGATTCAGTACATGTACATAAAGTGCATGATCTGTACAAAATACATAATAACCCTGACCTGTACCCAAATCCAGCAGAAACTGAATCTCGAAACATTGCAGAAATTATGACCGACTCAGCCTTCAAACTATGTTTTAGAGAGGCCTTTACGTATACGTGTGTGCGTGCCGGTAATCGGTTCGTACGTTCGAGTAACGTAATAGGCCCTAACATAGTTGTGGACCAAGACTATTCAGTCCAGCAACGAGCTTCAGAATGGTTTGTGATAGATTTGGGTCGGTCAGAGTATTATTAGCAATGTTAGACACCTCACTGTATGATGTACATGTACATGTACCCACAAGGGATGACCTTTACCTCAGTGGCATACAGGATCTCTAGTATTCTCTTGACGCCCGGTATCTCTTCATTCTCAGGCTCTTGGCATATGACCTCGATATTCCTTAGCTTCTCAAAGTAGAAGTCCCTCTCCTTCTCCAGACTGGCTATCGCAATCTCCGTCTCATTAACCTGTGGATGTGAAAGACAGACCGGAGAAGAGAAAGTGGGGTTAGAAAGAAGTGGACAGACGTTTCATCTTGAGAAGCACATCCCGATTCTAATACAACAGCATCTGGGGCCAATTTCATAGAGCTGCTTAAAGGGAGCATATAGGATTTGAAAGACCTCCAAAAAAATGTATTGAGTTAAAATGGACTCAACAGTTCGTAAACAGTGCAAACAGTCACCATAGGAAATCTTGGTTCATCAGATGCTGAGATTTTCAAGGAAATCAAGATTTAGTGTCTTTTCCAAAGATCTTTCGTCCGAACGTTTTTTGGAACAAACATAAAGTAAACTATTCTTCATGTTTTATAAGAAAAATCGAGTCGGGTTTTCGCTATTTTCTCGTGACTCAGATGTCCGATTGAGCTCAAATTTTCACAGGTTTATTATTTAATGTACATGTTTGATCAGACAAAGTATGAGTGCTGTCCTGTGACCTTTACCAATCATGTATTGTACCTTTAAGCACCAAAATTTGCGTAAGCACCAAAAACCTCAGTGTGCGAGCCAAAACTCCTTAAAGTGAATTTTATGCTCAGTAGACAATGGCCGAATTCAACATCACATGAACATTTGGTTGGTAATCCTGTTTGATCAAGGAAGACTTTTCATGCTTTTAAAGCAATTTTTGTGCTTAAGCAGCTCTATGAAATTGGCCTCTGATGGAAGTAAATCCATCTGTAAGGGCATACATGTATGAGCCCTGGGGCCAATTTCATATAACTGTTAAGCACAAAAATTTGCTTAGCACAAACATTTCTTGCCCAATAATACAAACCAACATTGAAAATTCCATTTGATATTCATGGTCAGTGAACAACAGCCAAAAAACAATCACAAGTGATACAAATTTGGTAAACCCTGTTTTTATTATGACAGAAATGTCATGCTTAGCAAATTTTTGTGCTTAACAGTTTTATGAAATTGGCTCCAGTCTAGAACCATCGGCCCTTCAACAAAGGTAAGAGGCAATGACAAACCACCGCTGTTGTTCTGCTTGCCATGTGGGCCCCTATACCTTCATGATGGGTTCGACAGAGGTGTAACTCTTACATCTTCAGAAGGGTCACGAGGAGTCAGCCACGACCATGACGACTCATAAGACTAAGACAAAAGATGAGCACTGACCTTGAGTTTGAGCTCAGCGACCTCCACGTTATCCCTAGCACCTTGGTTATTGTTCCTTGTAGCTGCTCCTGCTCCTACCGCGGCCCGCTGTGGCCCCACTTTACTTGTCCTCGTCTCTGGTAGAAGAGGAAAACACATTTGTAACATTTATCCACATGACTACCGGTAATTCAAATCAACCAAAGGCCTTGTATTGATACACATCCATACACCAGGGGTTAATTTCACAGAGCTTCTTATTAAGCATACAATAAGTTAACAGTGAACATTTGTCTGGGTTTAAAGGTACAGCACAGATTGGAGATCAATATAAGACTGTATAGCAGAGTTTTCTATGGCTGTATCTAGAAATAGATATGTGTAAGCACCAAAATCTGCTTCAGCACCAAAAAACCTTCATAATTAAAATCAGTATGCCAGTCAAAACTCATTGTGAATGTTATATGCCCAGCAAACAATGGCCGACTACAAGTCAAAAGCAGTCAACATCACATGAAAATTTGGTTGGTAATCATGTTTGATCAAGGAAGAATTTTCATGCTTTTAAAGCAATTTTTTTGAATACCAGTAAGCAGCTCTATGAAATTGACCCCATGGCCCAATTTCATGGAATTCGTTACAGCCTATTTTTGTGCTTACGGGCACTGCTACGCGTGAAATCTATTTCATGGAATCCGTAAGCAAGACTTTCTGTTTTAATAGCGAAGAATTTCTAGGGTAACCGTGATCATTTTCTGCTAACGTGCTGTCGTATGCATCCTACACAAATTCCTCGCTTACTTTTACCAAAAAGGAAACTCCTCCGTGAAATACACTAACCGTTACCAAAAAAGTCTGCTACCGTAAGCGAAGAATTTTTGCTAACGGTAACGGATTCCATGAAATTGGGCCCTGGTCCCATCTGCCTTACCCACAGTATTACAAACAAGTTACACAACATACGGTACATACAGTACACAGTGCAGGACTAATTAACAGTGAGCTCCCATGAGGACAGCAAAAAAGTCAATTAAACGACCAAACATATTTAAGTGCACCAACACAGACTGATACTCACACTTAACTTTTATAAATACAAAAAGTGCAAACAAATTTAACACACAAAAAAGACACAATCACACAAAAAAAGGTGCACAATGAATGGAGTTCCAAACTTTGAAAATGCACAGTCAATGCCTTTGCCAACTAACAAAAAAACCTGCTTTCAGAAATCATTCCTGTTCTAATAACTAGGTAACCCACTGTTACAACCTAAACATTTGAGACTGCCAAATAAAAAAAAAACCATCAGCCGATGGCTACAGAGTGAAGACAATTAAGGGGGAAAAACTGGCAAGTTACAATCAAGGGGGTTTCATTTTAACTCCTATGCAACCATAAGTAACTCAAAACCCGGGAAAGCCTTACAAAGAATGATCACTGTATGCTCTTGTGAGCCTTCGATAAAGATCCTGCTTAGATTGAAATGTCATCCAACTCAAAGCATTTTATAAATAATTTCAGGTCATTATTGTGGCTGATGAGCAGTTACAAGCAGTTTATTACTTGTATTGAATGCTACATGAATATTAACTTGAAAACTGGCGCAAAATTAATTCTGCGCATTGTGATTGGATAACACATTGCAAACTCACGGTGGCGCACTATTGTGAATCGCCCGTATTACAGACTGCACATCTTCAAACCCTGGAATTACAGACCGATATTTCGTGGTTGGCTATAAACACAGCCATCATTAAATTCCACACATCCACACAAATCTTATCATGACCGATCATACTTACGGTAATCACCAGCTTCATTAACAGTTAGCATTTGAAACAAATACACAGTTTCATTAGTACAGTACGTGTGTTGGACAGTACACAGACAATTAAAACAAAAACAAACGAGCTGTAATGAGCCGTGTACATTGCATACCTGTATACAGTACGTGTAGGAATTAGATCTACATGCAAGCCTTGAATTTAACGGAGGCCACGGAGGCCATGGCCATCGTTGCCCTGGTTCTTGGCCTTGGTGCCCCCTTCAAATGTTTCCATAGACATTATGATTTTCCAATGGAAGAGCCCCTTGGAATGGAAAAGTGGCCTTGCCCCTTTCAGAACTTAATTCAAGGCCTGTACATGTAGGTAATGTAGACCTTAGGATTAACACAGTGTGTCATCAGTCTTTCTGAGCTTTTACTGTCTCATGAGGTTGTTACAGCAGTCCTCTGTTAATTGACTGTTTCTGGGTATTAATTGGATGAAAAAATTAATGTCTTGGAAGACTTGGATGTTAAAAAGAAATCAAAATAAACAAAATCAATAAATATTGCGGTATGTGAGTGGTTTTATAGCTTCTGACTGCCAAACGAACAAAGATAATTGACCATTAGGGACACCACTAACATAGGGCTGGATAGCTCAGTTGGTAAGAGCGCCAGTACAGTATTCCTGTGGTTGCCGGTTCGAATCCCGCTCCAGACTACAGTCAATTTTTCTTTGTTCACTTTTCAATGGCTTAAAATTAATCCAGTCAGTTTCCCTTGTGGTTATTTGATGAAAAATAAATAAACAAAAAATTAATACCTTTCTCCCCCAAGTAAAACAAAAATAAGGTTGAGCAAGAATACTGTCTAAACATCCGTCTTGAGATGATTGTTTCCATACGTGTGTCTACAAGTACCCAGTATGGACAGTGTCCTGATTTCAAAGCATTGAGGAGTTAATACAAAGATCCTTGTATCCAAATGTGGGTGGGGCAACATCAGCATCATGATCAATGGACAGTCACATCAGTGTTTACAAATTAAACAGTTATCGTTCAAATCAATAGAAAATACAAATGCTATGATTTTAGAACTTAATTGAAGCAAATCATAGGAAAAAAAAGAGACCAAAATCAAAGAAAAATTGAGATGAGCAATTAGGCCTATTCTTGATGTTTTATAAAAAAAAAACTAAAAAAAACTCAGATGGATGATTTAATTAAGGCTGTGTTCCGTCTGAAGAATTTTTCATTTCTTCTTCTGGGCGGGTGAGTTTGTAATAGTGCATTATGGATTATGTGTATAACATAAAAGTGTGGGATATGTTGTCAGTATGTTGGCCAATGGTGCAGCAATGGTGCCACCAAGAAAAAGAAAAATACACCGAAACGAGCGATGTTTTAGGATTTTACCTTGAGCTTCCACAGGCTTTTGGGGTGAATCTGTATCTACAATTTGGAATGTTTGATTTGACAAAGAAGGGAATGAAAGATTTCAAAGACCAAAAGCTCAAATGTAAACTGTGGACGAATCAAGGGAAAAAGTGCATCCGAACCAGCCGAATGGCCACAGAGAAAGCATCTAAATACATTTAGTTCTGTGGGAATTTTGCTTCCAAAGCAAGATATAATTTTCTTGTTTTTTTTCCTTCCTGTTGGTTTCATGCAGTGCTGTGAGCCTTGAGTCCAGTCTCGAGTCCGATTTTGCCGGTCTTGGTCTTGAAATTGTTCTTGGATTGAGACCGGACTCGTGACCGATTTTGCCGGACTAGGTCTCGGATTCAAATGGACTGGATTTGGACTCACCAGACTCGGACACAGCACTGATCAAGGGTCATCCCACTTGCACTAGGGTTCGACCCGTGTCACACGCTTAAGACAATTTAGAGGCAATCAATTCTAGGCAATCTTCAACAAGAGAGATATTAAAGAGGTTTTACAATCGTCACGGATACCAATTCGCAAACGGATAAGTCACAATACGTCATAACCAAGGGACTGTTCGGGCCTGTCAATGAAACTGTGCGCATTGACCAATTGGAGGGCGCCTTTTAATCAGGTGACCACGAAAGCCTCGGTCAAACTCGGTCACAAGTGGTATGTAAAACACATGTGGACAGGGCTTAAAAGCAAAGTCGAACAGTCCATTGTGGTCAATGTGAGGTTTAGAACCGTTGTACACAAATTTGCAGGCAGTCGTTTGCAACGCAACGGATATCTGCCACCATTCGCGTAAATGAAAATATTGCCAATACGCGAACGGATACGTCACGATACGTCATCACCAATTGTGGTCAATGTTAGGTTTTGAACCGTTAAAGCCACTTATCCGGATATCTGCTGTCATTCATGTAAGTAAAACAATGGATACCGCTTTTGCAGATTTTTGTAGTGGATTGTAAATTTTACGTCGAAAATTTTCCACCATCTCATTGTTAGTGGTGTCATACCATCTGTGCTACTAAAGCTTTCCTTTTGCGCGCAGCATACTTGGTTGCCGATAAAAGTTGCCTGGCATGGCATGAATCTCCAAATCAAGCCATGATGCATTGTCTAGTTTAGACGCTTGTCTCACTAGCTACGCAGACCTTTTCGTCAACGTCAATCCGTGTCATGGAAGAGCACGGGAGCTGTCTCAGAGGGGTACTTGGGGAAGGGGAGGTTCTGTCCACTTACGTGCTGGCTTCTGTGCAGGAGGCAGCTTCTTCGTTCCCGTGTTGACCTTGACCCCTTGTCTCGCGACCTCCGGGTCGTATACCTTGCCCTCGTAGTTGGCATCAAAGAACTTCTTGAACCACTGGACGAACTCAAAGTTGTCTTGAAACCTGCCCTTGATCAGCTTGTCAATGGGGATGTTCTTGGAAAGAGTAATAAGAAGAGAGGAACGCAAAACGACCGTTTAGTAATCAATCTGAGAGGATGTAGAGAAGATGTCGTCTTCAAGGTGTGATGAGATGTTAACCATTTGGCTGACAATACCACACTCAAAAATAAACAATTTCAAGATGGAAAGATTCAAAGCACATGTTTACAAGCACAGTGAAATGCCGCTATAACGAACATGCCGGGACGCACAGATATTGTCCGTTATCGTGGTCGTTTGTTAAAGTGAACAATGTTCAGAAGGCCTATACATTATACACATAAATGGATGATGTTCGATAAAGCGGTGTTCCTTATATTGCCATTTCACTGTACATACATGTACGGCATATACAGTTTTGTACTGCACGTCCATACTGTACTTACTTTGTCAATGCCAATTTTCTTGAATAGGCCCTGTACAAACTTCCAGTTCTGGATGTACTCATGTTCCAGTTTGGTGGTGAATTTGACTTTCTTCAGGCTGATGTTCAGCTCGGGCCAGATGAGGTCTAGAAACTGGGCATACACGGCACCTGTAACGACATGGATACGTTATACATAATGCAATCTATGTTACAACTCTCCAATGATGTGGTCAACCTTACTATCATCGTTTAACATTACAAGATCAAACATTTTTCTTTAGGCATGGTAGGGGGCCTACATCTTATAAGAAAAATTGAGTCAGGTCTTTGCTATTTTCTCCGGACTCAGATGTCCGATTGAGCTTAAATTGTCACAGGTTTATCATTTCAGGTACATGCTGGATCAGACAAAGTGTGAGTACTGTTTTGTAACCATAAGCAATGTTGCACAATGCCCTTTAATATGTTAAAAACAGTTTTGTTTCAAAATAAAAAAAAACTCTTTTTGTCCTTACCTGAGCATAGCTCTTCAACTTTTGTGAATTTTAACTTGAGCGATCGGTTGACCCAATCTAGCATGTCCGCACGACTCAGATTGTCTGTCGTTTGGTTTGTGCTCATTACATTTGTGACGCTGATGTTGGACGACATCTTGGAAAGCTGCTGGATTTGTCACTCGTACAATATCTGCAAGGAAAGCAAGACGAAAATCCAATCAAAGCATCTAGAAGGATCATTCAACAACATACATGTAACATGTACATTACATGTACCAACATGCAAGAATCACAATAACCACAGTAACTACAGTACTTAGCTGGGACCCAAGGCCAACATAAATAATGTATCATACTAATCATAGTATGTTTGTGTGTAAACACATAATTTCTCTAAAAGGCACTATCATAACGAAACAGAAATCTTCACAGATTTACCTATAACTTACAGGGTATAAAGATGGTGATGGTAGAAACATACCGTTAAAATGTTTCTGCCTGAAATGCTGTATTTATCCAGAAATTAGTCAACCCAGTGACCAAAATTATTTTCTATTTCGATCTTTTAAAGAACAAAAATAAAAGAGAACAGATTTAAGAAATACATGTACTGCACAGTGGCAATTTTTCACTGTTTTCTCAAAAAGTGGGCACCGTATTGCATGTATGGGGGCTGAAATTTTCACAGATGACTACAGCATGACAGCACTTCAGGCAGAAAATTGTTTTACAGTAATGTATGTTTTTACCATCACAATCTTTATACCCTGTACAACACACATGTATGTAAATTACATGTATAGGTAAATCTGTGAAGATTTCTGTTTCAGTATGTTACTTTTTGTACATGTAAAAATGATACATGTAGTACCTTAAAAAGGTGAATGGTGTACTGCAATGTACGAAGTTGTACACCATGTACACTGTACAGTTACATGATGTACCTAAATTTGCTCATGATGTGATTTGTAAATGTATGGGAAAAATTAAATATGTTGTACTGCACATAAAAACAGACCTGGGGCTAATTTCACAAAGCTACATGTACATGTACATGTACAATGTAGCTCTAAGATTTATCTTAAATGTGATCCACCAAATAATCCAAGTTACATGTGTGTAATACCAAACAAAGAGTGATACATGTCACAACAATATTAATCATTATCATGACACTGACAACTCATCTTGTTTTTAAAGAAAAATCTTAGTGTTTCGTGAAATCCAGCCCTGCACAAATACTGTATGTACAGTGTTTGTGTACTCGTATAAACAGATACAGATACATACATGTACATAGTAGTACATTACTCAGTTACTTTGCATTTTCGTATATTATATTCTATAACATGTATAACACATTTTAATAGATCTTTCCTAGTATACACGCTGCCTACCGCAGTACCCTACCACTTCATGATAGTGAACATGTACACTGTACAACTACAAGTAATGTATGCAGATAGATACCATACATGTACATGCCCCGTAAGGTTATAACGAAGCATGTGCATTGCATGTGCCTTAAAACCTCTCCAAGTACCGTACAGTCAGTCTGACAGTTCGTCAGGAAGCAAAGAGCAATATATTACTTGTACTTACGGTACATACAAGCCCACAAATAATAAATTCATGAGGCCCATGCGAACAACTTGATTGCAGCCCTAACACGAACGAACCAACGTGGGACCCAGGACCCGCAATGCACAAAAACCTGTCAGCAAGTGATTCAGATAAATTATGAGCCCATCACACACAGTGGGATATCACCCCCAGCGTGCATATGTACATGTACTGCATATTACCCTATGCATGCACACACACACACACACATACATGACATAGACCACGAGGGACTGAGTCAGTGACTCACAGTATGAATACGTGACGTTATTATTAATGAGGATATAAATGATTATACAAAAGGAGGCAAGTCCCAAGAACCTATAACCTGATTTATATGTATGCAGGTTTGCAAAATGCATACAACATCTTTAAGTATGTGTACGTACACATATACATATACATGTGTACATATACATTCATGTACTGTACATTTATCATGTTTATCTTGTGTGCAGTATCATCAGGTCAAGTGTCTGTTATATGCATACCGACCGTACATGTACATGTACACATATGTGCAAGATGTACATGCAAGATGTACATAAAGTATATGTATTACTGCAGTACATGAACAATGTAAAATGTCCATGAACACACGAAAACATACACCCAGACACATACATGTACATGTACACATGTAAATTGTACAATAGTACATTGTATGTGTAATGTTCTGTACGTAAACATACCGGTACACATGTGCAAAATTTCACGGTGTTCAACTCTGGTCATAGCAGGCCTTGCGCTACCTTTTTTTGCCTGGCTAGCCCATCGGGTCAGCTTACTTCAGATTTTACTAGTCTGTTTACATATTTACTAGTCCATACATATTTTGATCTATACCTCAACATGTAGGTTCTTATTTTTTTACTAGCCCAAAGGGCAACCAAGGAAGTGAGTCTAGCTAGCCCAGAGTGATTTTTACTAGACATTGTACACATGGCTTGTACTATTTCAAGCCCTGGTATTATGTACACTGTACAGTGCATACATGTACATGTAGGTGTATGTAATTTTATGTAGGCCTATTTTGTATACACACTGCCACTGGGATTAATTAATAGTGTACGTGCACATAAAATGGTGCACATGAAGGCCTACAGCAGGCAACAAAGGTAATTTTGAATTTTCAATAATTTTGTATTTAAAGCCATTAACCTCAGTGCCTTTGCCAATTATTCCACAATCTGACACTGACATGAAATATTTCCAACCAAAGTGACCTGATAATGTAAAAATGCATTGAACTGGAAGTAGATGTGGGCCTTAACAAACCTAATGGGTTATTTACATTGTACAGGTCTACAATTCTACATAAATTTCACATGTACAATATTTGGTATGTGGATCGGTTTAGGTTAACACCATGTACAGTAATATTCGTTCGTACTTTCACACGTATTTCATATTTCGTTGCACTTCTTGTTAGGTTTCTTGAAACGTTTCAACTAGCCTGAGTACTCGGTCATCTCTAGATAAGGTCTCCTGATGATGACTAAAGCAGGCTAGTCGAAATGTTGAGACCTAGATTAAAACCAGAAGTGCAACCAAATAAGAAAATGTGCAAAAGTACAAAGGAATGGCCTATTACATGGTGTGAACTGCAAACTGATCCACATACCAATTGCAAAGCCTAAAATACTGTGAACTTCATATTGTACACTATAGGGCTTTTCACACTATCCAAAATCTGGTTGGAACCAGATCGAACCCTGAGATTTTTTCAACCCTTTTCACACTTGAACATTTTCAACCCGGAGCCAACCCGGGTAGGACGGCCTAGCCGGATTGAAATCAACCCTGGTAGGGAGCAGGGTTGAAAATCTCAACCTGGTTCCAAACTGCATTTTGCGCCGTGATCTGTGTTGTATGAGCCGGTTCACCATAAATGTAGTGTGAATGTTGCGTCTCTTCGATCCGGTTCAAAAACGTACTGGGCTGAACAGGGGTGGATCCGGGTTGGTTTCAACACGGATCGAAAAGGAGATGAAAAGGCCTTATTACTGTATTACAGTTTCCGTATACAAGTTGTACATAATGTACACTTGTACAGTAGGCCTACATATGTACATGTTGCAATTGTCAGAATGTAGCCCATGAGCATCAAGCCTGGGTAAATTAATGGTTAAGATTAATCTTAAATGCGAATCATATTAATTGCCATAGATGCAAAGTGTGACGTGTCACAGTCACAACACAAATTGCCATGGTGATATTGGCAACTCATCTTAAGATAAATCTCAGTGCTTGGTGAGATCCAGCAAAGTCTTGATAAATGGTGAATTGATTTGTATAAACTGATTTAACTGTGAACCCGACAATGACGCAGGAGATCAATTTTGAAACCGGATGGCTAGATTTTCAGCGGGAGCCCGAAAAAAAAAACAGACCTGGGGCTAATTTCACAAAGCTCTAAGATTGATCTTAAATATGATAAATCCTAGTTAATACCAAAAAAGTGTGATGGCAATCTTCACAGATTTACCATAACTTTATTAGGGTATAAAGATGGTGATGTTAGAATCATACTGTTAACAAAAATTCTGCCTGAAATGCTGTATTTATCTAGAAAAGAGAAAAACCAATTACCAAAAACCAATTTTGATCTTCAGAGGATTAAAAAAACAATGATGAAAATCTGGGAAAGAGGCGAGTGGTACAATACATTTGTCTGAGGTGTACATCACTTTTGATGTTGTACAGCGGCTTATATACGCAATCATGTGATCAGGTTTTGACCAATGAAATTCCTAAATCTACATGTAATATGCCGTGCTACATACATGTATGTATATTGGTGGCCTCTAAAAGCTGTTGGACTCAGTCTACTCTGAAGTATTTGGTTTGAAAAAATATATAAAAATAAACAAAAGATTCAAACAAAACAAAACATAGACATAGAGAAGAAAAAGGTCAGTATTTATATGATTTATGACAATGCCAAATTATAGTCACCCAGAAAAGCAATTTACACAGATCCAGTAGGCCACGCCCACCATAGCAACTGCCAAACCACAGCGCACACGTGCACGCACACAAAGTGTAACGATCGCCCACACGCAACGTGTTGCACACCCTAAACCACCAAAAGCACTTCTCTCCGTTGGACTTTGGTTTTGGAAAAGGAAAACATTTCTAATTTCCTCTCAGTCAGGGCACCGCTCGACCAAGGTTAAGGATAAAACTTGGGTAAACTTGTAAAAAAATACCCTACAGTACAATTGTACGAAACAAAAGTACATGTACATTGTAAACTTAACAAAAAGTGTGAAGTAAAGAATACAAAAATACATGGCGGCAATTTGTCGGACCTTATATAACGCGTTGTGATTGGTCAATCAATTTGTCATGGGGCGTTGCCTACAGGATCGGTGATTCGGTGTACATATCAATTGACAGAAATTTTCCTGGAACTATAAACAGACAATGTGTCAAGCCTTGAATTTAACGGAGGCCATGGCCTTCATTGACCTGGTTCTTGTCCTTGGTGCCCCTTCAAATGTTTCCATAGACATTATGATTTTCCAATGGAAGTGTCCCTTGCAATGGAAAAGTGTCCTTGCTAATTTCAGAACCTGACCCACTAGGCCATTACCCTTAACCCTATGCACCATACTACCACAGAGCTGCTTACCACACATTACCACAAGGGAACTGGATTATACACACATTACCACACAAAGCACACTGTGGTGTATATTGTGGTATTCGGGATAGGATGCCACACTTTATACTGGCAGGGAAAATCATGTGTGGTAAATTGTGGTGGTGTATCTGTCACACCCAAGACTATACTAGGGATGTACTCCGCTTGCGCGAACATACATGTATGCCACATGTTCGCGACATTTGCGTACACGCAACAAATGGCGAACAAGTGTTGCATATTATGTTTATGTAAGGCGAACACAACAGTTTGAGTGGAATGCCAAAGTTGTTGCTTTTCCTGTTATAAATATGCTGGATTTCATCCCTCACATTCAGAGAAAAGGTGGAGTGATTTTCAAGCCAATTTGTTATGTCTTTGTTGTAATTTTTTAAGCACAAGTAGTACCGAGAAGTACAATTTTTTCCGTGTACAAACATGACAACATTTTGAAGTCAACTCGCCCCCTGACCTGACTCGCCCCCCTGATCTACTTTTGTATTTTTGTCATACAATGTTTCTTAGTTTTTGCGACTTTTAGAGATATAACGTTTTTTGGTTTTATTGTAAGGTGTTTTTTTCTTAACTTATTTTGTTATCGTTTTGTTTTAAAATGTCATATGAATAACTTTAAGTGTTATTGTTGACATTTTTTGTAGACCTTTTTTCATGATGACGATACAATCGTATGTTTTGTTCTACATGTATGGTTTGTTTAAGTGTTGTTGTTTAGTTTGTTTTTAAGTTGTGTTTTTGAAGTTTTTGGTTCTGTGAAAGAAATATTAAATTGCTTGAACTGCAATTGAACCAGGAGTTTGTGCACAGACTTTTTTGTAGTTGTACTTAATTATAAAATGTCCGACATAAACACATAGTAGGCCCTACAAAAGGGTCAGAAGCATTTGGCATGTTTGGTTATCAATTATGAAGCATAATTATCTTCACATTTTGCAGGTCATCTTTGAATAAATTAGGGGGCGAGTTGGCCAAGGGGCGAGACATGTAGGAGGCGAGTTGGCCAGGGGGCTAGGTGCTCTAGCCTACTATTTTGGGTAACTTTGCTTTGCAAAAAGTTGTTTTTCCTTTGGCTTTATATTGCAGTTTGGGGTCTGTCCACACTAATGGGGACTTTTAGTGTGACATTTAGAGGGAACCAGGGACATACATCAAGTAATTTGCCATGTTTTCTCTTTCACTACATCCAACATTCTTGTAAGAACTTGGCCAGCCAAAAAGCTTGATAAATTCCTTAGTATTGGAGATATTACAGGGGATCATCTTCAAGATATTATGTTTGTAACATGGACAGACATTTCATCATAAAGTGATGGGAATTAGTAGTGAAATGAATTAATTATCCCTAGTTTTGTTTCTACAGCAGAGCTATCCATTGAGGGATTGCCACTGGCCAATCATAGTATATAACCATTGGTATTTTAGCAACTGGAGGGTCTACACCTTCAAGATATTATGTTTGTAACATGGACAGAAATTTGTCACATAATTTCTGTCCATGTTACAAACATTGTTTAAGACGCATCCTAATTTCTTAAATATGAAATAGGTTGCTTTAATTTTGAGTGATGACAAGTTAACATTGGACAAGTAATATATATGGAACAAGTCTGCATTAATTATAACAAGAAAAATACTTATATAACACAAGAATGTCTGTCCATGTTATGAACATAATCGTTCATTTCATCTTCAAGATGACCTTGTAATTTCCTACATATCCAGCGAATCAGCCTATTTATTTTCAGTACAACCACGAATGACTACAGGAATATTTAGGAAACAAAAATTAGCAAAAAACCTGATCTTAAATCCACTTCCCACGTTACACCCCAAAAGTTATCTTTTGTACACAAAGGGTACCATTAGTGTGGACAGACCCACCCATCACTCATCACCCTGCTCATCAGCATGATCAGACAACGCTTAGGCCTACCGAGTAGGCCTACCGGGTTTTGGGGTTAGTGACATGCTTTAGTCCACAAGGAATATTTTCAGACATGGCTTCTACAGTAAACTAACTCGTCTTAACATGTTGACCGGGTTGTGATCATGTGATGTCCTCTTCAATATTATTAGCAAGGTTAAATTTGTGGAAATCAAAGAGGAAAGGGCTCGATTTATGAGGGAAAATATGGGAATGGGGGTCTGAAAATTATCCTAAGTTATGGAATGGACTAAAAAGCACACTAACCCCCTTTATATACCCTCCAGATAATGCTTATCCGGGTATTAATGGAAAACCTTGCACTGTTTTCAGCCCCGTCTGGATAACATGAAACTACTGACGAGTGTCGGTATTATGAACCGTTTCTATTGGAAAGTGTGCACAAGTAACACGCTTCGATTAAGGTGCAGCACGTAATAATATATGGACCGGTGAAAAAAATTAACGTCAGTCAGTCACTGAGTCAGATTCAATCATAATTTCGTGAACAAAAAGCTCCGACAAATGCCACTTCTTTAGAAAATCATTTATCTGAGTACAAATCACATAGATTCAATTTGACTTGACAACAAAATATAATTGACGAAGTAAATTAATGACATGTTGAAAGAATAAAATCACGTACCAAAAAAGATTTCGCCGTCCGGTATCGGCGGTTCCAGGTTGAAAGTTCAAACAACATGTCAAATTTGAGCATGCGCCTTTTTATTCAATGGCAGAGCAGATATAACAGAGGTTTTGATTGGTTGATTTCTTTTCAATCTAACCAATAGATATCTACGTAACGTGATGAAATATTGCGATACAAATTCATTACTGCGCAATCTTGCGGTTTATAATTTGCACTCACAAAAATTAAAAATGAAAGAAGGAAAAGAAGCAAAAACTACGAAAATACATAACGTCAACTTGATCTGAAAGTTAAACCCACGATCTAGTCTTGCTTTAAGACGTTATCATTAGTATCGAGAGTGGGCTGAATAATTTGCCGTGCGCCCGTAACGACGCAGCGCCCTCTACGTTAAGATTATTCCTCGCTAAAAAAATAATTGGGTTCTGTAAAATGAATACACTTTCGTACTTCGGAACTCAAAGGTAGTATCATACTTTGGCAGCATACCGAAACAGAAATCTTCACAGATTTACCAATAACTTACAGGGCATAAAGATGGTGATGGTAGAAAACTACCATAACATTTTCCCAGAAATGCAGTATTTATCCAGAAAAGAGTAAAAACCAGTGACCATCATTTATCGTAAAGATCAAAAATAAAAGAGAAAAGTCTCAAGAAATATCTTGGCCGTGATCACTGTTTTCTTTTTTATTATTTTTTTTTTCAAAAAGGGGGCATCGTATATGGGGCTGAAATTTGCATACATGACTGTTACTGTATTACCACGAATCTGCATTTCTTTGACAAAAACAAAACAAAGTATGGTATTACCTTTAAAAAGAAAAGACATATTACAACCTCAATGCCCCAAATTGTATGTTTCTGAAACCATACATCAAAAACCATAATTACTGTCCCTATGCTCCGAATACTGACGCCTTAACCGCGTTTGATGCAATCCTCACTGTGCGATGAGGATTAATTACAGGCCCATTATACTGATTACAAAGTAAGGCCTCTTAATCCAACTATCCAATCCTTATAATGCGTTGTGATCTGTTTGGGCAAAAATATTTAAAGTTATAACTCATCAGTTCGTGCGATTCTTTTTCCGATAGCTAGGAGTATAACTCATTATTTCTTCAAAACAATTCCCGAGCCAAGTAGAGGTCAACTATTATAAAGTATCCAAGGGTGTTTTTGAATTCCATTTGGCTATTCGGTTTTCCATTTAACCAATGGATCAATTGAAATTAATGAATTAAAGGAATTTATTTAATAATTATTTCATTAATTGAATAATTAATCAATTAACTGATCAACCAATTTATCGATGCATTTACGGTTATCCTTGTGGTTAACCTGATTTTATTTTGCGACTTAACTGACGGGGAACACAAAGACCATACTGAAAAGACACTGTACAAAATATTAAAACTCTCTGACGTAAAAGAACATTATTTTTGTGCAATTTAATTTTATTGCGTGCATTAATTAAGTACCAACCACCACTTAAAAAAAATCACAAATGGCTTGACATTTTAAATCATGACGAAAAATTACAGGAATATTACAAGCTTTTCAAAAAGGTGTTATTTCGCATCTTGAACAATTTTATTTCTTACACTGATGTATCGTATACAGTGTTTATGAAACTGAATATTTTTTTCACCCATAGATATCGACAGAATAAAGCACTATAGGAAACGCGTATCAGATCAGACGTGCATCGAGTTTGGGTATTGCCATTAGCTATACGTGAATGAGCCTAAAACATAAATCATCTAATAATGGTGTAAAGTTTCATTTGCTTGTCAAGTCCTAAAACAATGGCTCGTGAGCACGCGTTTTCCATCTAGTATTTTATTTTTCCAATATATGGGGGCAATTTCACGACAATGCTTAGCCGAGCTTAATTTCTAACTCTACCTTAAAGGTAGTATCATACTTTGGTAAGAGACCAAAACAGAAATGTTCACAGATTTACGTATCACTTTCAGGGTATGAAGATGATGCTGGTAGAAACCTACCGTTAAAAATGTTCCGCCTGAAATGGTGTATTTATCAATGACCGAACATCTTTTTGATCTTTTAAAAGATCAAAAATAAAAGAAAAAAGACTTAAGAAATACTGTGGCTGTTTTTCACTGTTCTCTCAAAAAAGTCGGCACCGTATGGATTTGAAATCTTCACAGATGACTGTTACTGTATCTGTCTTGATATTTTTGCCCACGAATCTGTATTTCTTTGATAAAAGCCAAAGTATGATATCACCTTTAAAGGTACAGCACGGGATTGGTAACATACCCAAACAGAAATGTTCACAGATTTACGTATAACTATACAGGGTACGGAGATGGCGTTTGTAGAAATATACCGTTTAAATATTTCCGTCTAAAATGGTGTACTCTAAGTTATCCAGAAATTAGTTTAAGAAAAAAGACCGAAAATAGTTTTGATCTCGGGGTAAGATCAAAACTATTCTTTATGTTTTATGGGAAAAAAACTGAGTCGGGTTTTCGTTATTTCCTCGTGACTCAGACGTCCGATTAAGCACAATTTTTCACAGGTTAATTAGTCATGTACATTTCAGACTCCGACAAAGTGTAAGTCCTGTTCTGTGACCTTTGCCAATCATGTATACATAATGTATTATATGTTTTTGTGCTAAGCAGCTCCATGAATTTGGCCCAAGGCGTCGCCACTTTGGGTCGTTCCAATATCACTTGAATAGTTTCCCTATTAAAATTCTACCAAATATTGAGGCCTACTGCAAAATGGCTTTGCCCAGTTTTTGAGTGACAGGTAATTGCCTAGACTTATATAATACAAGATAATTCAAAGGATGAAATATTAAACAACGAGCAATAATGGCACATAAGCCTCAATGGAAACAACAATTTCCTCAGTCTTATGCCAAACACCACATCAACAATTCATATAAAAAGATTAATGGGTTTTTTCCCCGCCCACCGATACTCATTTCTGAGAGATAATCACTTTACGGAATATTCCATCTTTCCATTATGTTTCTTTCCTTAAAATTAGCTATCAATTATTAATTATGAAAATTGAGTATAAAGTACAGCATCATAATGGCTTTCAGCTTAGGCATGCATTAAATTTTATGAATGGATAATGATAAATTCAAGACACAGTATACTGTCATGAAAATGCCGTTTCAAGGTTGATTAAGTGGTTTAAAAGTCACTTATTAGCTGAACTTATCAGTCTTTTCCTTTTTTTTTGTTAATCTCAATCATCCAGTGGGTCATGCATGGTTCGGAACCTTGGTAAGCTTTTATCGAGCGTTTAGCTCATGAAACTTTCATAATGAATGGACACGGATACAGATTGTGTATAATGGGTCTACGTGCTTCGTGCTATAGCTCCGCATAACTACACCCTATGACAAATACAAAAATGCATCTTGTGGGTATAGATTGCTCATGAATGGTGCAAAGGTACAATACAGGATTGGTAACATACCGAAACTGAAATGTTCACACATTTACGTATAACTTCGAGGGTATGAAGATGGTGCTGGTAGAAACATACCCACCTATTTCTGCCATAAATGGTGTATGTATCCAGAAATCAGTAAAACAAAGACTGAAAACCGTTTTGATCTCGGGGACCAAAACCATTATTTAAGAAAAACTGAGTCGGGTTTTCGCTGTTTTCTAGTGACTCAGGTGTTCGATTGAGCTCAGACTTTCACAGGTGTGCTATTTATGAACATGGTAGATTAGACAAAGTGTGTGTGCTGTTCGGTGACCTTAACCAATCATATATTATACCTTAGTTTAATTACCAACAATGTGTAGGTTTCGCATCGTAAAATGACGCTAGCAGTGACGTTTCTGGTAGTCCTAATCAAGTCGGCACCCAAGAACTTCAAAGCGCATACTGCACTTATCATTGTTGCACGCGGTTGGTAGTATGCGTAGGTACCTAGCGTGCAAAGTAGTCTCGAAGGTTGTATTGGCATAGGTATTCCAATCGTTGTTACCAGTGAACTGTGAAGACATAAAACAAATGAACATTTTTTTAGAAGTAGAACATTTTGCATGGTTGAGATCAGTGTACGATTGCGTAGATACCGCGTAGAATACGCTTTTCGGAGGCGGGATTCTAATTTCTTCATAATTATTTTAAAAGGAATGCCGCATTCTTAAAAAAACACAATCAAGTTAAAAAAAAAAACCTCATAGCTTCCCTGTTGTGTAACTAATTGTCATTGTTCGATTTAAAGGTAGTATTATACTTTGGTTTTTTTTCAAAGAAATGCAGATTCATAGGCAAAAATATCAAGAAAGATACAACAACAGTCATCTATGAAATTTTCAGTAGGCCTACCACACGGTGTCCACATTTTGAGAAAACGGTGACTGAAAACATCCGAAGTATATTGTTAATGACTACGTTAGGGGGAAACGGTTTGCATTTAAAGTCGACGTTAGGGGGAAATCGGCTGTTAGGGGTAAATTTCCACTTCCCCCTAACGTTCTCATTACCTTTTAAAGAAACATTTTTAATGTCCGTTTTTTGATATAAGATGGAGAATGCTCCTATTAGGAACATATATCAATTTCAAGTCGATCGGTTTGGGGGTTATTTAGAAATAGGTAAATAAAGTTTGTGCATGACCCTATGGGAATTTCCCCCTATCGTTGTTGTTAGAGTTATTATTATTATGTTAAAGATCTTTCACCGTATTTTTGATCTTTTTTAAAGATCAAAATTGTTTGTGGTAATGGGAGACTTTTGAGAACCGGTCTTTAAGTCAACAGCGCACGCACACGCAATTGTGAGCATGCGCGCGTTGTTTTGCGCATGTGCTGTTGTGCGTGCGCGTGCGCTGTTGACTTGAAGACCGGTTCTCAAAAGTCTCTCATTGGTTTGACTTTTCTGGATAAATGGCCAACAACATTTCAGGCTGAAACATTTTAACGGTATGTTTCTACCATCACCATCCATCCGTATGTAGTATTTCAATTGAACGACAAACAGATTGAAAGACAAACAGATGACCTACCGTCGTTGGTGTCCCATTCTCATCGGTCACGCGATTCAATGACTGAACGTCGTTTCCATACTTGACCTGGTACTCGGTCACCCACTGGTTACAATCACACAAGTCAGAAAACTTATCACGGCCCTGAGTGATCAGACCAGTCATGTAGACCTGGCTGCTGCCGAAATCCACTTGAATCCATGGATTGACGTCGCCCTGGGCAGCGTGCCATGCAGCGGCCCAACCTGTCAAGAACAGAAACAATTTGTGTAAAAAAAGTAAAACATTACAAACGTACATTGGCACAGAATGAGAAGGTTTTGAACTTCCGCGGCAATGGTGTCGATTTCTTTTCATGATTGGGGGGGGGGGGGGGGGGGTGATTGGTGATTTGGTATCCTATGCGAGGGAGCGAAGCGACCGAGTGGGGGAGGCTGTGGGAGGGGGGTGATACCCCCTCCCACACCAGGGACTTTTTAAATAAAAACAGAGTCGAAAAGTCGCATTTAGTAGAGCATTTTAAAACGATATTTAGAATAATTAAACATTATATGTGTAGTATAAATTCACTGCGAAGACAACAAATAATAAGGATCATGTATTATTTCTATACAATAAACTTAAATGATATTCAACATTCAAAATTCAAAATATTGGGGGGGGGGGGGGTGATAATACACGCCCCTACCTCAAATATTGGGGGGAAATATCCCCCGGGATCGACACCCATATGACTTCCGGTGTGTATTTGCCGAGAGAGACCCGACCTTATAACATGAAATATACTCGATCGTCTGCTTAGGAATGGGCGTGGCTCTAAGGAAAACTGTAACATTTGGTGAGAAGTAATTCACTCGACGTTTCGCACAGTTTACTCTGATCGTCTTCAGACGACTACTGTGATTGTGTTCTTTCATATTAATATCTAGGGTTCTTCCAATTCAACAAATCTATGACACCACAACTGCGTCGGTACATAGAATGGTCAATATTGCTTTCATGAAATTGCTAAAAGCAATCATTACCATTTACCACGCAATACAATTAAAGTTCTTGTTTATTTGCATATTAGAGACACATGAATTGCAGGTAAGCGTCTGAAAGTTAACAATTTGGGTGAAGTCAGTCATAAGGGAGACATTTCGATGTCTCGTTATTTTTATCTCAAAAACTAGAAAGAATTTCAGTATAGTAAATGTTTTTCTGTATTCCTTAATTTCCTTGAAGTCTAAAACATTTGTCTATAAAGTTTGATTCAAACGCGGTGTAATTGTGTACATATTGTGGCTATTTCTTATGCCTGAAAGATGTAAAAGGGTACTGAAAAAAAGTGTGAAAAGACCTACAATAGTTTAAGGTAGTATCATACTTTGGTAAGACACCAAACAGAAATGTTCACAGATTTACATATAACTTACAGGGTATGAAGATGGTGCTGGTAGCAACATACCGTTAAAATGTATCCGCCTGAAACGGTGTATTTATCCAGAAATTAGTAAAACAATGACCGAAAATCTTATTGATCTTTTAAAAGATCAAAAAGAAAAGAGAAAAGACTTAAGAGATACTGTGGCTGTTTTTCACTGTTTTCTCAAAAAATGGGTACCGAATGGGACTGAAATTTTCACAGATGACTGTTACTATATCTGTCTTGATATTTCTGCCCATGAATCTGTATTTCTTTGTAAAAACCAATGTATGATATTACCTTTAAACTGCAACCTACATTATAGGGCGAAAATATTTCAATTAAAACCATACCTTTCGTGTTGAGACGTGCTCTAGTAGGGCCCTGATCTGTCTTATTTTCAAATGAGGATGACGCTGTCAGGTTTGCATCCGGGATACGTCCATCCTCTATACCAAGAGGTTCACCGAGGGGGCAAGGGTTGGTGGCATCTGTAAAGAAAATCGAGTCATGAAATTCCAGTAAGTAATTTTCATTTTAATTCGTTAGTGTCACAAGTTAGTGACAATACTAAGAATTATGTACAGCAAATCAACAGAACCCAGTGGAAAAGCGAGAATTTTAACAGTATGTTTCTACCACCACCACCATCTTCATACTCATGAGTCATGATACGTAAATCTGTGAACATTTCTGTTTTAATGTCATACTAAAGTATGATACTACCTTAAATATGCTTTCACGGAGCGCGTTATACTTAGCAAACCGGCGGTTATTATGATTGGAATTTAAATGGCAATTTTGCATGATCTTGCTGTGTATAAGAGATTTGGTATGGGCACTGCAAATCGAGGACGCTGGTTCGAATCTCACCACGAGTTGCAGCAATGAAGTAAGCTAACTGCATGGGTTAAAATGCTGCGGTATATACGTTGGGAAGGGGTTCGAACTTGTTCTATTTTAGGCCAAAAAAAAAAAAAAGCAAAAAAAAAAACCACATGCCCGGAAAAATAAGACGATATGCCTACCTTTCTGCGCGATCCGTTTTCGAGGACATCGCTTGCGAATCTCTGTCACCGCGGTTTGCATCCAATGTTCCCCGGGAGCTGGCTTGGGAGAAGGGCCGAAGTACAGTGTGTTTGCTGCGCTGCTCACACAGCCCAGATTGACTGAAAGAAATGTGACAACATTTTTAATCACAATTTTTGAAGACAGCTATAAAAACTTGAGGTTTTAAGGACATTTTGGGGACCTTTTCCCAAACACCTCGGCTCCGGCCTCTTCATTTACAACGCTGAAAATATGGCTGTGGTTTTTCATTGAAGCTGAAGCTCTGTTGTTTTCCTTTTTATACTGGAGATGACATCCGAACCGCAGCCAAAAGCATCTATTTTGTTCCCCCCTTTTTGTTTTAGAATGGATTCACGAAATGGAGCTGGAGCCAGAGCCGGGGTTTGGATAAGGTCCCCTAGAGAAGCGTCTTCATGGAGTTTTCATGTTTTCGTGTCATTTTACAAAACTGATTCTCATAAAGATTTATTTGATGCTATCAATTGAAAATGATTGCAACTTACCCAATATAACACAGAAAAGGTTCACCAAGACGAAATATGGTGGCATCTTGACAACTGTATCGGCCGTAATGACACGTACAGCCAACCACTAATTAGTATCTGCACGTTTTGAGTCGTCAACAGGTAAATTCAGTTAAGCCCCACCCACTACATGCACTGTACACACGTGAGCATGCAACCTTAGCAATGAACGCGTCTTGCATTATACAGTTATGCTTGCCCTGCAAGCTGTCAAAGTCATGCATGTCATGATATGCGCACGCGTATGCGCATGTCCGACATAAACCATCGCTGTGATTGGTCAGCTTGATCTTCGTGGGCGGAGTCTAAAGGATCAGACTCACTGTCGTCAACACAGAAATCATCGAACAGAAAAGAAGATTCAAGGTTTTTCAATGGTGGGGGAAAAAGACAGTGATGAAATTGTCTGCGCCACCCATCATCACAAACGTTTATACTTGTATAGTACATGTACATGTACGTCCGTGCATGGTCATGGTGTCACCAAATGAAGATGGCCTATGATATTCTATAGGCATATATAGCCTCTTCATCGGCTTCAGGTATTGGTTGCGTAAAAAATCAGGGAATACATCAAAAGAACAAAAGACAATAAAAATCAATATAGGCATATGCATAATTATTACGGTTTGCTAGCTACGAAGCATGACACTGTTGGGAAACTGAAGCCAACAGTTGGTTATAGTTTTTCAGATCCACTCTTGTAGAAAGAGTGGCCGCAAACCTTAACAAAACAATCCACATTGATTATAAGCGAAGCCTCCTTTACTCCATGCATGTAGGCCAGTAAACAGTGACTCCGACTTTAAGGTTATATCATCCTTTGGTTTTTGTCAAAGAAAAGCAGATTCACGGGCAGAAATATCAAGAAAGATACAGCAACAGTCATCTGAGAAATTCCTAGTTCCATACGGTGCACACTTTTTTTAGAAAACAGTGAAAAACGCCCACAGTATTCTTTAAATATTTTCACAGTTATTTTTGATCTTAAAAGATCAAAATTGTTTTTGGTCAATTGGTTTAACCCTTTTCTTGATAAATACAGCATTTCAGGCAGAACAATTCTAACGGTATGTTTCTACCATCACTATCTTCATACCCTGTAAGTTATGGGTAAATCTTTGAAGATTTATGTTTCGGTATGCTACCAAAGTATGATACTACCTTTAATACAGGAATTACCGCGGTGACGCATAATCTCTTGCAATTCAGTTCAGTTTAGGTAATTTTATTGCCACGGTTACTACATTTTCAAAATCACACTTTTACAAGTTTAAACAAAATTGGTTTTAATTAATTTTTATCATTATACATTTTTATAACGTGTAAGGTTGTCACTGTAGTATTAAATGAATATAGGCAATGTATGAGGACGAGTTTTTTTGTATATTCTCCCGATCCTTGCCTCAATAGGCCTATATTCATGGTGCCTTCTATCTTGCCACCTTCCTTGTATACCCCATGGAAAAGATAACACCAATTCTAAAAGAGAAAACGGGTACCAGACTATTTTGAATCCTGGGCCCTTTTCCAAACCTCGGCTCCGGCTCAGGCTCCGGCTTCGGCGCTGTCATCCATATACTGAAAATATAGATTGTGGCTTTTCATTGAAGCTGAATCTCTGTTTTCTTTTTCAAAATAGAGTATCTACTTCCGAACCGCAGCCAAAACCTCTATTTTGATACCGGTCATTTTAAAATGGACTCACGAAATGGAGCCGGAGCCGGAGCCTAAGCCGGAGCCGAGGTTTGGAAAAGGGCCCAAGCCTCGGTTTGATTGCACTGCTTCGAATACAGGATGAATGTATACTGTGAATAATACATATTGCAAGTAAGCGGCGATCGTGCACAAAATGACGCGATGCAACTATTATTTAATTAGTAACAATGTTCCTAACAAAAAATCCCCAAATTTCACAGCCCTGCTTAGCACATACAATTTTTTTGTTAACCAAGAAATTTCTGTGTTAATAAAAACAAGATTAAAACACCGGCGCACCCAGGATTTTGTCTTGGGGGGGGGGGGGGGCTCAAAGAAAATTTTTCTCCCACAAAACATTTTGTGACTCCCCCCCTTTCCTCCTCTCCCTTTCCCTCTCGCCCCCCTTTTTTTCGTTTTTTTCCTTCTTTTTTTTTCGTTTTTTTAGGGACCCTCTTTGGGGGGGGGGGGGGGGGGGGGGGCTCAAGCCCCCCGAGCCCCCCCCCCCCCCCCCGGGTGCGCCACTGGATTAAAAGCCAAATTATTGTATCTTTTTCGCTGATCATGAATATCAAATGACATTTGTAATGGTGGTTTGTTTTTATGTACAATGCAACTGTTTTATGCTGGTCCATATTTGTGCACAAGTATGTGGTCAGTTGGCATGCATGCATACATTATATATCACACATATCGATTCAAGTACATTTACGCAGTCAGCACAAGTACGCTGTCAGTTGGCCTGTATGCATACATTATATATCACACATATCGATTTAAGTATACAATTTACACAGTGGTTACCACGGAAACAACAAAGCCATTTAGTTAAAGCATGTCGTGTACTCAAATGTACCTGTAAATGGTAAAACCAACGAGGAATGAAACCTCAAATTCACCTATTTTGTTCTTTCTACAACACACATTATTTTCAGCATAGGACTGCATGGAGTCCGTTTGGACCAAGTCAATGACTATAGTCAAGAGGAGCGTTTTGTCGATTATTAAAATTAATACATATGCAGCGTGCAACAAGTATATAAACAGGCACTGAGTGTGCGGTGCTCGACCACGTCGGTGGGAGGCAAACCTAATTTGAATATAATCTTGATATTATCTACAATTCCTCGTGTACTGTGTTCATCAGTCTAATCATTAGCTTCGCTCTGTTTAGCTGCCAAATTCATTTCAATGTACACAAGACAAAAGCAAGGGAATTATATCCTATGGTTACCGAATAAGTTCAATACACACTGACATAAGAACAGCTTAAAACGATCGACGTCACATTCATTAGCCAATCAAAGTAGGGAAAGCTAAAAAATATATTTCCAAACATTTTTATTAGCCAATCACGTTTATTCCAATTTCCAGGCTCTTCCAACGCCAGCAGGGTTTTAATAGTTCTGGATCAATCAGGAAAGTTAAACTTTCTCTTATGTTTCTTCCTCAATATATTTTAATTAAGAGAGTTCTTAGAGCTATAAAAATGATGGATTGAAGAAATATGGGACTGAACCTCCTGCCTAGAATCTGGGTTTCCATTATTTTGTGACCCTTTGTGATGCAATTGGGTGAGAAAGTGGGTCTATTTCAGCCGCTTTGCACAGGGATGTTTTTTTTGAAAATGGCTTCTTTGACTGGAGTGATCCCGTTTACCTTGTTTTAGGGGTGGTCAGCTGAGCATGAGTATATCTAAAAAATTCAATGGTCAACCCACCATAAAATGAACAGAAAATGAACGGTGACATGTTCATCATAATTTTTTCTGTGCGACTTGAAACAGCTGATGTGAGAAATCTGTATGTTTTTAAATGATTTTAGAAGTAAAGATTTAACACTGCTGTCTATGGGAGTTTATTTACTTGGGTGCAACCCTTACCTGGGCGATCGACGAGCGGTGCAGGCTAGTAAATATGTCCAGATCAGTCCGCGGAGCTCATTAATTTTTGGTATACCCTCAAATTCCTTTTTATAAAATCATTTGCTGGGCCCTACATAGGAAGTCTTGTAAAGGAAATGGATGGAACCCGGGCGCCATAGTTTGGACTTTCAACTTTGAGCTGTTTGGATGAATTTTGGCCCTAAACTCGCTCTACTCGGGCCTGTAGGGGAGGGGTATATTTTTTTAAAACTGGCACCAGTCAACATGGCCGTTTTCAGGGTATTTTCCTTTGGATGGATTTTCCTCAAAAAGTCATTGGTTACCCTATAGAAAATTGAAATAAAAATGAAAAAAGAAGTTTTCAGCTTCATTTTGGTGTATAGCTAGCTTGAGTGTCTGAGAAACTTCTGAGTATTTTTAATAATTTTTTGAAATAGGCTATTTAGCATGGGAGTCTATGGGAATTTATTTACTGGTCTGCACCCCTGAGTTGCTTTGAATGCTGGTCAACTCGTACGCCGCCCAACTCGTTCGCCCCAATTCGTCCCGACTGGTACGCCGACCAACTCGTACGCCACCAGCATATTAAGATTGTAGTTTGTAATAACAAAATAAACAAGCAATGGGTGTGCGGTGCTCGACCACGTCGGTGGGGGGCAAACCTAATTTGAATATAATCTTGACATTATCTACAATTCCTCGTGCACTGTGTTCATCAGTCTAATCATTAGCTTCGCTCTGTTTAGCTGCCAAATTCATTTCAATGTTCACAAGACAAAATCAAGGGAATTATATCCTATGGTTACCGAAAAAGTACAATACCCACTGGAATAAGAACAGCTTAAAACGATCGACGTCACATTCATTAGCCAATCAAAGTAGGGAAAGCTAAAAAATATATTTCCAAACATTTTCATTGGCCAATCACGTTTATTCCAATTTCCAGGCTCTTCCAACGCCAGCAGGGTTGTAATATTGCTGGATCAATCAGGAAAGTTCAACTTTCTCTTATGTTTCTTACTCAATATATTTTAATTAAGAGAGTTCTTAGAGCTATAAAAATTATGGATTGAAGAAATATGGGACTGGACCTCCTGCCTAGACTCTGGGTTTCCATTATTTTGTGACCATTTGTGATGCAATTGGGTGAGTGGGAGTCTATTTCAGCCGCTTTGCACAGGGATGTTTTTTTTTTTTGAAAATGGCTTCTTTGACTGGAGTGATCCCGTTTACCTTGTTTTAGGGGTGGTCAGCTGAGCATGAGTATATCTAAAAAATTCAATGGTCAACCCACCATAAAATGAACAGAAAATGAACAGTGACATGTTCATCATCATTTTTTCTGTGCAACTTGAACAGCTGATGTGAGAAATCTGTATGTTTTTAAATGATTTTTGAAGTAAGGATTTTACACTGTTGTCTATGGGAGTTTATTTACTTGGGTGCAACCCTAACCCGGGCGATCGACGAGCGGTGCAGACCAGTATATAGGTCCAGATCAGTCCGCGGACCTCATTAATTTTGGGTATACCCTCAAATTCCTTTTTATTAAAATCATTTGCTGGGCCCGACATACATGTAGGAAGTCTTGTAAAGAAATTGGATGGAACCCGGTCGCCATAGTTTGGACTTTCAACTTTGAGCTGTTTGGATGAATTTTGGCCCTAAACTCGCTCTACTTGGGCCTGTAGGGGAGGGGTACATTTTGTTTTTAGTCTGGCACCAGTCAACATGGCTGTTTTCAGGGTATTTTCCTTTGGATGGAATTTCCTCAAAAAAACATTGGTTACCCTATAGAAAAATGAAATGAAAATGAAAATTGAAGTTTTCAGCTTCATTTTGGTGTATATAGCTTGAGTGTCTGAGAAACTTCTGAGTACTATTTTTAATATTTTTTTGAAATTGGCTATTTAGCATGGGAGCCAATGGGAATTTATTTACTGGTCTGCACCCCTAAGTTGTTTTGAATGCTGGTCAACTCGTATGCCGCCCAACTCGTACGCCCCAACTCGTCCCGACTGGTACGCCGACCAACTCGTACGCCACCAGCATATTAAGATTGTAGTTTGTAATAACAAAATAAACAAGCAATGGGTGTGCGGTGCTCGACCACGTCGGTGGGGGGCGAACCTAATTTGAATTTAATCTTGACATTATCTACAATTCCTCGTGCACTGTGTTCATCAGTCTAATCATTAGCTTCGCTCTGTTTAGCTGCCAAATTCATTTCAATGTACACAAGACAAAAGCAAGGGAATTATATCCTATGGTTACCGAAAAAGTTAAATACACACTGGCATAAGAACAGCTTAAAACGATCGACGTCACATTCATTATGCAATCAAAGTAGGGAAAGCTAAAAAATATATTTCCAAACATTGTTATTGGCCAATCACGTTTATTCCAATTTCCAGGTTCTTCCAACGCCAGCAGGGTTGTAATATTTCTGGATCAATCAGGAAAGTTAAACTTTCTCTTATGTTTCTTACTCAATATATTTTAATTAAGAGAGTTCTTAGAGCTATAAAAATGATGGATTGAAGAAATATGGGACTGGACCTCCTGCCTAGACTCTGGGTTTCCATTATTTTGTGACCATTTGTGATGCAATAGACCCTCAAATTCCTTTTTATAAAATCATTTGCTGGGCCCTACATAGGAAGTCTAGTAAAGAAAATGGATGGAACCCGGTCGCCATAGTTTGGACTTTCAACTTTGAGCTGTTTGGATGAATTTTGGCCCTAAACTCGCTCTACTTGGGCCTGTAGGGGAGGGGTACATTTTGTTTGTAGTCTGGCAACAGTCAACATGGCTGTTTTCAGGGTATTTTCCTTTGGATGGATTTTCCTCAAAAAGTCATTGGTTACCCTATAGAAAATTGAAATAAAAATGAAAATTGAAGTTTTCAGCTTCATTTTGGTGTATAGCTTGAGTGTCTGAGAAACTTCTGAGTACTATTTTTAATAATTTTTTGAAATAGGCTATTTAGCATGGAAGCCTATGGGAATTTATTTACTGGTCTGCACCCCTGAGTTGCTTTGAATGCTGGTCAACTCGTACGCCGCCCAACTCGTACGCCCCAACTCGTCCCGACTGGTACGCCGACCAACTCGTACGCCACCAGCATATTAAGATTGTAGTTTGTAATAGCAAAATAAACAAGCGATGAGTGTGCGGTGCTCGTTCAAGTCGGTGGGGGGGGGGGGGGGAACCTAATTTGAATATAATCTTGATATTATCTACCTTTCCTCGTGTGTTTTTTATTGTCTTTATCCTTTAAAGTAACCCTTACCTTATTGGGGAAATATCGCCGCTCGATTGGACTCGGGTCTCGACAGTGGGGAGTCCAATGTCACCAAGATTCATTGCTGCCAAAGACTCGCAGATGTATCCAGTTGCCGTATAGTTACTCCCCCTACACGCAGCCAACCAGACACAGTTATTTCAATTCAGAGCAGTTCGCCATCCGGTACGATACGGCGGCCACAGCCAAAGTAGTCAAATGCAACGAAGGCGAGTAGGTGTGTTCTTAGCCTGCGGTGGATGTAGGGCCTATTGCCGGTCAGCATCCCATATCTTGTTACCCATGTCAGAAAAAAGGGGTGAGACCTATACACCATAATTAACCTATTATACCTATGCAACATTTATACTACATATTGTATACTACGTACCGCATATCGAGTTAAGTCAAATTGCAAAAATTTTAAGCACGTCTTGAATTTCCACCTGACTGACCAACGTGAATAGCGCATATACGACCAAGGGAATGCGCCTCTCGGCAGTGCTTGCGGAAGGAATTGTAAATAGTTCCTTTATATCAACACAAATTACAGACAATGACTGATAATGCTCATTGTTATTACATGTATCTCCTAATTTTCTTTTGAACAATGCAAATTCCTTTTATTATACAGCACGGATGTTTCGACCGCAAATCGTCCGCGCAGTGCAGGCTAACTGCTTCTATCCACGGACAAGTGTTGCAGACGGTGGTTCGGATAGCCAATCCAAAAGATTCAAAGATACGCGGTGGGTTTAAATGTTATTTACTCAACTTGACCAACGGATAATTAGGGGGGGGGGGGGGGGGTTATCCCAATGTAAAGAAAGAGGTTCATGTCAAATTCTTTTAAGATTGTCCCCAGACAGATTACGTGTTATGTAAACAACTTTTGAAAGGACAACAACTGCACCAGACTAAGACAATATTGATCTCTCCTTAATGCAACTACAGATCGGCGATTGACAGTTCTGCAAAGTTAAGTCATTTCATCAGCACATAGATTATTATCAAGGCTTGAAGTAGATGGATATTGACGCATTCAAACCAACGAGTGCATGAAGAGCGCCAAATTCCCTCCAGGGAAAGACGTCTGTCCGAGATGTGGTATCTCAAACAGAATGTGTCAACGACGTGTAGACGCATTAATGATGACACTGCTAGGCGTTCTTTCCCTCCAATGATTTATTGCTTATACTCAGCACCCAGTAAGGGTACAGGTAAAACTAGAACAAATAAAGAAATAAAGACATAAATATACAAATACATAACGTGTACATATTACTTAAATAACACTTCAAAGATCACAGCACGGTTAACGATAAATCCACGATTAAATAAAATATACGTTCACAAGCCGAGAATTATAACACCACAAATCCATAATCAATGCACAATAAATAGAGTATCGGTAGCAGACCGGGAATGCAATGTGAATATATATAATTCCACAATCGACATATATTACGGCACTTCCAACAATACAAGCAGTGTTACAAATTCAATATTCTTACTATTATAAACAAGTGGTATACATATAACATAAACTTATAATCGTATGCGGGAAAGATGGCCCTCGATACACGGGTGAACATTAGTGAGTATACTAGAGCATGCTGGAGTAACGGGAAATTAATGTGTGAGGTTATCTGAGGTCTTCCAGGTGAGTCTTCCCGGGTTATAGACTTGGGGCCAAGTCTTATGGGCTGCGTTCGAGCGAGCTACTCGTGTTAACATGAGTATACTCCTGAGCGCTCGAACGGCCGGAGTACGACACTCGGGTCAGCGAGAGTATACTCTCCAGCGTTGGGGAGTATACTCCTGCACCGGAGAGTATTGCGCGCGCATCACACTCGTGTTACAAGGAGTAACCGCTCGAACGCAGCCTCTACGTCGCGGTGAATGTGTCTTTTTTTCACGCAACTCTCGCGAAACCGCGGGAGACTCATGGCTACGGCGAGAGTTCAGCTCTCGGCCCGGGACCACTCAAAAAGAGTTCAGCTCTCGGCCCGGGACCACTCAAAAAGTAATTTTTAGGTACATAGTAATCTCAACAACAATCATTAAAGCTCCGAATAATACAGCAATCAAATACATGTACATCAAATTCAAATACATAATAATCTTGACAGAACAATACAGTAACCAAATACATTAAATTTAAGTACATAATCTCGACAACGACAATAAGATACAAAGAGCACACATCGATATTCAGCAACACGACAATAATTTTACAACAAATTATCAATAATCATTACATCAATATAGCAGCATTAACACGGTCATAACATTAAACATCCAAACTGTCAGGGAAATATGCTTATAATAAAATACAAAAATATAAATATAGGTTTTCCCGGTCATTTTCGGCAAAAGAGCGGACGATTTAAACGCTGCGTCATTCCATTTCGCGTGAAACTGCAAGGCACCTCAAAATAGTCAATCGATTTCATTTTATGTGCAAGCAAATGTTCACAAGGGTCAGGCGATTAAATAGAATCGTCTTTCAATTTAAAATTCTATTCAAACATGCAGCATTCAAATTCGCAACGGCTTTTGGCAGTGTGCGCTTAGACATTCGAATTCGTTTTGGGGCAGGCATTTCTGCGAATTGTTCAGCAAAGTTAGCGTTCTGTCTGAAATTATGAATGTACCGCAAGAATAAAAAGGGTATAAAATGGTTTACTTCTTGTATATGGAAACCATTTATGTGATGCCCCCTGACAGCTTTCGGTCGCTGTACAGGAGAGTATCTAATGTTGACGATTGATTGATGCATTCGAATGATTTAGATTACATTGAGCTTGCAGTCAATATGAACATCAACACCATGATTTTCAATACACATCCATGGCACCAATCCTCTCTTGAGAATAAACAAATAACAAATCAAAGAAATATAGAAATTCATGGAAAGGGAAAATGAAACAAGATACAAAGAAATAAACAGGTGTAAAAGGGTTTGCAATTGTTTGCAACGTATTTGAGATCCGGACGAAGAGAGAGAGGTTGATCAGAGGAGGGGCTATTCATTTCAAAATGGATGATGAGATGCGACACCATCGCAATACACTGCAATAAAGGGGTTTGCATTTGTTTGCTCATTTTGCGAAATTGGTTGTCTCAAAACGAAAACGTAAGTAACGATCTGGTATAAATCGTTGTTTGCGGTTACTCTGCTAAATTGAATGCCGATTTTGCATGGCTAAACTGAACGACAGTTGAATTTAATGGAATGCAATGCTATATAAATACGGATGCATCAAAGTGAAATCGAGTGACGGTTTCAACCGAGAAGGCAAAATCA
Organism: Astropecten irregularis; assembly: GCA_963971285.1. Taxonomy (NCBI): domain Eukaryota; kingdom Metazoa; phylum Echinodermata; class Asteroidea; order Paxillosida; family Astropectinidae; genus Astropecten; species Astropecten irregularis. Next base: position 4,814,819 of record OZ020258.1, on the reverse strand, counting down.
CGTCAACACGAATGCGTGAAAATGAAATTGGCCGCTCATTTGCCGAAAATGACCGGGAAAACCTATACTTAAATATTGGATATAGATGAGTCTTTCGCCGTGCCACGGCCACTCAAAGAACACTATAATGTGACTTGTACTTCATAATTCAATTTATCTAGATTCAAATTAATGTATACACAGTAAAAAGGGTTCTTAGAGTCAATCAGGGCTGACCCGATGCACCCTCTAACAAGATAATTTTATTGACTGGGCGTACGAGCTCAGTAGCCCGGGTTTTCAACTTGGCCAATCTCACCAGACCGTCTCTGCCATACGTGACTTCTTTGACAATGGCTAATGGCCATAGATTTCTTGTTGTGGTCTCATCCACACCTAAGACGAGATCACCTTTACAGATATTAACACTGACAGGGTTAACCCACTTTGACCTCCGCCATAATTATTTCGAATACGGACCGTTGCAATGTTCTCTGATGTTAAATGTGCACTGCTTTATGAGCAAAGGGGGAATTGACAAGTGACTTGGTACATTGACAACCTACTCATGGAAAGAGAAGCCGTTTGAGACAACCCTCAACAACATTATACATCGAGTATAGGCCTATATTGTGGATGTCATCGGCTGTGATGCTGAACATTGAAAGATTGTTGATATGATGATGACCGATTCAACTCAAGCTTCCAGAGCTACGGCTAAGTCTATCGTCTTGGTGTCTCAACGTATTTCCAACGGAGCGAAGACCTAGACCTAGCTCAAAACAACAGATTCAAATGGTTTCATATGGGTTTTCCACACCTGGCAAACGAGTAACCGCTCCCATTGAACACTGGTTCTGCAGAGAAATTAAACAAAATTATAATTACCGTCAGCTGCACGATAAAAATAATCACGACGTCTGGCTTTGTGCTGAATAGATTGGTTTGAACATAAACAATTATGTACTCATCACTGCATAAAATTTGAAAATCTTGGTGGCGCACTATTTGGAAACCCCCAAATTCATTCAAAATACCGGGAAAGAGTTTGCTATCAAATTAATATCGGAAGACAAAATAAAAAAGGAACCACGCCCTGTACATTTTGATCGGAGGTTTTGACGTTAATTGTGAATGTAGAAACATACACCGATATAAAGTAAATGATTGTATAGGTTTAACTTTTGAACTTTCTATTGTTTTGGGTGAAAGGCTCATAAAGTTATGGTGGACACGTTACCATGTTGTTTTGAATGGAGTTACAAGGTGCAGGTACCAGATTGTCTGGCCGTGGTTCTGCATCTGAAGAATTGGCAAAAAACACAGAAAGAGACAGCATTATACCTACCCACTAAAAAGTAATGATCTAAGTGTCAAACTCCCAAATTTTGCAGTTGAAAAAAAAACCCTGAACATTGTAGTTTGAATCTTTATCTCAAAAATTATTTTAAATTGTCTGTACATTCTCTTAAAGGCAGTAACATACATCGGTAGGAAACCAAAACAGAAATGTTCACAACTTACAGGGTATGAAGATGGTGCAGGTAGAAACATACCGTTAATTTTTTTTTTGTCCGCTTTAAATGGTGTATTTATCCAGAAATTAGTAAAACAACGACCGAAAATCGTTTTGATCTTTTAAAAGATCAAAAAAAGAAGAAGAAAAGACTTAAGAAATATACTGTGGCTGTTTTTCACTTTTTTCTCAATATGTGGGCACCGTATGGGACTGAAATTTTCACAGATGACTGTTACTGTATCTTCCTCTCAATATATCACTTGGAGGACGCATGGGGCCAATTTAAAATAAAACTGTTAAGCACAAAAATTTGCTTAGCACAAAAATTTCTCGCCCAATAAAACAAACCACCATTGAAAATTCCATTTGATATTCGTGGTCAGCGAACAACAGCCAAAGAACAATCACACGTGATACACAACACGTGGAAATTTGGTTGTTAACCCTGTTTTTATTAAGACAGAAATGTCATGCTTAGCAAATTTTTGTGCTTAACAGTTTTATGAAATTGGAACCAGGGTGCAAAAATTGTTTTTGTAAAGTTATTTTAAATGTGTACAAATAAGTCGGCGCATGAATTTTGCCATGTCTGGATTGTCGCAAACTTACCTCCACAATCAAGGCGTCCTCTTGTGTCAGTGGTGTCCACTTCTGAAATTTTTGTCGGAACAGAAATCGACATCGACATGTCCTATGTAAGACAAATAATGAAGACGAAAGGAAGGAAATTGAACTCGCATTATCTTTTAATTTTCAGAAATATGATGTGAAGCAAAAATATCGAGGGAAAAAAAATAACGTTTTTTATGATTTGTTTTTATATACCGTTCCTTTTACTAAAACATATCTATTTTAGTACGGCAGCAATGCAGGATTGTAAGTTTTATGAATGAAAAATAAAAGCGCATACAGTGTATACAACTGCAGGCTGTACCACAATTTCAGGCAATTCACAAGAGTGCGCCACCACGCGTTGCAAACTCATGGTGACGCATTATTGTGAATCACCTGAATTGGTTGCAATAATACAATATCGGCTGCAGAAACGTTAAAGGTAGTATCATACTTTGGTAAGAAACCAAAACAGAAATGTTCACAGATTTACGTATAACTTACAGAGTTTGAAGACGGTGCTGGTAGAAACATACCGTTAAAATGTTTTCCGCCTGAAATGGTGTATTTATTCAGAAATGAGTAAAACAACGACCGAAAATCTTGTTGATCTTTTAAAAGATCAAAAATAATAGAGAAAAGACTTAAGAAATACTGTGGCCGTTTTTCATGATTTTCTCAAAAAGTGGGCACCGTATGGGACTGATATTTTCACAGACGACTGTGACTGTATCTTCCTTGATAATTTTGCCCATGAATCTGTATTTCTTTGACAGAAACCAAAGTATGATACTACCTTTAAAGAGCAAACTACACAGTACATGACATGAGATCATATCAGAGATGACTGGTGCACTTACCGTAGTATTGCTCATAAGATTCTCTTTCTCTCTCTTGCGGATAAAGGCTGCCCTGACCTGAAATTCAAAACAAAAAATAAGAAAGAAGTACACCAGAGATTGTGATGTTATTTTATATCATGAGTTGTACAGTGAAGGTTAGATGATATGGCTTGCTGCTTGGAAGAGGAAGATAATAGTTATACAGGGTGTCCCAAAAAAAACCCGCAACACTTGTGTCGAGAACTATTATATAACAATTAACAGCTTTATCACTTCAAGATTCATATACATGTATTTGATACAAATATGTCTTGGCTATCACCATGTAGAATCTGAGCAAAGTTGGACTAAAATTGAATGAAATTACCCAACCTCAAAACCCGATTTTTATCTTTCTTTTATAGACATTTTGTGTGTATTGACCACTATGCGTGTTATCCTTGCAAATTTGCTTTTAAGTACTATTTCAATTGGTAATATTTTTCGCTAATTTTAGCCCGGTTTTGCTCAAATTTTACACGGTGATAGCCAAAACATATTTGTATCACATATCTAAATCTTGAAGTGATTAACGGTTTACTACTGGGTCCCGACACAGTGTTGCGTTTTTTCTGGGACACCCTGTACAGTGAGCTGCTTCTCATTTTGTTCAGGCAGCCGTACTCCCTATGTCATTAGGGGATCGAGCTAGCTAGGACCACAGTGGTCGATTTCACAAAGCACTGTGATAAATCTTAAATTTGAATAAATCTTAATTGCTATGCAAAGAGTGATGTAACAATACAAATCACTATGGTGATGTTGACAAGTCAAAGTTAAGATTGAAAGTGTTTCGTGAAATCGGCCCCTGGTATAACCAAGCTGGGAGCTATTTCTTTTTAAACAAGATTTGAAAACAATTCTATTCCAGACATTATATCATCATCCAATAATTGTCATCGCTCTATTTTGGCCAAGACTGATCAGTCAGTGTATTAATAACACAAGAGCAATTTGACCACTTGGAATGATTATTGGTTGCCGAGTGAGGGCGCTGTAATCGATCGCCATCTTTGGGTATTGAAGTTAAAAAAAAAATCCCATAGAAGTGTGCTCAGAATGGAATTCATTTAGAAATCCTCTAAACAGAATTGAAATAATATTCAACTACCTAAAAGCTGAGGCAGTATTCTGAGGCTTTTGGCATACTTTAATTTCTTGTGTAAACCTTTAAAAATGACGTAGGCCCTGATTAAAGCGCCATCTGAGGTAAACAAGTCAGTGTGCGTCGGCTGTTAGTATGACGACTTTAATACAAGGGTAAAACAATTAAAGGTATAATACATGATTGGAAAAAGGTCACAGAACAGCACTCACACTTTGTCTAATCTAGCATGAAATAATGAGCTAGTGAAAATTTGAGCTCAATCGGACATTTGAGTTACGACTCGATTTTTCTTTTAAAACATGAAGAATGGTTTCGATATTCGATCTTTACCCCGAGATCAAAACTTTGTTTTTCTAATTTCTGGATAAATACACAATTTCAGAAGGGATATATTTTAAGGGTATGTTATGAAAGTTGTATAGGCTTACATGAATCTGTGAAACAGTTTTGTTTGGGTATGTTACCAATCCTGTACTGTACCTTTAAGTCTATCGGTCTTCAGACCTAACAAACTGACCTCCGAATTAAAGACGCAGTTGATCAAGAAGATGAAGAGTCCTTGGAACGAGTTGAAAATTGTGAAGAGATACTGGAACACGATGGTGGAGCTGTCGACAGCTAGGATTCCGAAGACCCAGGTCAGTCCCAAGATCGGGATTAGCATGATGGCGCCCTTGATTCCAGCTCTGGTCGGAAAATACAAGATTTTGGGTGATAGAGTTCTAAGATAAGTATATGCCTTAAGCCCACCGCACACTATACGATCCGACATTCCAACCAGGACCCGACTGGTTTTTGGAAGGATCGCAAAGCATTCTGGGAGTCTTAACCGTGTTTGTTCCCAGTCGCAGACCCACTCTGATGGCCAGTCGGCAAGATTCGACTGTCGAATCACGGTTAAGACTCCCAGAATGCGTTGCGATCCTTCCAAAAACCAGTCGGGCCGTAGTCGGATCGTATAGTGTGCGGTGGGCTTTATTCACTATGCATCCTGCATTCGAAGCAGTGCAATCAAACAGAGGCTTGGATTCAAAATAGTCAGGTACCCGTTTTCTTTTTAGAATTGGTGTTATCTTTTCCGAAGGGTGTACACGAAAGGTAGCAAAATGGATGCACCATGAATAAGGCCGATACGCTCAAGGCTTAAAGGGATTGCATACGTTTGGTAATTTGAGCCTATTGTTTGTTTCAAACCAATATAATTGTATATATATACCATAAAACTAACCTGTGAAAGTTTCAATTTAAAAGGTGGTAGCGTTTGTGAGATTTTGGCGACAAACTAGAGCGGTTATTTCACGCCAGATAACAGTAAGTCAATAGCTGAGAAGCGTTACGGCCATAACGCTTCTCAGATTCATAATTTTTGGAGATAAAAAGTGACATATTTTTCCGTAACCGCGGTACTTCGAATTGAACGTTTCTCAATATGCATTATACTATCCAAAGCAGCTGTACTTCTCACAAAGTAAATTTTTATTGCCATAAATTTTCAGAGTCATTACCAAACGTACGCAATGCCTTTAAGTGACCCTTTAGGAAAGAGAGCGTCAGTATATATGAAGACAGTGCAGACATTGACAGGTTTGTGTAGGCCTCATCATATAAATTCACTCACCTAATATGGTCGTGTTTTTTCTCCTTTCCCAGTTCAGCCGATTTGATGATAACACGAATAACCATTGCCAGCACAGCCGTATTAATCTGTAACCGAAAGAACATTATTTAAAGGTAGAATACATGATTGGTACAATGGTCACAGAGCAACACCCACTCTTTGTCTAATCCAACATGTAGGCCCTACATGAAATAAAAAGCATGTGAAAATTTGATCAATGAAGACTTTTCACGCCTAAGCAATCATCTTTGTACTTAATGAAATTGGCCCCTGAGGGCCTTTTCTAAACCTCGGCTTCGGCTCAGGCTCCGACTTCGTCAAAAGATTATGCTGAAAATACAGGTAGTGGTTTTCATTGAAGCTGAACTTGTTTTTTTTTTTCAAACTAGAGAATCTACTTGAGAACCCGAGCCATATGCCTCTGTTTTGATACCCGTCATTTTAGAATGGATTCACGAAAGTGGAGCCGGAGCCGGAGCCTGAGTCAGAGCCGCGGTTTGGAAATGGCCCCAAGCCTCAATGAAGATCCAACCGATCCATGAAAAAAAAAAGGACTTGCAATTTTCTTACCAGCACGACTAGAAGAGCTGGTCCCACGAAGGCCCATATCAATCCAGATTCAATATCGAGCCAACAACTACAAGAAAATAAATTGAAATTAACGGGGATGATTTTCAGCTCAGCAACTAGTGATTTTGTTTGTTTGTTTCTGAAAAAAAAGATGATCAGCAGAGCATACTGTTCGAAACGTCGAAGCATCTGGTTCTACGAACCACATGCACTTTCTCACAAAACAGGATGATATCACACGCTGTTACTGCGAAACCTTCAGACCTCTGTTAAAGGTAGTATCATACTTTGTTTTTTATCAATGAAATACAGATTCATGGGCAAAAATGTCAAGACAGATACAGTAATAGTCATCTGTGAAAATTTCAGTTCCATACGGTGCCCACTTTTTGAGAAAACAGTGAAAACAGCCACAGTATTTCTTAAGTCTTTTCTCTTTCATTTTTGATCTTTTAAAAGATCAAAAAGATTTTCGGTCATCGTTTTACTAATTTCTGGATAAATACACCATTTCAGGTGGAAGCATTTTAACCGTATGTTTCTACCACAACCACCATCATCATACCCTGTAAGTTATATGTAAATCTGTGAACATTTCTGTTTGGGTATGCTACCAAAGTATGACACTACCTTTAACCAAAAGAGCGGCCCGTGCTGTATGGAACAAGATTTCATGCATTTTATTTAAGGGCCATCGTAGTCGAGGCACGCGTTTTCCAGGCAATTTGGAGGCAACCAAGTACGCTGTCAAAACTTGGCAACAACTAAAGATACTGTTTTGATGGGGGTCACAATATCTCCGAGAAAAATAATGTGAAATTTTAAACAGTGAATGAGATCCCTTCTCAAAGGGTACCGGTTTAATAGTGTCTGCAATTTAAAGGCCTCGTGTGATAAGGCTTTTTATAATATCGACACGCACGCATGCAAGTTCCATACCTTTTCCCTGCGCCGTAGTAATCGAATCCGGCGCCAAACGATATCAAGACAATGGCGAGAGGTACACCCCATCCCACGATGAGGTATGGGTACATCTTGATGTTCTCACTGCCGTAGACTTTGATGATCTTCCGGTATAGGTGCACTCCTTCTACCAGCATCCAGGCAAAGACGGAGAGGTAGGTGAAGTGCAGGAGGAAAGCCACGGCCTTACAGACTCCCTGTATTAAAGTGACACGGGGCATGCAATATTCACAGTTTTATAATTTTTACCAAGGTTATATCAACAGGGACCACTTTCGTGGTGGTCTATGGGCGTTTACGAAACGGAGACTCAGGCTCCGTCTCAGGCTTCGGCTCCATTTTGTGAATCCATTCTTAAATAATTGGTATCAAAATAGAGGCTTTTGGCTGTGGTTCTGAAGTAGATTCTCTGGTTTGAAACAGAAAACAGAGCTTCAGCTTCAATGAAAAACCACAACCTGCATTTTTAGCATGTGGATGTCAGAGCTGGAGCCTGAGCTTGAGCCTAAGCCTCCGTTTCGTAAACGCCATTATGTGATAGACGCACTCGCCGTGCACAGCAGCGAGCAAGCGTCTATCACATGCATGTGTGCCGATTTCCTGATTTATTATGCAAGCCAAGCAAGCACTGACCAATTGGTTTTGACCAATCAAGTTCAACATTCCTCCGTCACGATCCAGACGGAAATGTTCTCAAAACAAATCTGATTGGCTGATGTGTCGCATAAAAATGATGCACGAATGTATCAGACGTTCGTGCGAAGTGTGGCACGAAGACATTAACGGGTGCTAAGCAACTTTCCTGGCTCAAGATTCTGCTCTTATGATCCCCATTCTTCGTTTAAGAATTAGTTTCCTAATTCAACCTCAACCTTTTTTTGGAAGAGAGCTTTCATTCCAACTATTTTTAGGTAATTTTTTTTTCCAAACATGACGTCATGTTCCTGTATGAACTTAACAGCTAGAAAGATTTCAGACGACGGAAACTTGCTGACCTTTGCCCTGGTCTATATTTAACCACTCACCCTGTTCTCTGTACTGTCTATGCCAGAAATGAACAAGATTTGTGCCACTATGACCGCAGCGGACAGGTTGCCATGTATGAAGGAGCGATCAAATTTTAACATCCGTCTGTGTATCAAAAATAAAACACATGAAAGGGTCATAATGAGCTATACTAGTTATTATAGACCACAATGGGAGGGCATAATACACACAGGGCCATCGGCTCTTCTCGGAGCTTCGCTTTCGGATCATACTTAATGGGTTTGCGATACACAGGCTCAGGCTCCGGCTCTGTCATTTTGCTGAAAATATAGGTTGTGGTTTTTCATTGAAGCTGAAGCTGTGTTTTTTCGTTTCAAAACAGAGAATCTACTTCCAAACCTCAGCCAAAAGCCTTTGATACCCGTTATTCTTTTTTAGAACGGATTCACAAAATGGAGCGTGAGTCTGATCCTGATCCCGAGCCTCAGTTTCGTAAACCCCCTTAGGTTCATTTTCGTGCATTATTCCAATGTAACATGTATTGATACAGGGGCTACGGCTGTGGCTAGCTGTTTTTAATAACAACAAGACGTTTTGGCTTCATGAGATGCTACAACCTGATAGGTATGCAGTATTATGTTCAGGTTTTGTATGACGGAGACGAAGCCTGAGCAGAAGCATCGACGATTTAAATATGTCACAATTTGAGCCTATGTAAATGTAGTTACAGAATACAGAACTGGTTGAGAATATTATATATCATACGAACAAATTAGCCAAGTGGGCGTTACATTGGTCGTGACGTCACATTACGGAGCCTTTTCATTAAAATAAAAGGCTCCGTAATGTGACGTCACGAAATCACACAGATTTGTCTGCTGCCCCCATTGACGAAATTCAGACAGTTTCAGTTTTGGGGTAGCTTGTGAGTTGAACATGTTGAGAGAAAAATCATCAAAAAGACTCTCTTTCTGTGTTCAGTGTGAGAAAAATATTTTTTTTTCTCAGGTCAAGTAATTTAATGATTATAGTTCTAACAAATAAAGCGAGGTTTGTTGAGCGTTGAAAATCCTCTTTAAAAAATAATGCAGGCTGTATGAAGCTGATGACGTTTGCATTGTAGCCTGCTGACTCCTGGAATATAGTCATAAGTTTCTGTGCTTTTTATGAGGATATGTATTCGATGTGGGGATGTAAATGGAGCCATTGTATAGAGTGTCTTTTCAGACGAATGGCGTACCTATTAGATTTGATGTATACAACATTTTCACTGCAAACTGATGTTCCACAATGCCTACGTTCACTGTTACACACTTGGAGGCCTATCTCCGAGAGCGTCTATGGCTGCTGCTCTGCGGCTCGAAACAATGACCAATATGCCTTATCTAGAGAAAGAATTCCTCTTTTGGTCAAGCTTCAGGTCACGGAGGAAGGAAGGAATCAGACTGATCCAAAATTGAAAAGTTGAAACCCTGCCCATACCTCAGATAGATGAACACGGCCAATTCAATTAACAGTGAAATGATTGATGTAGTACAGCCGATGTATGTGATCCAAGTCATGGCTTTAGAATTGGCGTCAGAAACCTACGTAAAAAAGAAAAACAAGTGAAAAAAAATAAAAATAAATGTTTAATCATCAAACAACCACAAGGGAGAATGACTGAATTCTAAGTCATTAAAAAGTAAACAAAGAAAATAGACTGGATTGGGATTCGAACCAGCGATCTTCGGAACACAGCTGGCTTGTTCTTTGTTCACTTTCCAATAAAATGTTTAAATCTTATTCTTATCGTAGTTTTAGCATACTTTATCGTTAAAACACCGAGCCATTTACCGCTATACACTTGAAGGCAAGGCACTCTAGTATGATAACTCGGATGGAGATGGGGGGAACTGACTGTCAAACTTACTCTGTCAAATTTCAAATGCAAACTTCATTGTGGATTCGGGCTTTCTACACGTTTGCCACACATTTTCTTTATAATCTGACTGACTCTTTCATTGACAGTCTATTCTAACTTGCATACTCTTAAAGGTAGTATCATACTTTGGTAAGAAACCAAAACAGAAATGTTCACAGATTTACGTATAATTTTCAGGGTATGAAGATGATGCTAGTAGAAACCTACCGTTAACATTTTTCCGCCTGAAATGGGGGTATTTATCCAAAAATTAGTCAAACAACGACCGAAAATCTGTTTGATCTTTTAACAGATCAAAGATAAAAGAGAAAAGACTTAAGAAATACTGTGGCCGTTTTTCACGATTTTCTCAAACAATGGGTACCGTATGGGACTGAAATGATCACAGATGACTGTGACTGTATCTTCCTTGATATTTTTGCCCATGAATCTGTACTTCTTTGACAAAAACCAAAGTATAATACTATTTTTATAAGGTTACGTTTTTTTGGTTAGTTTTTCGGCTGCAGTCTCAGTGCTGTATACAGCTCACCTCAAATTCCTTGACCTGCATCAAGACAGCAAATGTAGTGGTGTGGTTACACGAACAGTTAGTGTATAGGCTGGTGTTCTGCTCTACTACACAACCCCATGAAGACCAATACCTGTGTATAGGAAAAAATATACTATTGTTAACATACGTTTAGGATAATTTCAGCACGTACATCACCATCATAACATTCTGCAAAAAGATGTAATTTCCTATTGCATATTTATGTAACTTAAGAATGGTATGAATTTTTGTTTTTGCCCAGTGGTCAAATTTCAGCCAGTGACAATGCTGGTCAATGATTACTCAATTTTAGGCCTCTTGTGGTGACAATGTATTGGTGTTTTGAGTTCACACTGATATTAGCAGTTTGGGCAACAATACACTATTTACTAGAAAAGTGTAATTGTTAACCAATAATAATAATACGCGAGGATGGGACCTTAGGGAGACTTTCCCATAGGGTCGTGCACAAAATGTACTTACCTATTTCTAATTATCCTCCAAACCAATGAACTTGAAATTGACTTTTGTTCATACTGAGAGCATTCTATGTCTTCTACTATAAAAATGGACAATAAAAATATATCTTTAAAAGTTACCTGATACCTCAGGGAGACATGGAAAAGTCTCCCTATTTGCAGATGTCTCCCAAATGTTTACTTTTAGACGCTTCTTCCTATTGTATGCAATTTAGAAAAATTTCAGCACAGACACCCTCATGTTTAGTCGTGGAAAACACGTTTAAGCCACGATCGCCCCAGTTTTCAGAACAAAGAAAATAGAAACTTACACCTGGTCGTCTAAAACACTCTCAAAGACACACAATGGAGTCTCTCTCTGCTCTGTAGCCGTGTTGCCAGTATTCTGCTCGTTGGCAGAAGTCTAAGTTTATTTGAAACAAAACAACATGATTAGCTGGTTCGTTTCGAGTGAGACTTGTTTTATTTGTGTTCGGTTTCAATGAACAAAACAGAAAAATAAGACTTAAAGGTAGTATCATACTTTGGTAAGAAACCAAAACAGAAATGTTCACAGATTTACGTATAACTTACTGGGTATGAAGATAGTGGTGGTAGAAACATACCGTTAAAATGTTTCCGCCTGAAATGGTGTATTTATCCAGAAATAAGTAAAACAACGACTGATCTTTTTGATCTTTTAAAAGATCAAAAATAAAAGAGGAAAGACGTAAGAAATACTGTGGCCGTTTTTCACTGTGTTCTCAAAAAGTGGGCAACGTATGGGACTGAAATTTTCACAGATGACTGTTACAGTGTCTGTCTTGATATTTTTGCTCACGAATCTGCATTTCTTTGATAAAAAACAAAGTATGATACTACCTTTAAAGGTACTGCTAGTTTTGTATGCTTATTTTGCTCATATTTTTTCAAGACGTATACATGAGGCTTAACATTGAATTTATGTAAAAATGTCATCCAAACTGGTGTTTATTATAATTTTTTTTGGAACTGAAATATTTTTATTCTCTTTTTATACACGACTTTGGGAAAGTGACGCATGCTGGAAAGTGTCGACAGAATCCGAGCATTGTGATTGGCCAACGCGTATCAAATTCGTGGGGGCGCACCATTTAGAATCGCCCGTATTATCAGTTTTGTAAAGGGGAATTTTCTCACAGAATTATTGGTTCTAGCAGCAGGTCCTTTGCTCCACTAAGTGAGAAAGTGCAAATGGTCACTTTGTAAAACAAAAATGGTTGCCCTGAATTCTCTGCAAGGAGGGAAAATGAGACGAAAAGGCTGAACTTACCGTCTTTTGAAAAAGGCTGAAAGTGACAGGCATGGATAACCTTTCTTTTTCCCGAAAGATGGAAATGTCAAGAAGAGCACTGTTCAAACGGAAACCCGTCCCTTCGGATGTGCGCCCTCTGCCGTCGAGGTAGAAAGAACGAGAGAAAGCGAGAGATTACATGAATAATATTTTGAACTGTGGGCCTTTTACGAAATGAGGCTTGAGGCTAGGCTTGGGATTTGTTTTTCTACCGCCATATTGTGTTCTTAATGAACGAACGAACGAATTGAAACGAAGGGCTTGAGATACATGGCGAAGCTGGAGCCTTTCTTCGGCTTCGTCGTACGGGCCAATCCCTTCATTTCATTTTGTGGGCTTTAAATGGCGGTAGCGAAATGGGTTTCAAGCCTAGCCTTAAGCCTGGTTCCATAAAGGCCCTATAATACTTTCATATCTCACCCTACTGAATTTGTGTCTCAGTTATAGACCTTCAGAGTTAAGAGCATAATCGTTATACGTACTCTGGCTCATCAATTGTGTCCTCATCAATGGTTTTTGAAGAATTTGCTCGTCTCAGTAAGACAACATTTAGGCCTGCATCCCCTGCACAATAAAATATGGGCCAAATTAAATAACATGAAATCTCAAAAAGACTTTAAAGGTACAGTACAGGGTTGGTAACAGGATATGTAGATGGTGCTGGTAGAACCATATCGTTAAAAGTATTGATCTCGGGGTAAGATCAAAACCATTCTTTTCGTTTTACAAGAAAAATTTAGTGGGGTTTTTGCTATTATTTCTCATGACTCAGATGTCCGGTTGAGCTCAAATTGTTTACAGGTTTTTTATTTGGTGTACATGTTTGATCAGACAAAGTGTGAGTGCTGCTCTGTGACCTTTACCAATCATGTATTGTACCTAATGCTATGCACGGTGGAAATACTAAACATAGTAGGTTTGCGGTTTCACCGTGTACCCTTATCGTGTGTGTGGTTCTGAGAAGAACCGATGGTTTAACTCTCGACGTTCCGAACAGTGTGATCTGTTCGTCTTCAGGAAGGCGACTGGTTGCCTGACTTGAAACCGAAAGAAGAATAGGGAATAATTTCTCGAGTTTAGTATGTTTTTCTTCAGAGAATTGTAATGATCCTACCTTCATCCTGGTGGAGTTGTGACGGGTTGATCTGTACCGTCTCCTGGGGGGTATCTCCCCCGCTCTCGTCTTCTCCGTCACTGCTGATGACAATCTTTCCCATCGGTGGAGACTTACTCAAGATGACACCTGGGAGTTGTGGAAAAGCAGGGATAATAATAAAGTTCCAATCGGTGAAGTCGCTGCTGCAGACTTTTGTAACCACATAATTACCATGCAATGCATGTAACCTCGCTGGTACCCCGCCTCCTCCTTGCTGGAAAGTGCCAGGGGCCAATTTCATAAAACTGTTAAGCACAAAAATTTGCTTAGCACAAAAATATCTCGCCCAATAAAACAAGGCCACCAATGAAAATTCCATTTGATATTCATGGTCAGCGAACAACAGCCAAAGAACAATCACAAGTGATACACAACACGTGGAAATGTGGTTGTTAACCCTGTTTTTATTAAGACAGAAATGTCATGCTTAGCAATGTTTTTCATTTGGGTGAATGGGAGACTTTTGGAGAGGGCTGTCGATAGAGGGCAGCAAACTACCAGGTTCCTTAAAACTTTTTTTACACGCTGTAAGTACGGCGGTTGTCCAAAAACTCTCCGAAAGACGCAGGAAAATACTGTGAACCTTAAATTCAGGCCATTTACAATTAATTTTTATATTCACAACAGCCTCCCACCACGATTTCAATGCCCGAAAACACAAAGTTAGGTGAAATTCTGATGTTTTGCGAGGATAATGTGATAGGCTTCGTTTGCAAAGTAAAAACTCTCTGCACAAAACTGAATGCTGTTTGCCGTGGGCCACCGTGATCATTTGAAATTCGCCCTTTTAGTGGCCAATCTCCACAAATTCTGCACTTGTTTGTTCTTGGGGAACTTATGTCCTCCCCTGTCACCACACCCGCACACTGCACAGTATTTACCAGGCATTTTTATTGCGATTATTTACGCCTGTTGTGTTTACGATGAACATTCGTGCACAAAAGCAATGACAACAAAATCAAGACACTTTTCCCGAGCCTGGTGAAGCGCGCCCTCTTGTGATTAACGATGGTTAGTCAAAAGTCTCCCATTGAAGTGTTTCTGATAATGAATTCCATTACACGCGTCCCTTTCGTCGTTTAGTTCAGTGATCGTAACCCTTGGTCTAACATTGGTCCATGTCCCCTTGTCAGACCTACTACTGGGGCCAATTTCACGGCCCTGCTTTGCACAAATATTTGCTAAGCATGAAATTTCTGTCTTTACAAAATCAGGAATCACAACCAATGTCCATGTGTTGTGTATCGCTCGTGATTGTTCTTTGGATGTTGTTCGCTGACCATGAATATCAAATGGATCTTTTAAGGGTGGTTTGTTTGATTGAGCAAGACATGTTGTGCTAAGCAGTGTTTTGTGATTAACAGCTTCATGAAATTGGCCCCTGGTGTTTGTGCTATATAAGATAGTAAGTTACGAAGAGTTTGGTGAAATCGACCCATTTTTAAAAATGTTGACATAATATGTCAAAATTGTTTGGTCGTAATATGACAGGCCGATCATGTCAAAATTGTATAAATTCCACTTACTGGATCTAGCATACTAATTTATGCAAGCCTAAAAAAGTTAAATATCTTGGTGTACGGTGTTCAGGAGATCGCCGGTTCGAATCCCGTTCCAGTAAATTTTTCTTTGTTCACCTTTCAGTGACTTAAATATCTTGGACTTGACTTACTGTTTCCTTGATAAGTCTTTTGTAGAGAATCACCAGACACCAACGTCCCAGCCATAGCATTCATGGCATTCTCCGTTTCAGCTATGACGTCTCGTTCTTCCTGGAGTGCCTGGCAGAAACGGCAAAGAAAGTACATTGATTTTCACTTTTGAGAATGGTAAAAACTGCCTCTGAATCTGGGGCCAATTTCATAGAGCTGCTTAAGCACTAAAATTTGGAAAAGCGCCCGGTTCTAATTCTCAAAAGTCTCCCATAGATCTAGCCATACTTTAGCTGTAGAATCGGACACGGCCTATGGTTGCACCCAAGTCAATAAACTCCCATAGACAACAGTGATAAACCCTTATACTTCAAAAATCATTTAAAAATATACAGAACTCTCACAGGTGTTTAAAATGAATGATGATGATAAATGATGATAAACGTGTCACCTTTCATTTTCTTTTCATTTTACGGCGGGTTGACCATTAAATATTTGAGATATACTCATTCTCAGTTGACCACCCCTAAAACAAGGTAAGGATCACTCCATTCAAAGAAACCATTAAAAAAAATTAAAATCCCTCTGCAAAGCGGCTGAAATAGGCCCACTTTCTCACCCCTGCAATTGCATCTGAAATGGTCACAAATGGAAGCCCCGAGTCTAGGCAGGAGGTCCAGTCCCATATTTCTTCAATCCCTTTATTTCAAAGCTCTCATAACTCTCTTATTTATAATATATTGAGTGCTTAATTTTTATTAATGAGCTCGGCGGACGGATTTTAGGAATATTTACTTGGGTGCACCCCCTAAGCTAGCAAGGCGACTTGGGGCGCGTCCAAACAGTATACGTCTCCAAGAGTTTGCAACGCGTCGGCCAATCGGAATGCACAGAATCTTACAACAGATTACTTGCATTGTGATTGGCCAACGCATTGAAAACGCTTGGAAGTGCCCTGTTTGGAATCGCCGAGTTGCGATTCAATCAAAACGCGGCCTGCTCTTCCCCGGATGAAGAAGAATTGTTTGGCTTTTGAAAGTTTGCGTTTTACGAGAAGTGCTGGCGCTATCCTATATCCTGAGCCACTAGTTAGGGCTAAAATAAGCAATGGGCTTTACTAGTCAGAGAGTAATTTGATGATGACCAAGCTTTTGTATTGATTATCTCACACAAATTAATGTACAGTAATTATAGTAGGCCTACAGCCATAACCACAACTTGGACTCCGTTCTAATAATGATTTTTGTTTGTACTTACCAGATCTTGCTCGGGGTTCGTTAGGACGGTAAACACTTGCAACACGTCCTGTGCAAAAAAAGAAAAAAAGCAAAAAAAAAAAAAAAGCAAAACAATAAAAAAAAGGTGGGGGAGGAGAGAAAGAAGAAAGTCATTGGGTGCATTCGTTTAGCTCACCCGGGTCGACACCAGTCAACTTCGACACCATTCTATCGCTTGTTGTGTGCAGTATAACGACCGTTCCCAGTAAGGGCTGGCCCGTGTTAGCTAAACGAACTACGCACCTATTATACATAATAGCTTTACTACGGAGCTCCATGAATGCCACGCGACTTATCAAGATCATTCACATTATTCGAGGCAAGTATTTTCTAATAGCCCCCTTTGCCTCCCCTTTGAAACAGAAAGAAACAACATGTATATGCCATTATTATTTAGTGGTAAGAGAGCCTATAATGGGTCATGGCTTAGCTCCAATGTATATAGAACTATATGTACCTGATTAGATGCATGGCTGCCCTTTTAAAAAGGACCCACAACGGGAACATAGTAGTAAATTATGAATGAGTCAGCACTTAGCAGTAATTTAGATTCGGTCCGATGCTTCTGGCATGTAAAAATGTGTAGGCCTACCTGAACATGAGTGTCGATCCCGAGGGGGGTGTGGGGGGAAAGGGGTGGATATTTATCCCCCCCCCATATTTGAGGTAGGCAGGATGGCGTGTATCGTTATTCCCCTAATATTTTGAGGTTGAATGTCATTTAATACCGACAAAATATATGAAGTACCAACAAAATAATGAAAGAAAAAAACAAACACAGCAAGATCGTTTTTAAATACTCTAAAACGCGACTTTTTTTTTTTTTAATTCCCTGGTGCGGGAGGGGGTCTCCCCTCTTCCACAGCCTCCCCCCGCTTGGTCGTTTCGCTCTCTCGCATAGGACACCAAATCACCAATCTTCCCCCCCCCAAAAAAAAAAAAGAAGAAGAAGAAGAAAAGAAATCGACACCAATGTACCTTGGTAACTTCCTCTGCTTGCGAGGAAGTCAGCTGGTCGGACAACGAGCCCACCGCCTTCAGGAAACTCACCAGCTCAGTCTTGCTTTCATCGGATAGTTTTCCGGGTTGAATAGAAAGACTGCTGCCATTACCACATTGAATTTCTGATGTCTGCACGAGAGAAATGAATTATCATTATACAGCTGGCCCTACCGTGCTTAATTTATTAACTGGGATATTGAGTAGCAAATCGTTCAAATGTATGGTATCTATGGATTCATTTTCGATTTCACGAAGCCCTACGATCGATCGTAACCTGAGATTAGAAGGATAGCCCATCGTATACCCTACGTAGGGCTACATTGCATCATACGTCCTACGATGGATAGTAAGTTACGATATGTTTGGTAACATTAAGTTTTGTTTTTGCTGAGCAGTAACGTGTCCAGGGGCCAATTTCATAAAAATGCTTAGCACAAAAAAATGCTTGGCACAAAACTGGCTTGCCCAATAAAACAAACCACTACTGAAAATTTTATTTGATATTCATGGTCAGCGAACAACAGCCAAAGAAAAATTGCAAGTGATACACAACACATGGACATTTGGTTGTTTATCCGGTTTTTATTGAGACATATAAATGTCATGCTTAGCTAAATTTGGTGCTAAGCAGCTCTATGAAATTGGCCCCTGCCCTTTCTCAGCAAATGGATTGATATCTGATCTGAGTTCTTTGAGTGGAAATGGACTTCCCGACGAACCATTGTTTTGAAGACATTTTATACGCCATTCTGTAAAATATTATGAGTGATTCGTACCTGTTCACCTGTACTTGAACACAAGGATGGGATGGCTTGGGTCTGCACTTGGTCCGTTTCTGTAGTCGGTTCTATTTGGGAGGTTGATGCTTTTTGCTGGGTAGTGGGCGGCCCAGTTGAAGACATTGACGTCATTCCATACGTGGTCGCCGATTGGTGGGTCGAAGATGCATGGGCGGTTGTTGTTTGGCTAGTGTTAATAGGCGGTCCCATTTGGGAAGTTGTGGTGCCTTCCTTGGTTGTGGTTGGTTCAGAAGTGCTCAAAGGTGTTGACGTCATTCCGTGCGTCGTGGTTGATTGGTGAGTCGAAGATGCAAGCCCGGTTGTTGATTGGCCAGTATCAGGGGTCGATCCCATTTGAGAAATTGTGGTTTCTCTCTGGGTTGTGGTTGGTTCAGAAGAAATCAAAGCTGTTGACGTCATTCCGTGCGTCGTGGTTGATTGGTGAGTCGAAGATGCAAGCCCGGTTGTTGATTGGCCAGTGTCAGTGGTCGATCCCATTTGAGAAATTGTGGTTTCTCTCTGGGTTGTGGTTGGTTCAGAAGAAATCAAAGCTGTTGACGTCATTCCGTGCGTCGTGGTTGATTGGTGAGTCGAAGATGCAAGCCCGGTTGTTGATTGGCCAGTATCAGGGGTCGATTCCATTTGGGAAATTGTGGTTTCCCTCTGGGTTGTGGTTGGTTCAGAAGTGCTCAAAGCTGTTGACGTCATTCCGTGCGTCGTGGTTGATTGGTGAGTCGTCACGGCGAAAGCTGAAAAAACTCCGTTGTTAATACTGGCGATTCACAGGTATAGTGTGTCCCAATCACAATGCACAGAATATATCTACCCAATACATGTACAGTGTACACGGGTTTACACTTCGAAAAGTGCGCATGCGTGGAAGTGCCTCGTTTTGAAGTTGCGATCAAAATCTAAGATGGCCGCCAAGGTGTAAACCCGTGTATGTACAACTGGAATGGGCTACCGATTCCGCAGATTGTGATTGGCAAAATCATTGCAAACTCTCGGAGGTGCCCTGCATTCTGCATGTTTTTTTTTTTTTGTTGAGTGCACATGAATACAAAAATCATGCGCTGGCTTAGGTGGGATTCCAACCCACGACCGCCAAGCTAGCTGGGGTCAGCAGTGTATGTCGAGTCAAATCTCACATCGGGTGCCGCGATGAATCATTTTGATTTATGCATTCATTTTCGCCGCCGAGACAGAATAATTTTGCAAATGAGGAATGCCCTTGGCTGTCTGCTCTAGAAAGCAAGAGGTCGTGGGTTCGAATCCCACATGAGCCAGCACATGATGTTTTCATGCAACACTAATTGACGTCGGTGAATGGCGAGCCTAATTTGCATATATAAACAATGCTTTTATAAAATGCCTTCTAGAGAAGGTGCACTCCAAAGTGTGGAAAGGGAAAACCGATCAAGATGGCCAAAATTTCACTGTATTCCACATCTGACTGTTTCGATGACATTGTATTTCTGCTGACAAATAATATAGGTTTCCCCGGACAATTTCAGCAAAGAAGCATTCACTTTAAAGGTACATTACAGGATTGGTAACATATCAAACGGAAATGATTTACCTATAACCTTAACCTGTTTTTTTTTTCGTGACTGATGAGATGGCGAAAATGAACGCAATGGATTGTTTACACAGGTTTATCATTTCATGTACATGTATACATGCTGGATCTGACTTTTGGATTGACTTTTACCAATCATGTATTGTACCTTTAATCTAACGAGTATAGCCTTCGAGAAAGATCCTGCTAGGATCGAAACGCGTCAGGCCCTCCCAACTCTAAGCATTTAATCTAAAGTGGTGAAGGAATTCTGAAAACAGCTATGAATTATTAAGGACATATAAATCGAGAACACAGTACAGAATTTCCATTTCCATTGTACACACTGTGAAGAAGATAATGCGTCATGGACTCTCATACAAATATGGTAATAGTTATTAAATGATTCGGGCAAAGCGTGGGTTGAACAAAGGCGCCGAGTGTAACATTGCACGGTTGACATTCATGCCTTATTTAGAACACTGAATAGTAACTTGTCTGTTACAGTTGTTTGGCTGTGCGGTCTCTAAATTAGCCACAGTGACGTGTTTAATTATGAAATGGAAAGATACTCACTTGACTGTGCCAGCAATTCCACCAGAACGATCTGGATGTATAAAAAGAATATGAAATATAGATTTAGAAGAAAAAAAAATCACCAGACTATGTGTAATATAATGGAGGTTATTACGAAAAGGAGGCTCAGAATCAGGCTCCAGTTCTGCATTAGGTTGTGCATGGGTTTTTTCATTGAAGCTGAAGCTCTGTTTTCCTTTTCAAACCAGAGAATCTACTTCCGAACCGTAGCCAAAAGCCTCTATTTTGAGAATGGATTCACGAACTGAGCCTGAGCCTGAGCCTGAGCCTGAGCCTGAGCCTGAGCCTGAGCCTGAGACTATTTCGTAAACACCATAATTCATGTAAAATAAAATACTCTATTTTTATTTTGGTTGCTTCAGTAGGCCTATAGGCCTATAACAAACCAATTTGTCAATACATACGAGATCTAAAAACACAACAACTCATATTACTGAAATATTTATATAAGTTTTTGCCTTTATCGTGATTATCTTTTTTTCTCTTTCACATACATGCAAACACATGTTAGGATGGAAACGTCAGTTTGTTATGTTGTGTAAATTTGTATTTTTCCTAACGTCGTAGTGGCAAAGTCATGGCCCCCAATGACCATGCAATACACAGCCCTTATATTTATGTAAATATTATTTAATACAGACATGAAGACGATGCGACAGCTCTAGATGATGGAGCCCCCATTTTGTTATTATTAATCATGCTTGCTTGAGCGGGCATCAGGGCCAGATAGACAGCTCAGATAAATCATGTCATTATTATAATGGCAATGATAAATGAGCCCAACGGCGGTGCATGTAATAATGGCTTGTGTATATTTTGGATGGGGTTAGGCCTTACTACACAGAAATGACGCCTATTCTGTATTTATCTATTCTTATAATGGTTAGTTCGAAACAAAACGGAGTAAATATAGAGGTATTGTGCTTAATGGCCTTTTCGTCTATTTAGCCCATTAAAACTGCATGGTTATTGATGATCTGGTATAATACGAAGCTATACCAGATAATGTCTTGATAGGTGTTTGCTAATGAGGTGCATATTCAACAAAAAGGGCAGAGTAATCAACGTCATCTCGTTTATCATTAAAATTCACCTCTAGAAATGAAGGCACAGTTATGCACTTTGGAGCAAGAGTACGGCTCAACATAGTAGTATCATATTTTGGTTTTTGTCAAAGAAATGCAGATTCATGGGCAGAAATAACAAGACAGATACAGTAACAGTCATCTGTGAAAATTTCAGTCCCATACAGTGCTCACTTTTTGAGAAAATCGTGAAAAACGGCCACAGTATTTCTTAAGTCTTTTCTCTTTTATTTTTGATCTTTTAAAAGATCAAAAAGATTTTCGGTGGTTGTTTTACTAATTTCTGGATAAATATACCATTTCAGACGGAAAAATTTTAAACGATAGGTTTCTACCACCACCATCATCATACCCTGTAAGTTATACGTATTAAATCTGTGAACATTTCTGTTTTAGTGTCTTACCAAAGTATGATACTACCTTTAACATTATAGGAAGACCAGTTTTCATAATTATAGTCAGCGAAGGTTATGGCGACCATGGTACTTAAGGCGACATTTTGGAGGTCGCCTTAACGTCATAGCTATCTTTTAAAGACATAATACCGCTCAAATGTTGATATAAGACAGAAAATGCTTTCAATATGAACATATGTCAATTTTAAGTCTATTGGTTTGGAGGATGTTTAGAAATAGGTAAGGTACGTTTTGTGCAAAACCCAAATTAAACTGTTTATCACTTTAAGATTCAGATATGTGATAAAGCCATGTCTTGGCTATCACCAAGTAGAATTGGAGCAGAATTTGACTGAAAAACCCTCAAAACCCGATTTTCATCTTTCTTTCATACACAGTATGTGTGTATTGACCGCTATGCGTGTTATCCTTGCAAATTTGTTCTTAAGGAGTACTCTTTCAATCGGTCATATTTTCGCCAATTTCAGCGTCAATATGCTTAAATTCTTGATAGCCAAGACATGGTTGTATCACATATCTGAATCTTGAAGTGATAAACAGTTTAATTTTAACATAATGGGTCCCGACATAGTGTTACGTTTTTTTCTGGGACACCCATGCAGTATGTGGGCCTAAATATTAATCTAGTAAATTTAAGTAGGCCTATAAACATGTAGATTGAGTATGGCAACCCTGTATATGCAATCCACCATTATGACATGCATGTCTATATAGATATAAATGAAATATGTTTCACGATTTGTGCAACAGAAAAATCATATGCGGCCGTAAGAAGCAATAAAGAGAGGACACAATGTATTAAGAACCTCATAAAGCTTTATACATGTACCTTTAAAGGTATAATATATGATTGGTAAAAGTCACAGAACAGCACTCACATTTTGCATAATCCAACATGTACATGGAAATGATAAACATGTGAACATTTGAGCTCAATCGGAGATCTGAGTCACGAGAAAATAGCGAAAACCCGGCTCAATTGTTTTGATAAAACACGAAAAATGGTTTTGATCTTACCCCGAGATCAAAACTGTTTTCGGTCTTTGTTTGACAAATTTCTGAATAAATACAGCATTTCAGGCGGAATATTAATTTTAACGGTATGTTTCCACCTGGACCATCTTTATTCACTGAAAGTTATACGTAAATACGTAAATATGTAAAGATTTCTGTTTGGGTATGTTTCCAATCATGTACTGTACCTTTAAAAGGCATGTACATTGTACAACATCGGTAAAAGTTACAGAACAGCGGCAGGCTGCTCATCATTTGATTTGTCTTTAAATGAGGGCAAACCTGTGAAATTTTCAGCACGATTGATCATTGGAAACAGTAGAAAACGACGAAAAATTGTTACAATTTTTGTTACGCCAAAGATCAAACATGTTTGGTGTTAGGTTTATACTCTTTTCTGGATAAATAACATTTCACAGTATGTTTCTAACATTACCGTCTTTATACCCTGTAAATTCTTCGTAAATCTGTGTACATTTCTGTTTTGGTTTTTAATACTAAATTGCATTTATGTCCTTTTATCTTTACGTCATGTACGCGTCTCTCGCTCGAAACGTTGAGACAGATTATACCGAATGCTTAGAAGCTTCATAAAACTTGTTCGAGTGCATTTCTGTCTTTTCTATTGTTTTATGCGCTTAACAATACTTAAACATGCAGTATAACTGAAAGTTATATGTAAATCTGTGAACATTTCTGTTTTGGTCTCTTACCGAAGTATGATACTACCTTTAAGATGGGTTGTCAGTATCACCATAGAGATTTGCATTGTGACATCACACTTTTCTTAAAGGTAATTAATAATTTTTATCAAAGGAAATACAGATTCATGGGCAAACATATCAAGACAGATACAGTAACAGTCATCTGTGAAAATTTCAGTCCCTTACTGTGCCCACCTTTTGAGAAAACAGTGAAAAACAGTCACTTTTTTATTTCGTTGGGACGACTTAGCTTATGCGTTCTTGCATTTCAATTAATATGTTTAAAAAATCAAAAAAATCGTTCCAACACTTTTAGGGATAGTTTTAATGATTGAATTATTTGAACGGTTTAGTAAACCGTCCCCAACGACCACATACTTCACCTTTCAAAACATTCGCTAAGCCGTTGGAACGATTTAGCCCAATCGTTCGTACGGTTTATGTATACAACCCCAACGATTTGATATTAAAATCGTTGCAACGACTCAGGTTTATCGTTCGAACGATATGGTCATTCCGACAATGATCCATTGGGGACAGATGAATGCAACATGAACTTCCCCAGTCTTCGTAATATATGAAATGGGTTAACTCACCAAATACACGTAAGAGAACATCTTTTCGCCCTATCCACGATCAACGGCGAGAATATTCAAACAGTCCAATTAGAAAATTCTGCTTCAACTGTTGAAATCACTTCTTAAAGGTAAGACTATGCCTATACACTTAAAAATTCAACACGGCAGAAGATGATTGCACACGTCTGAGGTCAGTCACCACTTATTGGAGTTCGTGCGATGGAGACATAGCCAACCAAATCACGTTGGGTAGAAATGTACAGGCTAAAGCTGCTGCATCATCAGATATACCGAAGCAAAACGAAACTAGACACTTACTTCCAGGCGTATGAATGCAGTATACCTTGTGCTTGCTAGGGCATTTCCCTGATGTACAGTGTCCACGAATGACCATTTTCGTGTTATCAGTATGCGCGGTAGGCCTTATTCACGGCGCATCCATCCTACATTCGAAGCAGTGCAATCAAACCGAGGCTTGGATTCAAAATAGTCTGGTACCTGTTTTCTTTTTAGAATCGGTGTTATCTTTTGCAATGGGTATACAAGGAAGGTGACAGGATGGATGCGCTGTGAATAAGGCGTAGGCCATATTGCTGCTTATTATGACTGTTCCCAATGATCGGCAAATAATTATATACAGTGTAAATGTAATGGGAATAATATGAACGCGCTTGATTAAAAAAAAAATGAATGAAAATCAATCGAAGTTTATTTCAACATTCAGTTCATGTGTATTAAGTGAGTATATGATGACATCAGACAATTAATGGACAGGTGAGTGTTCCATTATGTAATGTAATATTCAACTTCATTGTAAGTAGTAATAAAGAACTTTCGTGCAATTTCAAGACGTAGTCAAGAGAACAGACGTAGCCATATTCAAATCAGAAAAAAACCTGCAGCCAGAATCTTAGTCTAGTTACGGAATCCCTTTGAGGCTACTGATGATCAGCCTCACAAAACTAGGTCAAGGAAACCACGACGTTTCGGACAAAACATAAAATAGTAATTTTCTTCGTCTTGATATCTCATATACTGTTTGTCACTTGAGGGCCTCCTGACTTAATTGAGGGAGGGGCGTAGTGGCTCTGTCCATTATGGCTTAGGTAAACGCACGGAAATTATTATGAATTATATATCAACAAAGCCCTAGGAGCCTTTTCATGCCCCGACGCAAGTTCCATTAATTTTTTATCGGCAATTTACTAATACTACCATTATGCGGTAACTGATGCTTTTTTGTCATGCTTAGAGGCAGAATTTTCACAATGCAATTCTGTTTAGATGACAGATGAGTTCGTAATTACGAATTTTTTCAACAAGAGTGATGACGGCCGTATGCCTACTATCGGAATATACCTCCAACGCGATCCAAAAGTGAAGAAAATGCTATGCTACTGGCCATGCATTTTCCATCCGTACTGGGGTAGACTCACAAAGTCCTACGATCGATCATAACTCGAGTTACGAAGGATTGACACCCATCGTATCCTATACTTAGGGCTGCCACGCATCATAAGTCATATACGATTGAAAGCAAGTTGTGATGAGTTTGGTGAAATCACTAACGCTTTGCGATCATCGTAAGCCCAAATAAAACGGAAAATTACTATGGAGAGTAGCGATCGATTTTCTGTTTAGCTATGGATTTGGGCTTTACGATGATCGCAAAGCGTATTGTGAAATCGGCCCCTGTTCTGACTATCGCAACGATGATCGTAACTCTTCAGGTCTAATAGGGCATAATGACACCCGTGATGAGACGTGAAGTGTTACGATCATCGTATGGTTCCACTCTGGCCGACATTGAGGAAAATAAACCTTAAAGGTAATATCATAGTTACTTTGGTAAGAAACCAAAACAGACATGTTCATAGATTTACCTATAACTGTCAGGTTATGAAGATGGTGCTGGTACAAAACATACCGTTTTACAATGTTTCCCCCTGAAATGGTGTATTTATTCAGAGGTTAGTAAAACAACGACCGAAAATCTTTTGATCTTTTAAAAGATCAACATTTAAAGAGAAAAAGTTAAGAAATATTGTGGCTGTTTTTCACTGTTTTCTCAAAAAGTGGGCACCGTATGGAACTGAAATTTTCGCAGATAACTGTTACTGTATCTGTCTTGATGATAATTGAAATTGTTCTCATTTAATGTCTATGATGGCTCAGGGTGCCGTGTGTGCTGTGTCTATGTGCTCCGATTCTGTACACATCACATTCTCCTTTACCCGACTAACCCGATTCCTACTGTAAATGGCAATGTGCTCATCAACCATGCACAGTACATTTTCAATTTCTAAATGTCTCAAATGTATATCAGCCTATAATTGTTAATTAGCCTTCGTCGTAAGACCATTGAAGTAATTGTCTTTGTACTAGAGTATTCAAGTAATAGGGCTCGTTTCCGCTAATGTGCATAGAACTATAATTCATGGAGTAGATCACTTTACCTTTCTGTACGGCACGCAGCAGAAACGTACATCACCACGCTATAGAATGCAGTCACGTTAACGTACACCGTGTGCTTGATGCGGGTTAAATTGTGAGGCACTCCATGCAGACCACACAATCACAATAACAAGAATTGCTCCATTTTTTTTAGCATTAGAAGAGAACGGAAATTTAACAATGGTCGTTGGAATGTATGATATTCGGGTTTTATTCGGAGTCTCGACGAGTCTATTTTTGTTTTTCTCAGGTGGTTGGCGCCTGCTCAGTATAGGCCCTAGCCTGTATTGTGCAGGGCCCAATTTCATGGAGTCCGTTACCGTTAGCAAAATTTCTTCGCTTACGGTAGCAGAATTATTTTGGTTACGGTTAGCGTATTTCACGGAAGAGTTTCCTTTTTGGTAACGGTAAGCAAGGAATTTGTGCATAATGTATACAACAGCCCGTTAGCAGAAAATGATCACGGTTACCCTAGAAATTCTTCGCTAACCGAGAGTCTTACTTACGGATTCCATGAAATAGATTTCACGCGTAGCAGTGTCTGTTAGCACAAAAATAGGCCGTAACGGATTCCATGAAATTGGGCCCTGATCGCTGGTTTTCGATCGTGCAACTATAAGCCTTTGGCTTTTTGCTCCCGCCATTTTGTGTAATCTTCGGCTTTGTCATGTGGTCCGATCTCTTCGTTTCATTTTGTGGGCCTAAAAAAGTCGGCAGCGAAACAAGTCCAAAGTCTAGCCTCAAGCCTGGTTTCGTAAGGGCTCTGTGTGCCTTTGACGAAACATTGGCTTTGTCTTTGGCTTCGGCTTGGTCTCAGTCATCAGAAAGCAGAAGTGCAGTTTTAGCCTTTTTGAAGCTGAAGCTTAATTTTTATTATTCAAAAGAGAGTATAGGCCCCCTATCCATTTTCAAACATTAGTCAAATGTCCTCTTTTCTTACACCTGTAAGTTTGACACAGAACGTCAGAAGTTAAATCGAAGCTGAGGTTGAAGCAAACTTAACTTAATGTATTGTATGGGGCAAGATATCATGCAGCCAGACAGTAACACAGACGGACAAACAGCTCAACCAACCGAACAAACGAAGGACCAAAACATAAACTGGATTTTGTTCTCACTTTTGAACCATTAAAGGTAGTATCATACTTTGGTAACACACCAAAACAGAAATGTTCACAGTCAGATTTACGTATAACTTACAGGGTATGAATCTTCTGGCGGTAGAAACATACTGTTAAATTTGTTCCGCCTGAAATGGTGCATTTATCCAGAAAGTTTGTAAAACAGCGACCGGAAATCTTTTTGATCTTTTAAGAGATCAAAAATAAGAAATACTGTGGCTGTTTTTCACTTTTATTTCTCAAAAAGTGGGCACCGTATGGGACTGAAATTTTCACAGATGACTGTTACTGTATCTGTCTTGATATTTTTGTCCATGAATCTGCATTTCTTTGACAAAAACCAAAGTATGATATTACCTTTGAGGTCTTATTCACTTCACACTAATGAGCTCAAAGAGTATACTGCGCATGCCTGAAATCACGTGTCTTTATTAAGATTCATAATACACCTGTAGGTTGACATAAAATTTGTGACATAATATAGACCATAATAATCATTAATTTGCCCGGTTTTGTCTACTGACATCAACAAAGATCACCAAATCGCAAAAAATCGTTCAAACAACAAAGAACTTTAATAGCTCTATGGTGTGGACACAAATAGTCATATAAAAAAACTTGCAATGCTTTTGTATCAACTGAAGACACCGGTGGCCATCTTACCGTGCCGGATACAATGCGGTTACTATTGTTGAGAGACGGGTTTAACTAACAATGGTGAGCGTGTCTTTGTATTACCTTTGTATTTGGCCCTCCAAGATGGATACTTGTGGTTTCAGCGACCATGTGGGCTCAAAGGGAGTCTTGCGAGTTCATATTTTTTTTTATATGTGACGTCAGTGTCTAGGCAGTAGAGTATATTCATATAGAATCGGGCATGCGCAGTTTGACAGAAATCGTACCGGTGCGATTTAGGTCGCGCTTTTTCTGCCTGTGTGGACACGACGAAAAGCGCGACTGTTAATTGGGTCGCGATTTGGAGTGCGACCCAAATAGTCGCGCTTTTTGGTGGGTAGGAACGTGCCTAATGTGTTGAAATGAGGTAGGCTATACTGTGCTTTTATATATATAGAGTCTGTTCTTTTTTAATACAAGTAATTAACTTGAAACGTTTTAGCCTTTGAGAAAGATCATGCTACAGGATCGAAACGTCATGCCCTCCTAACTCCAAGTGTACCAGGAGTCTCTCTCTTTTTTCTCGACTGAATAAAATGAACACTGATATTAAATTAAATGAATATTAATGAATACTGAATTATATGAATCACCTCAAATAATTATAATTACTCAGAAACCAAAGAAACCATTCAATAATATGATACATAGAAGGGCACTATAACATTATAATCGCTCCTTAAATGAGTATCGGTTGACAAAATCAAAATTCAGAATATGGAGAAAGTTGTCTGTTAATCTGAGTTCGTTCATGCACAACAGTAAATTAAGATATGTACTGTGAATTTTAACATTTCTATAAGTGCAACACATAATAATTGGCATCGTGTATAGAATTATGCTACGACTGACAATTTTGTGATAAAAAAATCCTACTGTTTAAGCAATTTCTGCTTACAATGAAAACAAGTATAAACGCTTTCACGATCTTAGAGTAATTGCAAAATAATTATATTTTACGTGAAAAATTAATACCCATTATTATAAGACTGCAAAATTATTGTAAATGAAAATAAACCAATATAGTCAACATTATATACAGATTTACTCATTGGGCCGATTTTATAGAGCTGCTTAAACACAACATTTGCATGCAAACACAAAAGCATGGAAAGTCTTCCATGATCAAACAGGATTACCAATCAAATTTACATGTGATGTTACATGTAAATTTTGTCTTGCATTCGGCCATTGTTTGCTGAACATAACATTCAAAAGGAGTTTTGGCTGGCATACTGATTTGTTTTCTTTTTTTGTGTTTAAGCAAATTTTGGTGCTTAAGCAGCTCCATGAAATTGACCCCGGGTGACAAGGTACTATAGAGGAGGGTCGGTAAAATGATAAACTGGTATTTAAAACAAAAATATTGTAAGCAGATACTTATTGTCGGGCTTGGGGTTTCATTTTGGTCCAAGCTTTGCATTTAAAGGTAATATCATACTTTGGATATTGTCAAAGAAATACAGATTCATGGGCACAAATATCAAGGAAGATACAGTAACAGTCATCTGTGAAAATTTCAGTTCCATGCGGTGCCAACTTTTTGAGAAAACAGTGAAAAACGGCCACAGTATTTCTTAAGTCTTTTCTCTTTTATGTTTGATCTTTTAAAAGATCAAAACGATTTTCGGTGGTTGTTTTACTAATTTCTGGATAAATACAGCATTTCAGGCGGAAACCTTTTAACGGTATGTTTCTACCACCACCATCTTCATACCCTGTAAATTATACGTAAATCTGTGAAAATTTCTGTTTTGGTGTCTTACCAAAGTATGATACTACCTTTAACAATTTAGGTGTGCATTTTTCAGGAACAATCTTCTCGTTTTCTCGTTAAGAATTTAAAACAAAAGAAATATGTTCGCACTATATCAAAATAAACTATAGGGACTACAGTGCGAGGACTCCACTAACATGAGTGCATACACAAAACACCAACGGTATCGATTTGCTTTATGAAAAAGTATATCATGAAACACATATGTTTTCACGAATTCTAAAAGATCAGAAATAATATCGAGTGACAAAAATATGAAACAATATGCCTTTTTTAAGATTCTAAAAATGATCATGGAAAAATGAAAACTAACAAAGGAGCTAAATCCGCCAGCTGCACTTCATTCTTAAATTTTCAGCGAAATTTGATCGCGACCTATAAAAATATGCTTTGATTCGTCACACATTTCGGGACAACTAATTTGAGGGTAATCTGAAAAATTTATGATTTTCGAAGCTTTCTACAATTCGAAGATTTGATTTAATCAAAATATACTCATCGGTATTTACAATTTAAATATAATATACGACAAAAACCAAAAGGAGTTTAAAAAAGAAGATACAATTAAATCCGAGCTATAAGAATAGAGACTTATCACGACTGGTTTAAAGTTATTCCCTTTCCCTCCGTCCTAGGTACTGGGTCCAAGTCCAACCAAGGGATAACTGTCCCGCGTTTCAAGTCAAGCATAAATTATATACAAGTCATTGTTACCAGTTATAACTAAATATTTTCAAGGCTGTCGATCATAGGCGCAACTTTCGAAGAGGGAAAATGCTTCTGCAAAATAAGACACAAATTATGATCAAAGTTAGGGTTAGAGTTAATTAGATGTTTTAACACAAGTTACAGCAAGCTCAAAGATGCGATCTATCATTGGTATTTGAATTAATCATCACTGAACAAAAAAAGTGTGACTTGTTGTTAGGTTCCCGGTACAATTCCTTCCTAATCATCAAATAACCCTAAGGAAATCTGACTGGCTATTAATCTTAAGTAATTGGAAAACGAATAAAAAAAAAATTGACTGGAGTGGGATTCGAACCAGCCAACGCCGAAATACCATATCGCCGCTATTATACCAATTGAGCTATCCGCCGGGTATACGGTAATTCGGAGGTCACTGGTTCAAATCCCACTCCTGTCAAATTTCTTTGTTAACTTAAAAAAAATGTCTTCCCGTGTGGGTTTTCCGTCTGATCGAATTTAAAGGTAATATCATACTTTAATATGTTGTCAAAGAAATACAGATTCATGGGTAAAACTATCAACACAGATACAGTACCATCACAGTCATCTGTGAAAATTGCAGGCCCATACGCGGGGATACGGTGCCCACTTTTTGAGAAAGCAGTGAAAAACGACCACAGCATTTCTTAAGTCTTTTGTCTTTTATGTTTGATCTTTTAAAAAATCATAAAGATTTTCGGTGATTGTTTTACTAATTTCTGGATAAATACACCATTTCAGGCGGAAAATTTTAACGGTATGTCTCTACCACCACCATCTGCATACCCTGTAAGTTATACCTAAATCTGTGACCATGTCTGTTTTGGTTTCTTACCAAAGTATGATACTACCTTTAAAAAAGATTGAAGAATTTGAAGTATAGTTTAAAAACCCGTTCATACACGTGTATAAGAATCAATGACCATGTTATGGTGGGGCTGTATACTCTACAAGGAGCTGAGATGGTTTCAGAAATGTAATAATTGTAGCCCAATGACTAAGGATAATATACGCGCATAGGGACATCATACATTGATTGTAATACGCGCAGCTTATAAAAACCAGTTTATAACCATTATTATAATTATATTGTCATATTGCCTTAAAGGGATGGTACAGAATTGGTAAGACAAAATACACCTTATAATCACAGATTCACATAAAACTTACACAGTATAATGGTGATGATAGGAGAAAACATCCCATGAAATGTTTTTGTCTGAAATGCCATATTCGTTGAGAAATAAATGAAACTATTTTCCGATTGGAATAAATCGCTTCGAAGCGTTTTATTCATTCATTGAAATGTGTACAGTTCTCTGTACACGGGTTTTCACTATTTTCTCGTGACCCATAATGGCTGATTGACCTCAAACTTCTACAGGCTTGTCAGTTAAGGTATATGATGGATTACATAATGTGCTTTCACTGTCAGCAACGGTGTTGTCGCAAACACCAGTTCTGTACCATCCCTTTAATTGATTAATGCAGAAATTTACAATAAATTACCTTTTGCCTGAAGGAGTCGGACGACATCTCTGCAAGCCAAATAAAACAAAAAGAAGGGTCAACAAAAAAGTCGGTCAATTGGTTTCTACTGCGTCAAAGGCCTAGAACAGAAATCCTATCCATCAACCTTGGTTATTCCCTTTTACCAAAACAAACATGGTTGATTATGGAACACCGTTGACAGTGAGCACTGAGCAGTTTGTTGATCCAGATAATATAATGACATGACAGAGGCAGACAGTATAGTGTAGACAAGTCCTCAGACCTTGGGTGGGGTGATCTTGTATATAGCTGGGTCGTACTTCCATAATAATGTTTGTGCAGAAATACATATATACATACATATGTATAATAAAAAATGACATTCTTGGGGCGTAACCCCCCCCCCCCCGGATTTACACCCAGGCAGGCAAACCCATATTTAAAGGTAATCATACTTCGGTTTTTATCAAAGAAATTCTGATTCATGGGCAAAAATATCAAGACAGATACAGTCACAGTCATCTGTGAACATTTCGGTCCCATACGGAGTTCACTTTTTGAGAAAACAGTGAAAAACAGCCACAGTATTTGTTAAGTCTTTCTTTTTCATTCATTCATTCAAAGAACATTTATTTCCACCAATAACAAAAGATCAATGCAATTAATAAGAAAGCATTATATTGGAGGAGGCAAATCCAAAAAAGCAAAAAACAATGCTTGTTGACAGAAATGCCTTTGGACATGAACAAAACAAACAATCAAACAAACAATCAATTAAACGAATAAAGAAGCAAACAAAACAAACGTAGATGTAACTAAACAATTACGATACAAATCATCAGATTATATCATATACAGGAAAAACAAGCATGAATAACACGGTTTGGAAGTATTTAATTGTTGATACAAAATTATGGCTATACAGTGTAGTTGTTGAGCAGGTGAGCTTTTAGTTTATGTTTATAAATAGGTAACGTAGGGGCAGTTTTTATACTATTAGGCAGTTTATTCCAATTTAAGGGTCCAGAGAAACAAATATTATGATGGAAGGCTGTCGTTCTGTGTTTGGGAAGATGAAAATTAGAAGAGGACCTGGTGTTATGGCCATGAATATTACGATTTAGTTCAAAGTACTTATTGAATGAGAGAGGAAGTAGTCCTTTCATATGTTTATACATGAAGATACACTGTTGGTATTTGTTGATACATTTTAAGTTGAGTAATTTAAGTTTACAAAACAAAGGACTTGTATGGGCCCTAAATGGAGAATGTGAAATAATACGGACAATTTTCTTTTGGAGAATACTCAGCTTATTCAGATTGGCGCTGAATGTGTTTCCCCATACGACATTACAATATTGGAGATATGGTAGTATGAGAGTGCAATAAAGTGTACGCAAAACATTATTAGGAAGGAGAAATTTCAACCGACTGATGACACCAATACTTTTTGCTATCTTGTTTTCTATTTCACTTATATGATATTTCCATGATAGTTGTTTATCTAAGTATACACCCAAAAATTTGGTTTTATTTACTTGCTGAATAGGTATGTTATCGAGATTGACTGAGTTGTTTAGGCTGGCTGTAATATGTCTGTTCGTAAAGATAATATAATTACATTTTTTAGTGTTCAGGGAGAGCCTATTTGCTTTAAACCACTCACATACATTAGTTAGTTCCCTGTTGACATTATCAATCAACGTGCGAAGGTCCATATTGGAACAAAATATATTAGTGTCATCAGCGTACATGATAAAAGAAAGCAAATCTGATGTTTGACAAATGTCATTTATATAAATGATAAAGAGCAGAGGTCCTAAGAGAGATCCTTGAGGAACCCCACAGGTTATTCCTAGAGGCGCTGACAGAGAAGATTGGTATTTAGTACATTGAGAGCGGCCATTTAGATAACTCCTAAACAAGTCAAGCGTAACGCCTCGAATTCCATAATAATGTAATTTATCTAATAAAATATCGTGATTTATGGTGTCAAACGCCTTCGACAGATCTAGGAAAACTCCAATTGCATATAATTTGTTTTCAAAGGCATCTAAAACTTTATTTGTTAAGTCAATTAGTGCTAGTGAGGTAAAATACTTTTCTCGAAAACCGTATTGATTGCTACAGATTATGTTATGTTTGTCCAGAAATGACATAGTTCTTTTGTGAATAATTTTCTCAAGAATTTTGGAGAGACAAGGCAGCACAGAGATTGGCCTATAGTTACTGAGCTCACTACGGTCCCCATTTTTAAAAATCGGAGTGACTTTGGCAACTTTAAGTTTGTCTGGAAAAATACCTGTGGTTAATGACAAGTTAAAAATGTGACTCAGATGGTGACTTACATGATTAACAACAGTTTTTAAAACCCGTGGACTTATTTCATCTATGCCTGGAGATTTGTTATTTTTAAAGGATCTAGCTATGTTTTGAATTTCAGTTGGGGTAGTGGGACTAAAAAACATGGAATATGGGTTTGGGTCTGTCAAGTATTGTTTGTAGCTGTTCGTCGCCTGAGGAATGTTTCTATTGAGAGATTGTCCTATTTTTGTAAAATAGTTATTAAATGCACTGGCAATGTCAGCCGAGTCACTGGTTGTACGTCCTTCACAGTTAAATTCATGTGATGATGTACTACGTTTAGATTTATTGTTTAATAACGTATTAATAATTCTCCAAGTATTTTTAACATTGTTTTTGGCATTGCGAAACTTATCTTGAAAAAAATTGATTTTAGTTTTTTTAATTAGGGCGTTGAGTTTATTTCGAAAAGATGTATAATTTAGTTTGTTACTTTGAGTTGGTGATTTAAGATACTTTTTGTATAATTTGTTTTTGTGTTTGATAGAACACAGGATTCCGCTGGTCATCCATGCATTTAATTTCTTAGTAGGTTTAGGTTTTCTCAGTGGAAAGTGTTTCTCGTATAAATTATGAAAATGGCAATAGAAACTGTCGATGGCCTGGTTAGGACATTGCGTCGTGTACACATTATTCCAGTCCAAACTTTTTAGGTCTTGCTTGAATCTGTCAATACGTTCTGGTGTGATGAGTCTAAAAGATCTAAAAGATTTTCGGTCGTTGTTAAACTAAATTTCTGGATAAAAACACCATTTCAGGCGGAAGAATGTTAACGGTATGTTTCTATCACCACCATCTCCATACCCTGTAAGTTATACGTAAATCTGTGAACATTTCTGTTTTGGTTTCTAACCGACGTATGATACTACCTTTAATGTCATAGCATAAATGAGTTTTTTTTTTTGGGGGGGGGGATAGACAAATTATAGGTCGAATTATTTTTAATCTACAGAGATAATTCCTACCTGATTGCCCATCTAGATCATCTGTCTTGGTCTCGGTAGAACTCTGTCATGGACAAAAATGAATAATGGATTTTGTAAAAAAAAAAACTGATTAAAGATACTTAAATAAAATCAGCTGATAAAATGTTGACCTAAATAGTTTTTACACACGATATTTGGTTTTTTGAAATGTGACTGTCAAAGCGAATATACACATAGTATACAAACCAGAGATTCCAAAATAGACGTGTGTTGGTAACATTCGTTTTCTTTCAAAACCACAGTTTGGAAAAAAAGAAACGTTTGACGAGAATAATAGATAGGTCTAACGTCTTTTCTATAAGAAGTTCAATTATTTATAAACACAGATAACTTAAAAAATCTTGTATATGATTTAAAGTTTGTGAAAATAATGGCTGCCAAGCCCGCGACTGCCTTCAATATCAAACAGAACATAATTATCACGAAATGGGTGCAACATAGCCAGATATTGCTAGCAATACTTTTTATTGAAATGTGAATCTTCAAAAAAAATTTGAAAGGTTTTAAATGTTGAGAACGCGTTATTGTATGTGTCGATCACATTGGATAACTTGTTCACAGCTTTTTGTGTTGTTGGGGAGCACTATGGGCCTATACGAAATGAAGCTTGAGGCTAGGCTTGGGATTGATTTCGCTATTGCCATTTTCTTTCCTAAATAAAATACAGGCCCTTTAAATATCTTAAAGGGTTGCTGCAGTGCTTTTTTCAGTCAGGCTATTTTATTGCCTTCATACAGAGAATATACTGGCAAATAATGAATGGCAAGTCTTATTTTGGTTTCAAGCCAGCATTTGGTGTTCATTTTAATAGCTTCGCAAAATGGGAGATTTTCATGCATACTCATGTGGGAAACCAACAGCAAAAATGTAATGAAAAAAAGGTCTGTCAGAAAACAAATAAAACAACCCCATCTATTTGTGCACAAATCAATTTTTGTTACTGCTCTCGAATACCCAAATGACATCACAGTTTTACTTATGAATATGGAAATTTTAATTAGCAAACAAACCAAAAAACCTGTTCTAACCCTGAAACAGTGTGAGGAAGTGGGTAAAATCACAGGCTCCATTAAAAAAACAGTTGCTTTTTGGCACATGTTCAAACCATAATATTCCTATTGCAGAGACCCTTTAAGCAAGTCATGTAAAGGGCTTGTGATACATGACAAAGCTGGAGCCTTTCGTCGGCTTCATCAAGTGGCCCAATCCCTTCGTTTCGTTTTCTGGACCTCAAATGGCGGTGGTGAAGTCCC
This sequence comes from Astropecten irregularis, assembly GCA_963971285.1. Classification (NCBI taxonomy): domain Eukaryota; kingdom Metazoa; phylum Echinodermata; class Asteroidea; order Paxillosida; family Astropectinidae; genus Astropecten; species Astropecten irregularis. The sequence goes on along the minus strand of OZ020258.1, from coordinate 4,777,667 downwards.
AAGTTTAGCCTCAAGTCTCAAGGCCCTATACATCACAATAATTGTCATAAAATGTTCACCTACCATTTCTTGAGCCAGTTTGATGTTATCAATCTTGCGTTTTACAGCCGTTCGGACCTGAGTTAATGAATGAGGCAAGAAAAGGGTGAGAATGGGAGACTTTGGAGAACCGGTCTTCAAGTCAACAGCGCAAGCGCACGCAATTGTGAGCATGCGCGCCTTGTTTTGCGCCTGCGCTGTTGTGCGTGCGCGTGCGCTGTTGACTTGAACAAAAGTCTCCCATTATGAAGAATGTGCATACAACTTGCAAGAAACGTTACCATGAAATTATAGACTGTGTGGATTGGAGTTAAGTGATCATGGTATCAACATGTATTTGTGACAACCCATCTCTTGTTTGAAATTGTACGAAACAATGACAAGTGAACAATGGAAATTTACTGTAGCGGGATTCGAACCATCTCTGGAACACCTTTCCGATGCTCTTACCAACTGAGCTATCCATCCTTATATGTTGGTGTTGTCCCTAATAGTTAATTATCTCATTTCGTTTGGCAGTCAGAAGCCATGAAACCATGCACATACTACTATATCCCAAGGATCATTTTATTGATTCGCGCAGCAATGCTGCAACCTGAGAAACTTTACACGGGGACCACTCAAAGGCCGAAGTGCTGTGGTCTGGCGTGTTGTACTCGAGATCTTGTGATCAATCTACAGATTGCGGGTTCGAATCCAGCCATGGGCTAATGGTGCTTGCATCCTTGAGCAAGACACTTTATCACGTATTGATCCTCTTCACCCAGGTGTAAATGGGTACTTGTGAGGGTAGGGATGGCTTTGTGAGCTTTATTAGCCTCTGTGCACTTTACAGTAGCCAGGGCTGTATACTCCCCAGGGAGCTGAGATTGTTTCAGGAATGTAAATGGGCCCGATAAACCAGAGATAACAACAGTGTAAAGCGTTGTGATACAACTCGCGTGTGTAAAAACGCTATATGAATTCCGGAAATTATTATTATCATTATTAAACCAACCTCGGAGTTGAAGGCACAGTTGACCAAGAAGATGAAAACCCCTTGGAATGAGTTGAAGACAGTGAAGAGGTATTGAAACACGATGGTGTCGCTGTTAACGGACATGAGCCCGAAGACCCAAGTCAGGCCTAAAATAGGGAGCAGCATGATGGCGCCCTTGATGCCAGCTCTGACACGGGGATACAAAATGAATAAGCATTTAAAGGTAGTATCATACTTTGGTAAGAAACCAAAACAGAAATGTTCACAGAATTACGTATAACTTACAGGGTATGAAGATGGTGGTGGTAGAAACGTACCGTTAAAATGTTTCCGCCTGAAATGGTGTATTTATCGAGAAATTAGTAAAACAACGACCGAAAATCTTTTTGATCTTTTAAAAGGTCAAAAATAAAAGAGAAAAGACTTAAGAAATACTGTGGCCGTGAAATTTTCACAGATGACTGCTACTGTATCTGTCTTGATATTTTTGCCAATGAATCTGTATTTCTTTGATAAAAACTAAAGTATGATACTACCTTTAAACCGTAGGCGGTGACATTACAGGATTTTGTGTAAAGTGGTTTAGTGGGTGGTAAGGGAGGTTGATAGACAAGAAGCAGGCTACACCCCATCTCGTGCAAAGTCATACCATACCTCGTTTTATAATAACTACCATGACAATAATAGCGATTATCATAATAATTACAAATGGGGTATAATGGAGACACATTAGTTTCTAAAAGTGGACATGAGACATCGGGACTTAGGGAGACTTTTCGATGTCTCCCTAAGGTACCAGCAACCTTTTAACTTAGGCATATTTTTATCGTCCATATTTTAATAGAAGACAGAGAATAACGCTCTCAATATGAACATATGTCAATTTTAAGTTCATTGGTTTGGAGGATGTTTAGAAATAAGTAAGTAAGGTTTGTGCACGACCCTATGGGAAAGTTTCCCTAAGGTCCCATCCTCGGTTATGCTTATTACCACATCAGTTGGCTTTCGCTCTAAATGCAAAAGAGTGAAAAGCCACTCTCAGAAACAGGGACAACTCTTTATCGAGTTGTCTAGCACTCTTTTAGAGTCAAGTTTGCATCATTTTGAGTGATTTTCCACTTTGGCCCAGAGTGGAAACCACTCCAAAAGAATGAAATAACCACCATTGTTTCAAAGCGATAATAATGGACAACTCGATTCTAACAAGTGTTTTTTTCTCACTCCTTTGCATTTAGGAGAATTGAATCCAGTTGGCATACAAAGTTTGGTTTGCTATAATAACCAATTTTACCATTTGACCGTCCGAGGCCGGCATTTCAGACACACGTTTTTGAGTTGCGCCCTCTTTTGATTAAAACAAGAACATCAGAAACTGCAGTGGTGACAGTATATTTTTGTGTACACTGCCAAATCATCTTTTATTGAAATCTGGGAAGCCGGAAGGCTAATCCTTAGCAAAAGACCGATGAGGAAATACGGGACATGTTGACCAAGCCCAAGTCTAAGTTCTTATTCCTTTCAGGAATAAATCGCGCGCCATGTACCCAGCCGGAGTTGTAGTGCAATGTAGACCGAAAAAAAAAACACTACCGCGTTTTTCCATTTTAATCAAAAGAGGCAGCCACTCACAAAACTTGTGTTTTGGATTGCTGCATGTATACTCACTTGATGTGACCGTATTTCTCCTCCTTGTCCAGATCGGCGCATTTGATAATGATGCGGACCACCATTCCAAGCACTACCGTGTTGATCTGCCGAACAATAACACAGGAAATGAATTTTTAAAAGCCAGAACAAAGATTTCTAAGCTGAAAAAAAGAGCTTATAACGTCAGGTTCATAAGTCATGATTTGATATGCTTTTAAGAAACCAAAGAGTTAAGAAATCCAAGCTGGAATTCACCCAACGCTAAGATTAATCTTAACATGAGTTGTATGTATCACCATAGCGATTTTTGTATTGTGGCATCACATTTTGATTAGTATTTGGGATTGATCTTACACTTAAGATCAGGCTTAGTGTTTCGAGAAATCGGCCCCAGATCTGTTAGGTGAAATTCAAGAGTATTTTACACACACTCTAATAAGTGTCTTGAAACTCCCTCCAATGAATGGAACATTTCGCAAAACCTACTAAATTTAAGTAACTACACATACCAGTAACTACCCGCAACATCCGGTAACACTAACCACCTGTAACTACCGGTAACTACCAGTAACTGCCAGTATAACTACCGGTAACTACCAGTGACGACCATAGTGACTACCAGTATAAACTTCTATAGTCCAAACTACCGGTGCGTCTCAGGCCTAACAACCAGTAACTATATGAGTAATTACCAGTAACTACCAGGAACCAAACCGGTAACTACCAGTAACTATATGAGTAATTACCAGTAACTACCAGTAATCAAACCGGTAACTACCAGTAACTACGGGTAGCGTTTAAGGTCCTTCACAACAATGCATGAAATACCCAAACTGTGCAATGATATCATAGCTCTGACATCACTCCAAAGTCACAGTGCTACATGCATATACAATGGTATAATCAGAATTTTCTAAGACGAACACTACAGAAATGTATGTTTCTCTCCTTACCAGTATGACAACAAGAGCTGGAGCCACAAACGCCCAGATCAAACCAGTGGTTGCATCAAGCCAGCAACTAAATAAATAGAAATTTCAAAAATTAACGATGAATTCTGTTCTTAAAATGCGTTTATGTTCTTACACAGCAAAACTTACACTGATAAGTTGGAAGTATAGGTTGTGATTTTTCATTGAAGCTGAGGCTCTGTTTTATTTTTCAAACCAGAAAATCTACTTTCGAACCGCAGCCAAATGTCTCCATTTTGATACCAGTTATCATTAGATTGGATTCACGAAATGGATCCAGAGACTGAGACGGATCTCTCCCTTTCGTATTCCAGCCCTAGAATAGCCTACCTGGTTCCGGAGCCATAATCGGCGAAACCGGCACCGAGCGATACGGAGGTGATGAGCAAAGGGACACCCCATCCGAGGATGAAGTACGGGTACATCTTGATGTTCTCGCTGCCGTAGACTTTGATGATCTTTCGGTAGAGGTGGATTCCTTCTACCAGCATCCAGAAAAAGGCGGATAGGTAGAAGAATTGCAAGAGTACGGCTACAGCTTTGCAGGCATCCTGAAATGAAGACGCGTACATGGTCAGTAAGTCAGCAATACGTTTGAATCAACTCCAAAAGCGACTTAAACTATGATAGGGTCCAGGCGTTTTAGAGTGAAATACAGTCAGTTGAGTGGAATACTAGTCAAAAACAGTAAACATCACATGGAATTTTGGTCGGTAGTCGTGTATGATCGAGGAAGACATTTCTAGTTTAATCAATGTTTGTGCTTAAGCAGCTCTATGAAATTGGCCACTGGTCTGCGTATCAATTAACACGTTCAGGTCTTTCCAGGCGAATGGCTTTAAGTCTGTAAACCAGACCTTAGTCAAAGTAAGGCCGTGTCCCAATTCTCTGGCTGTGGCTGCAAATTACACACACCCCTATGGCAGCCACTAGCCAGTGACTGCAGCCATTTCCATAGACTTGTGTGTTATTTTCGGTCGCAGCCAGAGAATTGGGACACGGCCTAACCTCGCAAACATGACCATCTCCTAATATAACTCACCCTATTTTCGGTGGCGTCTATACCAACGATGAATATAATCTGTGCTATCAAGATTGCAATGGCTAGGTTACCATGAATGAATGACCGGTCGAATTTCAACGTCCTCCTGCATGTGCAGACAAAACATAACAAAATAAGCCTTTATTCACTCAGGGCGATTCCAAATCAAGAGTCAAGAGTCATCAAGAGTTTTCAACGCGTTGGCCAATCCCAATTCACGGAATATGTCGACAAAATGCGTAATCTGGAAAGCATAGGTGTCGATTTCTTTTCATGATTGGGGGATGATTGGTGATTTGGTCTCCTGCGCAAGGGCCCCCCTCCAACATTAGGGACATTGAAAAAAAAAAACAGAGTTGAAAAATCGCATTTTAGAGCATTTAAAAACGAAGCATGCTATTTGTTTCATTAATTTGTTGGTACTTCAGATATTTTGTCGGTATTAAATGACATTCAACCTTGAAATATTGAGGGGGGGGGGGGTGATAATACACGCCATCCCCCACCTCAAATATTGGGGGGATATATCCCATCTCCCCCGGGATCGACACCCATGCTGGAAAGGCTTTCAAACTCCTGGACACGCTATTTGGAATCGTCCCAATTAGTCATCTCATTTGAAACCAAAAAACAATGATAACATGACAATAGGTTGGGCCAGGTGTCAAGTTAAAGCCAATAATTCTAACAGAATCACCTTTGTCTATTTTCCTGTCACCAAAATTCTTAGCTTATCTCATCTCACAGGTTTTGTGTATAACGAAATGTGATTTTTGAGCGAGAACAATAAACCTAATATACACATCAATATGCCCCTGGCTGTGGATCGGCTTACCCCAAATAGATGAACACGCCCAGAGTAAGCAGAAGCGTAATGATAGAAGAAGCACATCCGATGAACGTGATCTTTGACATAATGTTATCATCGAATTCAGAAATCTGTCACGAGAGCACAAGATCAGAAATACGTAAGGTGGCTTTATGAACAAACAGATACAAAATGAATCAATACAATAGAACTGCAATGGATCATAGGTCATAGGAATGATAAGCTAGGATGAGTCTGGTGAAATCGATCCATTTGGGCTTTTCTCAAAGCTCGGCTCCGGCTCAGGCTCTGGCTCCATTTCGTAAATCCATTCTAAAAATATAAGTTTTTGGCTGCGGTTCGGAAGCAGATTCGCTGGTTTGAACAGGAAAACAGACCCCCAGCTTCAATGTTAAACCAAAACCTATATTTTCAACGTGACAGAGACGAAGCCAAAGCCTGAGCCGGAGCCGAGCTTTGAGAAAGGCTCTAGGTCTTACCTCGTAGCTTTGTACTTGCATCAGTACGGCAAAGCTTGTGGTATGGCTGCAGATGCAATACGTTTGCTTGCTGTTGGATTTGTCCCATATGACCTCACAGCCCATGGGCGACCACGTGCTGTCCAAAATCAATATGAAATAACTATGATGTCAATATTTGTACGGAATTTTAAAAAATAAATCCGTTTTTTAGTTCGCAAGGTACACAGAAGACCTCCGTGTGGTTCTAGACCGGCTGGTTGTGCGTCAAAAACATACCAAAACAAAACCTTAAACTCAAACCAAAACTAGAGCTTAACAATGCTACGGTGCTCCACATGTGCCATTCCCGATCCAGATAACAGAATAATTCTTCTCGCCAAGTCGACATATTAATCATGAACTTTAAGTTGACTTATCCATGCATATAATTTATCCGTGCAAGAGGACTTAGCGAAAAAAAGAAGTCTTCTTATAGTTGACACGTCACGTTTTGATAACTTATCTCGCAAAGACGACTTGACTTTCTGAAACAGAGATGTCGACAATTTCGTCTGATGATTATAATGCCAAGACGATTTACTGAAAGAAGGGAAGTCGGCATGTCCTTACGGAGCTCTACAAGTGCCATTCCACTTATTAATAATTCAAGTGACATAATTTATCTCGCCAGGTCGACTTTTGGAGTGGTAAAAGTCGTCTTTTCTCAATAATTATCTCAACAAGATGTATTTTAGTGAAAACTAAGAAGTCGACATATCCTGATCATTTATCTGATCAAGTCAAAGAAGTGCATCTAAAAAAGTCGTCTTATCCTGATGAATGACATCAGTTTTATTGAGTCGTCTTTGCAAGGTATGAACTATCAGGACTTTCTTCTTCAAGAATTCTCAGGAAATATGGACTTCTTAGTTTTCACTTAATCATCTTGTACGAATAAATTATCTCAATAAGACGACTTTTAGGGCTTAATAAGTCGACTTGGTGAGATAAATTTAGTGGTTATCTGGATAAGTGGAATGGCACTCATGGAGGTATGTTATGCTTACGGCGCTCCACATGTGCCATTCTACTTTAATCCACAGAAAACCATGTACGTTATCCGTATGAAACTCTAAGAAGTCGACATAATTATCTTCATAATTTTCTCACAAAGGCGACTTTCTGAAACAAAGATGGTGGTATGTTCTAATGATTACCACTACCACGCCAAGACGACTTCCTGAAAGAAAGAAGTCGACAGGTCCTGATACTTTACCTTGTAAAGACGACTTACTAAAACCAAGACAGTCATACATCTGGACTCAAATTGTAAACTTACACGTGATGGTCTTCTGTGAAGTCCTCATAAGCACAAATCGGAGTGACTCTGATGCTAAGCCCATCATCTTTATTCTCAGCTTCCATATCCTTGATATCCTACAGAAATTGAAAGCATTGTTGGAAGATAGAAATGCGGATAATGTTGTTAAAGAGCTGAAGATTTAAACATTATAACCATAAAGTATTTGACAGGAAAACTACGACGCTCCACGGGTAGAAATCCACAAAATAACCGTATAATGAATTTATCTCGCCAAGTCAACTTATAAAGCTCTAAATGTCGACTTAATGGGCATTAGTACAACACTGGTCACAAACCAAAACAGAAATGTTGCAAATTGATGTTTTACTTGAAGATGAAGATGGTGCTGGTAGAAATGTATCCTTAAAACATTCCCGCCTGAAATGGTGCATTTATCCAGAAAGAGTAAAACCAATCCCCCAAAAACATGTTTGATCATGGCAAGATCAGAAATCATTCTTTACGTTTGCAAGAAAGATTTAGTCGGGTTTTCGCTATTTCCTTGGAACTCACTTGTCCGATAGAGCCCATATTTTCAAAGGCGTATTATTGCATGTACATGCTGAATTAGACATTATTACACTAAGACGACTTAAACAAAAAGGAGGTCGACATATCCTGATAGTCAATCTAGTTGATCTGTTTTTCCTACCTTGATATGTCTAAGGCTGAAGTTCACTGGTACTGACTTTCGTTGGTTCTCTACAAAGAGGTTGAACGTCATAAGTGCGGTGTTGACCCACGTGTCATTAGGTTGGGTTTGGTTGCTAAGGACAGAAAGATGAACGAAAATTACAAGAGGTAACTTCAAACCTAGTTGAATGCTCTGTCTGGGAGCGACAACTAGAAATAGACCCATACACCTGACGAAAAGGGACGTTGAGAATGTATGTTGGCCTGTCATGTACATCCTAAGCAGTGCAATCAAACCAAGGCTCGGATGGATGGAAAGTAGTCTGGTACTGGTACCCATTTCTTTTTAGAATTGGTGCATGTGATCTTTTCCAATGGGTACAAGATGGAAAGGCACACATTATGGCCTGCCTCACCACACCTGGTGAGTTAACCAGCACGTATACGACTGGCCGTATGACTGAGACTCATTTATAGTTTCAAGTGCATTGTTTCATTAAACGTAATATCATACTTTGGTTTTTATCAAAGAAATACAGATTCATGGGCAAAAATATCAAGACAGATACAGTAACAGTCATCTGTGAAAATATCAGTCCCATCATACGGTGACCACTTTTTTGAGAAAACAGTGAAAACCAGCTACAGTATTTTTTAAGTGTTTTCGCTTTTATTTTTGATCCTTTAAAAGATCAAAAAGAGTTTTGGTCGTTGTTTTACTAATTTCTGGATAAATATACAATTTCAAGCGATCAAATTTTAACGGTATGTTTCTACCACCACCATCTTCATACTCTGTAAGTTTTTCGTAAATCTGTGAACATTTCTGTGTTGGTTTCTTACCAAAGTATGATAATACATTTAATTGATATTCGTATAACTATACAGCCCGAAACTGCAGTAAATCATGGACGTCATACTTCCACAAACACTAGGATATATAAATAGTGCGCCTCCAAGAGATTGGAACGCGTTGGCCAATCATGCTCGAATTATGTCGACCCTTTCCAGATGTGCAACGGACCGACGAATGCCGTGCATTGCGATTGGCCATTGCATTGCAAACTCTTGGGGACGTACTATTTAGAATCGCCCGTAATACTTACCCTAGCTCAGCAGTTTCCAATTCATCATTTTCAAACACCTTCTTGTCTTTGATTAAGACCACAACATTCATATTATCTGTACACAGAACAAAAGGGAATCTTCTGTCATGAAAAATTGAATTGTGGAAAGAACGAAGTCTGATTGATTTAGATAAATATTTAAGAGGCACTGACTCAATCGAGTCCACTGGAGTCATTGGCTACAGAATAACTTGACTCCCCTGGAGTCGTTGCCTATAGAATAACTTGACTCCACAAGAGTCATTGTCTATAAAATGGCTTGACTCTGCTTGATTCATTGCCTATAGAATGACTTGACCCCACTGTAGTCATTGTCTATGGAATGATTTTTATCACTTGACTCCAATAAGGGTAATAGCTCAACTCTACTTGACACTTGACCTAAACATGGCTTGACCCAAGTGAAGTCATTCTTAAGATTATGGCTCCAGTGGTTTCAAGTAATTCTATAGACAATAACTTCAGCAGATTCAAGTCATTCTAAAGGCAATGACTCCAGTAGTTTTTAAGTCAACTATAGACAATAACTAATGCAGATTCAAGTCATTCTATAGAAAATGAATCCAGTGGTTTCAAGTCATCCTATAGACAATGATTTCAGCAGATTCAAGTCATTCTATAGACAATAACTCCAGTGGAGTCAAGTCATTCCAAAGACAGTGACTCCAGTGGTTTGTAGTCATTCTATAGACAATGACTACAGTGGTTTCAAGTCATTCTATAAGCAATGAATCAAGTTAAGTCAAGTCATTCTAAAGACTTTAACTCCAGTGGAGTCAAGACATTCTATAGACAATGACTCCAGTGGAGTAAAGTTATTCCAAAGACAGTGACTCAAGTGGTTTCTAGTCATTCTATAGACAATAACTACTGCAGATTCAAGTCATTCTATAGACAATAACTCCAGTGGAATCAAGTCATTCTATAGTCAATGACTCCGGTGGGGTCAACGTGAGATTGAGAACTGGTTCAATGGGGGGGGGGGGGGGGGGGGGGGGGAACAGATAAATTCTTCTTACCGACTGTCTGATTCACCTCGGACGAATCGAAATCGAAACTGTCCCGAGGCGAGTCATCAGCGGACTCGTGGATCACAGGTATGTTTCCCTCCATGGGGTTGTTGCAAATGCTGGCACCTGCAAATTGCAAGGGAACATGAAACAAATAATAATCAAGTCCTCTATCCTCACCCAAAGCATGGGCAGTGTGAATATCAATACCCATTTTAAATTGGGAGATTATAAATTGTAGATACAATTTAAGGTCCAAATATGTTCGCCAATTTATGTGAGTTAAAGAATTATACACATACGGGAAGAACGGATGAAGCTTAGTTTTGACAACGACATCAGTCTGGTAACTGACCATAGTGCCGGGCACACGGATCATTTCACCGAGATGGGAAAAGCCAGACTCGTTTAGCTTTATTTATAATCAGGGGCCAATTCCATAGAGCTGCTTAAGCACAGAATTTTGCTTAAGCATGGAAAGTCTTCCTTGATCAAACAGTATTACCAACCGAATTTGCGTGTGATGTTTACTGCTTTTGACTTGTATTCAGCCATTGTTGGTTGATAGCTAATACTGATTTCATTCACCAATGTTTTTGGTGCTTAAGCAGCTCTATGAAATTGGCCCCAGATCGTCCCATGAACTTAAGTTGCTCGTAGACTTAGTAAAACACCCCAGGTGCATTCATTGGAATGTTGCTTACTGGCGAAGCTCCACTTAGCACATACAACCAATTATGCACTTACTGTTTGTTTCAAAGCCGATCGTTGCGCATGTATTTGGCTCCAGCGTGTTCGCAAATGAGTTTAGGGCATTCTCTGTCTCTGTTATAACTTCCCTCTGTTTCTGAAGTGTCTGTATAAGAGCAGGCAGAAAAGTTACATAGGGCGTTTTCGAAACGGAGGCTTAGGCTCAGGCTCCATCTCTGACATCCATATGCTGAAAATATAGATTGTGGTTTTTCATTGAAGTTGAAACTCTGTTTTCCATTTTATACAAGAGAATCTACTTCAGGACAGCTGCAGCCAAAAGCCACTATTTTGATACCCTTTATTTTAGAATGGATTCACGAAATGGAGCCGGAGCCTGAAACGGAGCCTGAGCCTCCGTTTCGAAAACGCCCATAATCAACAGAAAGTGTGGTCCTAAAATGAAGTCCGTATATAGCTAATAACGGAGGTATTTTAATAAAATCAAATGAGTAGACTGCGTTGAGTGGCAAGCAATCTCCTCAGATTATTTTAGCAGCAGTAAACACTTTGGACCAGCTAATTCTAATTATACACGAAGCCTCATGCCATTAACTTGCTGCGTTAAGCATGTTTTGTGGCCTTTTCAATTTAAAGGTTGCGGGAAATTATTTTGTTGGAGGAGCGTTTATTTTAATCATTAACTTCGAAATAGCTACTCTGAGATCGGGCAGATGCAAAATCGGGGAAGGTTCTTGAATCACATTGGTATAGGCCTACTCTAGGACCAGATATGATTTTAGGTTTGGTCCACTCTTTCTAAGAAGCCTATAATCAGTTGCACTTATAGGGTATACGAAACGGAGGCTCAGTCTCAGGCTCCAGCTGACCAGCTCTGTATGCAGAAAATATAGGTTGTGGGTTTTTTCATCGAAGCTGAAGCTCTGTTCTCTTTTTCAAAAAAAGAATCTACTTCCGAACCGCAGCTTTGATGCGTGGTGCGCGAAAATATAATTCCTGAAAGAAACACGGAATTAGAAGAATATTCGGCATGGACAACATCTCCTGGATTTCCCTACAGATCTTTTGCTCATGATAAGCTTTCCGGCTTCACAAATTTCAATACAAGATGATTGGTGGTGTACAAGATAATATACTGACACAACCGCAGTTTCTTGTTTTCATGAAAAGATGGCGCCATTCAAAACCGTGGGCTCGAATTACTGTATAGAAGTATATTCCATACATACCAAATCTACATCAGGCTCCATCAGCCGAGAGTAGATCGCCAGAACAAACTGTAAAACAAGAGAGGAATTTAAGTTTCATTGTATTAAGATACGGTGTATAAAATAGAAAGGTTTGCTGAGACACCATGTAACTCGTTTCTAGATGTGTGGTTCTGAAAAGAACCGACGAGAAATTGTCTTGACGTTCCTGCCAGTTAACTCTCTCTGACCGTCCTCGGGAGAGAGGACGGCCAGAGGACGGATGACTCTCTAGCTCCCGAGGACGGCCAGAGTACACTGTCAGGAACGCGAAGATAATCTCTCACCAGTTCTTTTCAGAACCACACAACAAGAAAGGAATTGCATGGTCTCTCCACAAACCTTCCTTTCTTACTTCTATCATGCAAAGCTGCAAATCCTGTATTAAGATATACTGCTTTTCATTTGGAGCTCGATATGTAGTTTTAGCAAGGTACTGTATAACAAAAAATTCCTGTATTAATTGATTTGCCGAATTATAGCATTAATTCCAAGAATTTTATACCGCGTCATATACCGCGTCAAGGCCGAATCATACTTTGGTAAAGTTGATAGAAAAGCTGCAGTCTGTTCATGATTTGATTTGTCATGGAATAAAAACAAACCTGTGAAATGTTCAGCTCAATTGGATTGGTCATTATTGGAAACAGTAAAAAAAAAAGAAGGGAAAAACCGTTGTAATAATGTATAAAGCGTTGTGATACCTTTCTTGTGTGTAAGAACGCTATATAAATGTCCAAATTATTATTATGTTGGAATTGTTACGCGAAATTGTAAGGTAACTGTAATTGTGAGATTTTGATCTCGGAGATCAAAACTGTTTGTCGGTCTTTATTTGACTAATATCTGGATAAATATACCATTTCAGCCGGAAATATCTTAACGGTATGTTTCTACAAGCACCATCTTCATACTCTGAAAGTTATACGTAAATCTGTTTTTGGTTTCCAACCAAAATATGATAGTACCGTTATTTCACGAAACACAGTTAACTGTTATTTGTATGTCAGTACCCTGGTAGCATCAATGGTTTCAGCAAGAGTGGCTGGCTGGAGGTTGGATAATGAACCAAGGTACTGCAGGTAGTTGAACATTTCCACTTTGTTGCTGCCGCTCAACTTGCTTGGGTCTTGAGCAATACTGTCGCCCTCTCCACACCCTAATGCAGACTAGGGTAAGAAATGGCCAGTGTTAGGAGAGAACGAAAAAGAGAGACAGAAATTACTTAGCGAATGCAAAGTCTCTCATCAGCCAAGCAGTTGGTTTAGAGGCCAATGTCATAGATCTGCTTAAGCACCAACATTTCCTTAAGCAACAAAACCCTTGGTAAATGAAATCAGTGTGCCGGCCAAAACTTCTTGTGAGTGCTATGATCAGTGGCCGAATACAAGTATAAAGCATGACAATTTGGTTGGTAATCCAGTTTGATCAAGGAAAACTTTTCATGTTTAAGCAATGTTGGTGCTTAAACGGCTCTATGAATCTGGGGCCAATTTCATAAAACTGTTAAGCACAAAAATTTGCTAAGCATGACATTTCTGTCTTAATAAAAACAGGGTTAACAACCAAATTTCCACGTGCTGTGTATTACTTGTGATTGATCTTTGGCTTTCGTTCGCTGACCATGAATATCAAATGGACTTTTCAATGGTGATTTGTTTTATTGGGCGAGATATTTTTGTGCTAAGCAATTTTGGTGCTTAAACGGCTCTATGAATCTGGCCCCTGGTTTGATGCATGTATAGAGGGCGTATAATCCTCCTTCCACACTTTGGAGAGGGAGGGCGGGCTTCAATAATGTACTCCATGGACTTTCTCCTCTTCACTGACACATAGTGGGCTATGGCTCCCCATGGCCAAGCATGGGCCATGTCCAGTCCTGAATCTATTCATTGTCCATCCTTGAGAGGTCTGTTCCAGGGACCCGTTGGGTAGAGACTTCAGGAACGCAATTTATTATTTTAATTCCATATCTCCCGTGGAAAAGGCCCTCCCAAATATTTTAGTGGTTTCAATTTTCACTGAAAAAAAAATGAGTGAGCTTTATAACCTGCCCTTGCAATTGATGTTCAGTATGAAAAAAACTGCATGGTTTAAAGGTTTTGCACTTCTTCTGTTTTCTGGTCATGGGATCCGTGAACATAGTAACGGATTATACAAGCAATAAAGTGTTTAACTGTTGCAAACTGCTCATCAGCCAAAATGATCCGAAATATATCAAAAGTTTGAGGGCCTGACTCGTTTCGATCCCACAAGGATCTTTCTCAAAGCCGCATATTACACTTGCATGTTCTTGTCCTCTTGTCATTTAGCCTTTGAGAAAGATCCTGCTGGTATCGAAACGCGTCAGGCCCTACCAACTCCAAACATTTGAATTATACAAGCATTAATTCTTATTCCCATTTGAAGAAAGTGCTCAGACCTATGCAAACTAGAAGAACGTGTGCGTTGGACTGCATCGTCATTTGGCCATTAACATTGCGAGCGATAATTATAACTTCCTATTTGAGCTCTTTCATTTGAATAAAGGGGGAAGAGTGTTCTTGACATGTGCCTTCTTATTGAGTCGAACATCCGAGCAGTCAGCCTCGGTGGATATGGTTTAGCTAATTGGTTGGAACCCAGACTATGGAAATAATGTGGGATAGACATTGAAACAAGAGAATTCTATTCTCATCAAGAAGTTTCATTTCGATGTGCGATCGCAATGCTCACCAGTAGACTATCCGTTTCGTTGCAAGGGGGCCGTGTTACAACATCCTTGCCAGGAGAGGATGTGGATATGGATGTGGATGTGGATGCGGATGTGGATGTGGATGTTTCCCTGGTAGAGGTGGGAACCAGTTCATCAGTGGTTAGGTTAGTCGTAGGCTTTGGTGCGGATGTCGGATACGCTGTGGTTGATCCGAGAGTTGATGGGTCAGCTTCTGTTGTTGCATTATATGTGGTTGACTGGTTACTCTCAGTGGACGCTATAGTTGTCGATTGGCCATCCTCGGTTGATACTGCAGTTGTTGACTGGTTACCATCAGTGGATAATGAAGTTGTCGATTGGGTACTCGCATTTAGGGAAACGTTAGTGGTTGATGGGTATTCTTCAGTTGTTGGTTCTGATTGAAACGAGAAGGTACCAAAAACAAGGTCACCAAATTTTGCTGAAAGTTTTTTTTTTCTATTTTCAAATAACTTGCCAATTAGCTCGTGAGGTTTTGCTCTGTCACGTTAGGAATCAGAACTGGTTATTCCATGTTGCTTTTCAAAGGTTTAGGTGACTTTAAAACTGAAAACGGACTATAGAAGTTTGTATAATTACGTGTCATTCTCCACTATAGACCGGGGACCAATTTCATGGAGCTGCTAAGCATAAACAAAATTGCTTAGCGCAAAAATGTTTTGCCCAATAAAACAAACGTGGTCAGTGAGCAACAGCCAAAGAACAATCACAATTGATACACAAAACATGGATATTGCTGTTAATCATGTTTTTAAGAGAAAGAAATGACATGCTTAGCAGATTATTCTGCTAAGCAGGGCTGTTAAATTGACCTAGGTTTTGAGGTTATTCTCTCAATATTCTGAATAAAAGTCGATTGCTCACGCGATACTGTCAAAATAATTTATCAGGGTCAGCATTTTCAGGGGAGAAAAAGAAGAGAATTTCTTACCGATTGCCTGCAGAGTCAAAATGTCGGACTTGTATTTGGAATCGACAAGACAGTAGTAATTGCCATTATAGGTCGTATCAAAATCTGCTATTTGATGATAAGCTACGCCACCAAAGCGTGATGTTTCTTGGTAATCGTCCGACCGTAAACTATCCGCACTGTCTGCAGTTGCACCCAGTGGATACATGGACCACGTGATATTAGTAACTCTGTCGCCCTCTGCCGTGCATTCCAGATCAATCGTGCTGCCATAAAATTGTGTCGAGTTCGTCGATGATTCGTAGGTGAGGCGTATTGTTCCATAAAATTCTACACAGAACAAAGAGAGCAAACATCGTGAACAAAATATACCCGTCTAACACGGGTCAATTATGTGAACCTTTTACTTACTTTCGGGCTGCGTTCGAGCGAGCTACTCGTGTTAACACGAGTATACTCCTGAGCGCTCGAACGGCCGGAGTACGACACTCGGGTCAGCGAGAGTATACTCTCCAGATATGGGGAGTATACTCCTGCACCGGAGAGTATTGCGCGCGCATCACACTCGTGTTACCGGGAGTAACCGCTCGAACGCAGCCCCGATGAATCTTGGAGCAAGTTCGATCAGTGATTATCTGTCAACTACTGGTGGATTTCGACTGGTAACCTGTACACTAAATATTCCACGGGTACCCGGCACAATCGTCCAGTTGGTTGACAAATAGTCGCGGATCAAACTTGCTCTTAGGAATCGCAAAGACAACCTTTTATTGCCTAACTGGATTTCACACTGAAATCTAGGCGATTCCAATTAGTGCGCCACCGAGATTTTGCAACGCGTTATGTCGACCCAATGCGCGTCTGGAACGGGTCGACAGATTCTGCGCATTGTGATTGGCCAACACGTTGCACGCACACACTTGGTGGCGCACTATTTTGAGAACTTGAGGATGCGCCCTGCGTTTATATGTCTGTGGTGCGCCCATGGGTGCGCCACAGTAAATAGCTCAAAATCAATGCGCCGAGCTGATTGTCATATTTTTTTTTTTAATTTGAAATTTGTGGGGTCATGCAATTAATATAATGCTTAATTATGTCTGGTTATGACAACCTGGGGGTTCAATGCTTCAGCCTAGGCTTGTTGTGGAGACTTGAGACATTTTGGTTTAAAATCTAACCCTTGAACGTGGAGGGTTGGTTTATGAAATGTGGCTGCAAGTCTGTCGCTGAAAAAGAAGATTTCGCGGGTGTTTTTTGGGACAATTATACAAAAAATGTAATCTGTTAACAAACCAAAAGTTTAAAAAAATTGGGTAGATGAGAGTTCACACTACCATTTACACTATTGCACCAACAACTGAGAGACTCCTGGATGAGTTTTGTTTTGTTAACTCTGAAGTTGAGGGATTTTACACTTTGGTCAATGGGAGTTTATTTCGTGTGGTGCACCCTTGAAGTAATTTCCACTCGAAACTGACTCGCCCCTATTTTGATTAATTTAGTGAGATGAATGATTTCCCTTACTGTCTTCGATCAGACTGGAGTTATACGCAGGGAGACGCCAGTCGTCAGAGGAGATAGAACAAACGACGTAGCGACCCTTGAGATTCTGATAGAACGGATCATCGATGGTCAGAGTTGAATTCCAGCCGCCGGTGCCCACGGACGAATTCTGGACGGTGACCCCCGGGGTGTTGGCGAAGTCGGTCAACTGGTACGTCTGATTATCGAACAAGCCCCAGGACAACCCGGTGAGGGGATTCTCCTCAGTGCTCCTGCACTCTGCTTGAAGGAAGGCCGTGGATATGTTGCTGATGATCAGCTTGGGTGGCTCAATATGCGCTTCAAACGAGAACCAAAAAATATAACGGTATAAATACAATGCCAACATACTCGGTATTGAAATTGAGTAATGGGAGACTTTTGGAGAGACGGTCTTGAGTCGACAACGCACGCGCAAACCATGCTTGCGCAATTGTGAGCATGCGCGCGTTGTATTGCGCGTGCGTGCGCTGTTGACTCAAGAAACTCATCTTTTATGTCCATTATAATGGGAGACTTTTGAGAGTTGCAACTCTCAAAAGTAAAAAAAATTAACATAAAAGATGAGTTTCCCCGTTTCTTTATTATACTAAAACTCAGTACGCTTTACGATGTTTAAGAGGTTTTTAAACAATCGTGTGTGGATGTTCTGTTCATGCATCTTGCCTTATTTAAAAGGTAATATCATACTGGTTTGTGTCATGGTTTGTGTCAAATTCAAAGAAATGCAGATTCATGGGCACAAATATCAAGACAGATACACAGTAATAGTTTCAGCGCCTATCGGAGTCCACTTTTTGAGAAAACAGTGAAAACGGCCACAGTATTTCTTAAGTCTTTTCCGAGTAATGTTGGTCACTGGTTTTACTCTTTTCTGGATAAATACAGCATTTCAGGTAGAACAATGTTGAAGGTATGTTTCTAACATTACTATCTTCATACCCTGTAAGTTATGGGTAAATCTGTGAAAATGTACTACCTATTCAACGACGATTTCATGACGATTTCACTGTATCCTACGTAGGGCTGCAATGCACCATAAGCCATACGATTGATTGTAAGTTACGATGAGTAGGGGGAAATCGACCCCAGGGCCCACACACCACGTCCTCTTGTTGGTAACCTTTAAACGGCGCTTTGACTGTATACGCACCTTTCTCCCCACGGCATCGCATTCTCACTTCAAAGTCGGGGCATGGACTGTCTTGGTCTGCGTGGTCATACAGCAGGCCGTTGTTGTTGTTGCAATACGGGTCAGCCTTGTCGGTCAACATGGTGTATTTCTCTCGGCATTGGAATCCGGATGGTTCCGGACAGGATGCCCAAGGATACAACTGGTACAAAAATACAATCACAAATAAACAGAAAACAGTGAATACAGGCGCCACCAAGAGTTTGCTATGCGTTGGTCAAATGCCATACCCCTTTAAGATGGTTTACGAAACGGAGACTCAGGCTCAGGCTCTGGCTCAGGCTCTGGCTCAGGCTCTGGCTCAGGCTCAGGCTCAGGCTCAGGCTCAGGCTCAGGCTCAGGCTCAGGCTCAGGCTCAGGCTGAGGCTCAGGCTGAGGCTCAGGCTCAGGCTGAGGCTGAGGCTGAGGCTGAGGCTGAGGCTGAGGCTGAGGCTGAGGCTGAGGCTGAGGCTGAGGCTGAGGCTGAGGCTGAGGCTGAGGCTGAGGCTGAGGCTGAGGCTGAGGCTGAGGCTGAGGCTGAGGCTGAGGCTGAGGCTGAGGCTGAGGCTGAGGCTGAGGCTGAGGCTGAGGCTGAGGCTGAGGCTGAGGCTGAGGCTGAGGCTGAGGCTGAGGCTCTGGCTCTGGCTCTGGCTCAGGCTCTGGCTCAGGCTCTGGGTCAGGCTCAGGCTCAGGCTCAGGCTGAGGCTGAGGCTGAGGCTGAGGCTCAGGCTCAGGCTCGGGCTCGGGCTCGGGCTCGGGCTCGGGCTCGGGCTTGGGCTCGGGCTCGGGCTCTGGCTCTGGCTCAATTTCAAGAATCCGTTCTTAAATAACGGGTCTCAAAAATGGGTGCGGTTCGGAAGTAGATTCTCTGGTTTGAAAAGGAAAACAGAGCTTCAGCTTCAACGAAAAGCCACAACCTTCAGTATAATTGTCAGTGGATGACAGAGTTTCAGCCCGTGCCTGAGCCTGAGCCTGAGCCTGAGCCTGAACCTGAGCCCCTGTTACCTAAACCCCTATGACGAAGCTCAGTATCCGCCATCTGTGTATGAACTTGAGAAAGATAACGACAGAAGTTGATCCTGAATGCCGAGGGACGTGTGTGAATATTTTGGCGCCAAAATAAAAATCAGGAAAATGTTCACTTTTGTCAATACCTCCTGTATGCGAGTCAGTGTTTCGTCATCCACCTGTACGCTGTTGTTTAGATTGGTACTACTTATCCAAGGAGTCCATTCGTAAGGTAACACTATGACCAAAAAGAAAAGTGAAAAAGAATAAAATAACATCTTCCACCTCATGTCATTCTGAATGGTTGACTGAGATGAATAGCTGATTATAAAATCGGGTAATATCTGATATTTACAAATTAATATCATAAATAGATATAATATCAGGGAAATATTTCGTGCTTGGAGCAAGAGGCCCGTTGCCTTTCGATCCTTAGTAGCAGATATATCGAAGTGTGATGAGGCTGATGACCAGTTTGCAGCAGTTTATTACTTGTAACGTTAGCACTTGTATTGTATTGAGGAAAATATATAGGAATATTAGTGTTATTATAGACATTTCTTTTGTTAATAAACATTCACATGCTGGTTGGCAATACTTGGCATGGGCGGCCAAATGTTGCAAATCATTTCGTCTTCTTGACAGACGGCGTGACCAAATTCAACATGATTTGCAAACTTTCCATAGCTGTACAAAATACGTACCATCATTGCTTGTGGTGTTTTCATTACTTTCAGCAATATCTTTTCAATGTTTATGAATCGATGTGCATAAATTGTGTTCAAATTGTGGTTATTTTTTTTGTGCCTGGCTTTGATGGCTCTCCATAGTTTCCGCCATCTTGGTTGGCAAAAACTCGGGCTGTGACGTTGCAAAAGAAAGGTATGTAGCACTAATCTGATCAAGCACAAGCAACGGTAGTTTGGTGTTGGAAAGTTTCCTCAAGAAATCCCAAAGAATTGTTAATGCGGTACGCGCAATCTACCTCCCAGTCCCAACAGCTGTTTAATACTGTCGATCAATTTCGAGATTCGTGTCTGAAGTGCAAAGGGGGCAGCTAAAGTGCAAAATAGCCGTCGAGTCTTATTATGCAGATAAAACTACCGAAAAGAAAGAAGGGAATAACGTACGTATCTCGTATCCCTCGATGAGCCTATTTCCGGAGCTTGCGTATTGCGAATTCACCGAGCAATAGAACCTGCTATCATCCTCGGCTTGAAAAAAGGTGATGTTGAGGATCGCGCTGCCATCGATGAACGACGTTCTGACATAGGTTAAGTTGGTTTCCACTCTGACGTATTTCGTTGCTTGGTACCTATCATAGCTATCCCTATATCCTTCAGAGCGCCACCACTCGATGCTAGCGACTTCATCCCCTTTTGCTTCGCACGTTAAGATCACGTAATGGCCAAATTCGACCCTCGACGTGGAGGCGGTTAGGGTTACAGTCCCATAAAATTCTGAAGAAAGAACATGTATGATAATCTGTTTCTATCAATACTTTATCAAATTGGGATCAACCAAAAGCACATTGACTCTAAAATGAACTACCAGCAATATAAAGAGTTACAATATCAAAAACTGGAACGATCAATTTAAACACATCAGTTTACCTCTTTAATACTGACATATCTGATCAAGTAGCCAGTCTGATAAAAGGTGGCAGAATGTCGTCTCGTCTCGTCTCGTCTTGTCTTTTCTCTTCTCGTCTCGTCTCATGTCGTCTTGTCTCAACTTATCTCATCTCGTCTCATTTCATCTTGTCTCATCTTGTCTCATCTCGTCTTGTCTCAACTTGTCTCATCTCATCTCGTCTCATCCTTTCTCATCTCGTCTCATCTCGTCCTGTCTCGTCTCGTCTCGTCTCATCTCATCTTGTCTCATCTCGTCTCATCTCATTCCGTCACGTCTAGCCTCATCCCATCTTGTCTCATCTCGTCTCATCTCATTCCGTCACGTCTAGCCTCATCCCATCTTGTCTCATCTCGTCTCATCTCATTCCGTCACGTCTAGCCTCATCCCATCTTGTCTCATCTCGTCTCATCTCATTCCGTCATGTCTAGCCTCATCCCATCTTGTCTCATCCCGTCTCATCTCATTCCGTCACGTCTAGCCTCATCCCATCTTGTCTCATCTCGTCTCATCTCATTCCGTCACGTCTAGCCTCATCCCATCTTGTCTCATCTCGTCTCATCTCATTCCGTCACGTCTAGCCTCATCCCATCTTGTCTCATCTTGTCTCATCTCATTCCGTCATGTCTAGCCTCATCCCATCTTGTCTCATCTCGTCTCATCTCATTCCGTCACGTCTAGCCTCATCCCATCTTGTCTCATCTCGTCTCATCTCATTCCGTCACGTCTAGCCTCATCCCATCTTGTCTCATCTCGTCTCATCTCATTCCGTCATGTCTAGCCTCATCCCATCTTGTCTCATCTCGTCTTGTCTAATCTTGTCTCATTTCATCTTGTCTCATCTTGTCTCATCTCGTCTTGTCTCATTTTGTCTCATCCCATCTCGTCTCATCCTGTCTTGTCTCATCCCGTCTATTCTCATCTCGTATCGTCTTGTCTCGTGTCGTGTCGTGTTTTGACGTCTCATTCCGTCTTGTGCGGTCTTGTCTCATCTCGTGTCGTTTCATTTCGTTTCGTGTCGTGTCGTGTCGTGTTGTGTCATGTCGTGTCATGTCGTGTCATGTCGTCTCGCCTCATCTCATCTCATATCGTTTTTAATATACATTATTAAAATGATTCCATGGGTGCATTATCAGAGTGATATTCAAAAGCATTGCTTACTATTGGTGACAAGTAAGGAGTTGTACGCCTCCAGTCGTTCGTTATCCGGGGTGATGACACAGACCAAGTAACGACCTTTGATCTTGGCGTGGTAAGGGTCCACAATGGTGATGATCGACTCCGACCGACCGTTGTCATCAGTTGAATACACGATTGCTGTATTGGGCCATGTTATGTTGGACAGGTAGCGGTCGGCTTCGACGAACCAGTACCAGGATATGCTAACGTTCCCTTCGTAAGCTCTGCAGGTCACTCCGAAGGCGTCAACTGTCATAGAGCTTGAGATGTAGATGTGAGGTTCTGCTACTTGATCTAGTCAAGAAGGAGGTAAAACAGTAGAGGAGGAACTGAATCACTGCGTGAGCGAAAACTGGGTCATGTTTTGGGGAGCGCATAGCGTTTCACAGATTTGGACCACTGAACCCAAATAGGCCTGCACACTTTGCGTCAAAGATCAAAATGGACCCCACTACATTGTGGGGCCAAGGTGGGATTCGAACCCACGACCCCCTGCTTTCTAGTGGAGATGTCATACTAATAAACTACCAAGCTAGCTGGGGTCATCAGCAGGGTAAAGTCGAATCCAATATCGCAGCGGACACCACATTAATTACAAAGACATAGACAGTAACATAATAAAGCAACAAAACCAAGCAGCCGATTTTACGAAATGTTGCGTTACTTACGCAGGGAAATGTTGCGTAAGTATTTTGTTGCGTACGCAACTTAATTGGAAGTTTCGTGAAATCGCCTGAGGTTCTACAGGAATACCGATCCGAATCCACACTAACATTCCCTGTTTTTTTAACTTACCGGTTTTAAAAGGGCACATCAGCCTGACTTCAAAATTTATGCACAAGGTGTCTGCCTCTCGATCGTGGGAACAAAGGTAACCCACGTCGTTGCTACACGTGCCCTCCGTCAAATGTGGCAACCTGAAGGGATAGTAATTTTTGGTAAAGTGCTTCCTGCTGAACCTTTTTCTGCAGTCAATTCCGGCTGGGTAGGGGCACGTGTAATTGGGATAAACCTGTGAAAAGGATGGAAAAATATAAGCATTTAGTAAATAATCGTGTGATCCTCCTGCTACAGACGAAAATCTGTAAAGATCGAGACATAAACGTGATTGTGCATTTCACTATACTTCGGCGCTCCACGAGTGACATTGTCCAGATACACATACTTTATCTCACTAAGTCGACTTTTTGAGTGGTCAAAGTCGTCTTGTCTCGATAATTATCTCGACAAGATGACTTTTAGCAAAAACGAGAAGTCGACGCATCATGATAATTTATCTGGCCAAGTCAGCATCTAAACAGTCGTCTTATCCTGATAAGTAACCTCGGGTTTAGTGGATTCGTCTTTACTGGCAAAATGGTCGACTTTCTTCTTTTCAGTAAGTCGCCTTGCCAAGATATCTGAAAATGTCCACTTTGTAGTTTTCACTAAAGTCATCTTGCACTGGAAAGTCGACTCAAAGGGCTTAATAACTTGGCGAGATAAATGTGGTGATCAACTGAGCGCTTTATTTTAGAACTCACAGGGGATCATCTCGGGTACCATGGATTTAAGCATCGCACTCGAATGAGTCAATATTTGTATGCTATCATTACCTGGAGTAAGTGTGCTATCGTTTCATTGTCACCCCCTGAAGAATTGCTTGCGTCTGAGCTGCTCAGCCATGGAGACCACGTGTAGACAGAGGAAACTGTTCAAAGGGGAGAATTTTTTGAAAACCTTTCTGTTTTGGGGGTCAGAATTTGAGTTTATTTTTGAGTTAAAGGCCCTTTTCCAAACCTCGGCTCCGGCTCAGGCTCCGGCGCTGTCATCCATATGCTGAAAATGTAGGTTGTGGCTTTTCATTGAAGCTGAATCTCTGTTTTCTTGTTCAAAATAGAGTATCTACTTCCAATCCGTAACCAAAAGCCTCTATTTTGATACCTGTTATTCAAAAATGGAGTCACGAAATGAAGCCGAAGCCGGAGCCTGATGAGCCGGAGCCGAGGTTTGGAAAAGGCCCCATTGTTGTACAGTAATTCGAGCACATGGTTTTGAATGGCGCCCTCTTTTGATTATAACAAGAAACTGCGGTGGTGTCAGTAAATATTCCGTACACCGCCAATCATCTTTTATTGAAATCTTGGAAGCTGGAAAGCTAATCATGAGCAAAGCCCGGTGGGATATCCAGGAGATTTTGTCCATGCCGAATATTGTCCTAACTCGGTGTTCATTTCAGGAATAAATCGCGCAGCACCTACCGAACCGGAGTTGTTAGGCATTTAGAACGATAAACACCACCGCAGTTTCTTGTTCTAATCAAAAGAGGGCGCCACTCAAAAACTTGCGTTCGGATTACTGTTTTTATACAGAACATTATGCTAGTTACTCTATCATAGCCCTTGCATAATTATGCATACAAGTGATCAGTTGACCCCCAATGAAGCACTGGATGTTGATAATACTCGACCGATTTGTCACTTTCCATGTGGCTTTTACGAAATTAGGTTAACTAGTGAGGCTATAGGCTTGTGATTTATTCTGCTCCCGCTATTTTGTGTGTCTTAAATGAAGGGCTTGAGACACATGGCTAAGGTGAAGCCTTTCTGAGGCTTCGTCATGTGGCCTAATCCCATTATTTCATTTTGTGGGCCTCATCAAGTGGAGGAGGTGGATGGGGCTGAGAAGGCGTATCCCCGAAGCAACAGCAACAGCAACAGCAACAGCAACAGCAGCAGCAGCAGCAGCAGCAGCAGCAGCAGCAACGGCAACAGCAACGGCAACGGCAACGGCAACGGCAACGGCAACGGCAACGGCAACGGCAACGGCAACGGCAACGGCAACGGCAACGGCAACGGCAACGGCAACGGCAACGGCAACGGCAACGGCAACGGCAACGGCAACGGCAACGGCAACGGCAACGGCAACGGCAACGGCAACGGCAACGGCAACGGCAACGGCAACGGCAACGGCAACGGCAACGGCAACGGCAACGGCAACGGCAACGGCAACGGCAACGGCAACGGCAACGGCAACGGCAACGGCAACGGCAACGGCAACGGCAACGGCAACGGCAACGGCAACGGCAACAGCAACAGCAACAGCAACAGCACCAGCACCAGCACCAGCACCAGCAACAGCACCAGCACCAGCACCAGCACCAGCACCAGCAACAGCAACAGCAACAGCACCAGCACCAGCACCAGCACCAGCACCAGCACCAGCACAAGCAACAGCAACAGCAACAGCAACAGCAACAGCAACAGCAACAGCAACAGCAACAGCAACAGCAACAGCAACAGCAACAGCAACAGCAACAGCAACAGCAACAGCAACAGCAACAGCAACAGCAACAGCAACAGCAACAGCAACAGCAACAGCAACAGCAACAGCAACAGCAACAGCAACAGCAACGGCAACAGCAACAGCAACAGCAACAGCAACAGCAACAGCAACAGCAACAGCAACAGCAACAGCAACAGCAAATGGCCGGTAACGAAGTAAAGGTCTAACCATAAGCTCGGTTTCGTAAATGTCCATAGTTGGTTCGATCGAAATAAAGTCCTTATTATGTTTGTTTCATGTATTATGCGCAGGTTTCATATAAAACATGTGAATCTACAGAACACTTTCCCTATTTTGACGTGTGATCTGCTCCCCGATATTCGGAGCACTATTCTGTAAAGCCACATTTCAACTGAGTGTAATCTCTTTTCGTTGTTTTAAATGGGCTATAGGTGTATGAAATTGGGACTCTTCATACATACCTTCCACCTCGCGATGCTGGTATTGGATCGTTTCGTCGATTTCAATTTGACACTGCATTTCGAAGTATGCACCTGGGTCGGTCATCAACGATGCGTACCAGTCACCGCTTAATGCCAAATCTGACTTGTAGTAACAGCTTGAATGCGTCGACGGATATGACTCCACTTTCACACGGTATCTGCTGAACGAGATTGAACTGCTATTCGTGCACAAATACCAACTGATTACCAACTCTTGTTCCAGGGACTGGACAGTTCTGTAGATGCACTGGTACTCCGGCCGACTCTCCGGTAGGTTGCTTATCTGATTCACTTGGAGACTGGTGTCCAGTTCACCTTCGGTAAGAACAAGTGAAAAAATCACCATTCACTATCGCAGGTCCTGCCAACGTCCTTAATTCCATACTTATCCTACCGACCGAGTGACATTTTGTCAAGAATTTTATCTACCCGGTGTTAGAGGTGATGTTGAAGACGCTTGTGGACCTGTGTTGCATTCATGTTGGGTGTATAATAATATACTACATCATTCAATTATACTTATAGCCTTCATTGTTGAGTCTCTTGAATTGAAAGTTAATACCATGAAAACTCAAGCCAAGTTGCCAAATTTATATTCGGTTCCTCTTAAATTGAACTATCACCAGGCGCGAATCTAGAGCCAATATTTTTTATGTCTAGACCCTTCACAAGTGACGTCATCTTCAAACATTCGCTTCTGCTGTATTTGTGTTATTAATTATGATTAGGAGCAGAAATGCAACCTAGAGCCCGCACCACGTGTTTTGCAAGAAACTGGCACGTAATAACAGAAAAGAATGATAGAATGATTCATATTAATATTAAAGCAGCTAGAACAGCATGTTCACCAGAAGTGAGTAGACAGGACGGGTATGTTTATTTAGTACGTACCCGTGATTCCACATTGGATCTTTCTTATCTCAGCTTTCGTCAGAAACTTCTCAAATATCATCAAGTCGCTGAAAGCTGATGTGATGATCCCCTGATGTTCATGCTGCTCCACAGTGCCGAGGATGATGGACCGTGCTCCGGGTACTCGTCTCAGCGGGGCCAATGTTCCGTTAATGTAGATCTCCAGGGTCTCTTTGGCGACGTCTACCAGGGCGGCCAGGTGGAACCAGGTGTTATCCGGGATGCGGTGGGAGGAGACCCACCTGACAAAGCTCCCGGTCGACTTAGCGATCCTGAACTGATACTCGGTCGCGGATGTTTGGGAGAAGGTCAGCCCGCCGGTGCTCCCCGTGCCCGGTGGCACCCAGGCGGAGAAAGCACCCTCTTCTCCGCGGTGAATGTTCATCCAGACTGTCCATGTGGACTTACCGTGAAGACAGGTGCTGGGATTTGACACGCAGCTGCTCACGTTCGCTGCTGCCAGGTCGATATAGGCACCACTCCCGATGAGTACGGCGCAGGTATGGTTCAGCGAGGCGGGTGCGGGTACCAGGCTGAGTAAGTCATTTGACACTACGTGATAGGCCGCTGGTATCGGGGTTAGAGTGCTACATTGTTCGGCAGCAGTCGGGTTGACAGTCGGGCCGGTGGTCGGGCCGGTGGTCGGGCCGGTGGTCGGGCCGGTGGTCGGCCAAGTGGACGAGCCGGCGGTCGGGCCGTCGGTGGGCCAAGTGGACGAGCCGGTTGTCGGCCCAGCGGACGAGCCGGCGGTTGGGCCAGCAGACGAACCGGCGGTCGGCCCATCGGACGAACCGGCGGTCGGCCCAGCGGACGAGCCGGCGGTTGGGCCGGTGGTGTGCCAAGCGGTCGGGCCGGCGGTCGGCCCAGCGGATGAGCCGGCGGACGGGCCAGCGGACGAACCGGCGGTCGGCCCAGCGGACGAGCCGGCGGTCGGCCCAGCGGACGAGCCGGGGGACGAGCCATCGGACGAGCCGGCGGTCGGCCCAGCGGACGAGCCGGCGGACGTAGCAGTGAGGTTGACTACTGAGGATTCCGTCGGGGTGTCGGTTGCTGGCGCGTGGCCGGCGCTAGACTCGCGCTGACCACTGGCCAACGTCCAGTGGTGAATCGGCGCAAAATGTCCTTGGAAGAGCAAAGAGGGATGTAATACAAATGTTAAATACCAGATTAACATCAAAATAATGCAAGTAATATATATATAACCAAAAACATCACTGGTTACAGTCTCAATTGCTTTACTACTTTGAACGAGAATCAATTCAGGAAGGCATACAATTGACAAACCAATGAAACACATGGACCAGGCTTCCAATGACGGACAAAACAGAAGAGGCGACATATCCTTTAATAGCTAACACCTGAGCCAGTGATGACCAGCTGACATTTCAGCCAATACAAGTAATAAACTGCTGCAAACTGCTCATCGGCCAAAAATGACCTGAAATATATCAAATGCTTGGAGTTTCGATCCTAGCAGGATTCTTTCTCAAAGGCTAAATGACAAAAGGACAAGAACGTGCATTAGTTAAGGGGCACATTAATGAATGAGAGGAAATTTCAGTTATTTAGAACTGGGACTGGACATCTAAAAATGAGTTATACGAGGTGTTTTGGACAGACACGCAGATCACTGCAGAAGCAGCCAGTTCTACATTCCTGAAATTTCAGTTGCATCCATGTGAGTAACTTGTTAAGGATATCACGCCTTTTTTTGTATTGTCCGTCAGTGGAAATCTTTTCAATCATACATGTAGTTTGCGATTCGGCTCGCTTCTCGACTGTGTTATTGGCATTCTACTTTGAAATCAGATTAAGTCGAACTAATGAGGAGCACTGCATGAATACGTACCGAAGAATCCGTGTCGGACTTTCTGCATTTGGGCTTTACTCAACAGTTTGTCGAACACCGCAAACTCACAGTAAGCTACTGGGACAGTGCCATGGGCTGGGGTTGCTGCAGTGGGGGCATCCTGGGTGACATTAGGCTCAATCGATGTTCCGTTGATGGTTACGTTGAGTCCCGCCGTTGAGATGTTAAACGTCTGGGTACCGTTGGGATCAATCGATGTTCCGTTGATGGTCACATTGGGTCCTGCCTTTGAGATGTTAAACCTCTGGGTACCGTAGGGATTAATCATTGTACCGTTGATGTACACATCGAGTCTCGCCTTCGCGATGTCGATCAGGACGGCCATGTGGAACCACGAGCCGTCCGGAATTTGGTCAGAGGACGCCGTCTTGTTCAGAATCACCGAGGATGTGGTGACCTGGAACCGGAACAGCTCGGCAGAGAGACGGGAGAAAACCAGCCCGGTCGTGCCTTCTTGGTAAGGTGAAATGAACACCACGGTACCGTTGTAATAAGTGTGGTTGATGTGGTTGGAGTCGGTGAGCTTGATGTTGAGCCAAACAGACCACGTGGAGACGCTCCCGTGACATTGTTCCGGATCCGTCACGCACCGTTCCAGGTCGCCCTCCAGTGCGATGTACGATCCACTATGGGTAGATATTGCGCATGCGTCGTTAAACTCTTCAGGCGTGGGCACCAGTCCGTACTTGCCATCCCATACGGCCAGGTTATAATTGGAGGGTACCAGTGGCAGACTTTTACACAGTTCGTTGGTATTAAGTCCTGTTGTGTTCCAACGGGGACCAGCGGACAGAGGCCAGTGATTAATGGGTTTCATACCTATTGAATATAAAAGATAAGGCAAGCACATAGTCTAAGTTAACGGTTCTCACGAGCTTACACAAAGTGACATAAACTCCGATAAATTAATTACTCTTTTACTGATGAAGATTCTGACTGAGATACGGATCATCTTGATTAAACATGCGAAAAATGATAATGCTTAAAGGTGAATACAGATTGGTAACATACCCAAACAGAACGGTTCACAGATTTACGTATAACATTCAGGATATGAAGATGGTGCTGGTAGAAACATCCCTTTAAAATTTATCCAGAAAGTAGTAAAACAAAGACCGAAAACAGTTTTGATCTCGGGGTGAGATCAAATCGGGGTGAGATCAAAACTATTCTTCATGTTTTAAAAGAGAACAAATTAGTCGGGTTTTCGCTGTTTTCTCGTGACTCAGATGTCCGATTCAGCTTAATTTTTCACAGGCTTGTTATATCATGCACATATTGGATCAGACAAAGTGCGAGTGCTGTTCTGTGACCATTACCAATCATTCTTTCCCTTTTTTCGGTTGTGTTAGCAACGACGGTAGAAATCGTACATGAGATGATGGCATACCTTCTGTCTCATTGCAGAAGTATCTCATCTCGAAATCTTGACAGTAGTCATCGGTGCATCGGATTCCATTTGTCACAGAGCATTTGTAGTTGCTTTCAATGTGCACTCCTCTCGACTCAAGATACACGTACCACGGTACTCTTGAATACACTATTCTACATTCCGCGTCTGTAATTCTGTCCACGCACTCGGTCTAGGATGGGCAAAAGAAACAAACAGGAAGGGCAGCGAGTAAGCAAACAAACAAGCAAGCAAGCAAGAAGAAAGACAGACACACAAATGTGAGGATGTATCATTGAACATTATTGTCCATCGTCAGTTGTTGGTTACAGAGTTATTAACTTTCTGTTGTGTCTCTGAACTATGTATGGAGTTTGTTGACTACTGTTTGGGGGCTACCCCGTATTTTGCTGTCTTCGATCAGCGACTGGGTTGCGCTAGTTGGCTGACCTCCAATGTTCACGTCATCATCACCTTACAGGTCGGGAACTTGCAGAGGTCCATCCTAAAGCCTGAGATCTTCTTTGCTCAATTCCTTGGATCTCCAGTTTTTGCTACTTGTGCGAGCCGTTGAGTGCCCTACCAGCTGATCTGCGCTAAATGGGGGAAATAAACCTTGGTTTCGACCCAAGTCCATCTAGTAGACGCACATGATGCTTCTCCCGATGCTGTGCCCTCGGGGCAGTCAATTCAAGATTGGGGATCTCTTTGGGCCACTCTACTTCACGAGTCCTTTCTTGCCGAGATTGCAATCCCGAAAGAACTATATCTCCCGAGTCCCTTATTAAGTTGTAACTTTTCTGAGTACTGATACCGTGGACACGAGTCTTTATAATTTCGGCAAACTCATGTCTTGTCTCCCCATGCCGTGACCCACTGAATCTTTCCGCATCAGGCACAGGCCTATTGACCGACGTTGGTCCAGTTCCCTGGGATGTTTACTTCTTGTCGCCCCCTTTCTCTATCTCCTTAGTAACCCTGTGGTATTCCCTTTCGAGAAGACCATACAAGTCTTACCCGTCCATAGCCGAATCGTCTGACATTGCCTCACTACTGTCCTTTTCCCAATGCTATTGGTTCTGGGGCTCTTCTCCCGATTGGCACCTGGACCAGCAGTCCAATATCAGCAGTCATCTCAGCCGTACGGAGCTCTCCCGGAGCAGTTGTCCCACTAGTCCGGGGCATTTCCGGAGCAGTCGTCCCTCTAGTCCGGAGTCCCGGAGCAGTTGTCTCTCTAGTCCGGAGTCCCGGAGCAGTTGTCTCTCTAGTCCGGAGTCCCGGAGCAGTTGTCTCAGTAGTCCGGAGCTCTCTCGAAGTCCTGAGCTTTCCCGGAGCAGTTGTCCCACTAGTCTAGAGTCCCGGAGCAGTTATCTCAGTAGTCCGGAGCTCTCTCGAAGCCCGGAGCTCTCCCGGAGCAGTTGTCCCACTAGTCTAGAGTCCCGGAGCAGTTGTCTCAGTAGTCCGGAGCTCTCTCGAAGTCCGGAGCTTTCTCGGAGCAGTTGTCCCACTATTCTGGAGTCCCGGAGCAGTTGTCTCAGTAGTCCGGAGCTCTCTCGAAGTCCGGAGCTTTCTCGGAGCAGTTGTCCCACTATTCTGGAGTCCCGGAGCTCGTCAAAAGGTACAAAACCAAAAGTTGCACTTTTAGGTATAAAATGTCAGCAGCTGTGCGTAACCCATTGTCGACCCAAACAATATCGCCCACGCAATGTAGCGCATTGTAAGTCCAACCTGTATTCCTAAAAGTGCAACTTTTGGTTTTGTACCTTTTGACAAAGAATGCTTTGTGTATTGAACAGTGTTGAGTCCTTGGCATCAAGTAGGGTATCAAAATGCAGCTTAAGATGTGCTCTAAACACTCATACTACTCATATTACCCCAAACCGATTAGATTTAAAGGAGTGGGGCATCAAATTTAACGGAAGTTACTTTTTGTGCACCCTTTATATCGGCCAATGTATCAGTCTGGTTTGGTAAGAGCTATAATAAAACAACCGCCTAAGTAGGAAAGACAGACGAACGCCAGATAAAAAAAATAAAAAATACAAGAAATAAATATCACCCAGACATAGTTCTCCTTCAGATGCGATGATTCTCTTTGTAATTCAAAATCATTGTTCTTATATTATAATTCCGTACTGATTATGACTTGATAAATCGTGGGAACGCTGCCCCAAGACACTGTGCCGGTCCCTGGTTTCCCAGGCCAGTCCGAAAGTTGTTAAAATTTGAACACTGCATGAGCTGCACTTACCGGTGGATCTTCATGATCACTGTATCTGCTATTCCCCTGATATTCAATTGGATTGTTTTTCCAAGCCAGCCAATAAGCACCTACAATGGGGAAAACAAAATATTAATTCTGTATAGCAATATTTACGAAGTATTATAGTGTACATTGACCCAGTTTCTATGTTGTCAACATTTCAACAAATTCCAAAAATTAAAGGATGGCGAGGGGAAAAAATAAAAAAAGAAATATTCTTCAAAATCCTTCTCTTCCTTTTTCTCAGTTTCCATGTCATTCATTTTGGGATGTTTTCAATCGAATGAAATTGAAATCGATCGGAAAATATTCCACGTTGTTGAAGGTAATTTCATACGTTTGTATTATTTTGTCAAAGAAAAACAGATTCATGGGCAAAAATATAAAGAAAGATTCAATAACAGTCATCTGTGAAATTCCAAGTCCCATACGGTTCCATCGTTCAGCGGTTGTAGAGTCAATATTTTTTGGGGGGCTAGAAGAGCCAATGTTTTTTTTTTTTTTTTTTTTTGGGGGGGGGGGCTAGAAGACCCAATATTTTGGTTTCTTCTAAGTCTAACACTCGCTTCTGTTATGTCTTATTAGGGGTCGAAAAACATGCACCTGTATCAAACACTACGCGTTTTGTTTTTGTAATTTGCGCCTAATAACTGAAAAGATCCAGTATTATGAAGATTTTTTTTTTTAATTGCATTTTTTTTATTGGGGGGGGGGGGGAGCTAGACAAAATTGTTGGGGCCACAGACCCCCCCCCCCCCCCCCCAGCCCGAATCTTCGCCTCCATGACACACTGTGGAATATGTATTACTTGTATTACTTGCACTGGCCTGCATGCACGGACATGTATGTGTACGTTAATTAGCTGTGCCTGGCTTAGAAAGTAACGCATGCGAAGTGTGTTTCCACCTGCTTTTTTTTTTTTGGGGGGGGGGAGATTTCACAGGAATCCCAAGACGTTGTTAGTGTCGTGTCCGTGCGTACGTGTGTGCGGATCACCTTTACGTACATGTACGTGCGTGCGGGTCAGTGCGGGTAATCTGTTGGAGTATCCACACCGGCAACAACGTCCAGAGCCTAACAGGGCTAGGGCTGCATGGTACTCGGTAAGGAAATACATTACGTGCGGTAAGCAGTGGCGTCGCCAAGGGGGGGCCAGGGGGGGGGGGGGGCACGTGCCCCCCCTGGAAAACCTCGTGCCCCCCGCGTGCCCCCCCCCCCATTTGAGATTTGGGTTGGTGAAAAAAAATATAATATATATTATTGTAGTGCCCCCCAACAATTGCAAGTGCCCCCCTTGTGCCCCCCCCCCCCCCCCCCCAGACTCAAAAGTCTGGTGACGCCACTGGCGGTAGGGACTGGTTCGATGTATGACATTCCCCTTGTCAACTATTGTTGGATTTTTGCCTGGTAACCTTCACACAAAATAATGCAGGCTGAGTACCAGGCGCAATCGACCAATAGTTGATGAATGCAGATACTCACGTGACTCATTTATCACCATTCCAAGCAGAATAACCTAAGACATATAAGAGAAGAGAAAAGAAAGACAAAATTAATGTCGTCACTTGCTCAGTAATATTCATTCATTCGTCAAAAGCACTGTTCCTGTCTCGCCAGTAGGCACTACAAATCGTTTCGTAGTTTGTGTTGAAATAAAAAACACCAACAACACATCACATAAAACGGGCCCACACAATGCTTGGCTTCTTTGGGCATTTACGAAACGGAGGCTCAGGCTTCGTCTCAGGCTCCGGCTCCTTTTCGTGAACAATATGTTCTAAAAAAATAACGGATATCAAAATAGAGGCTTTGGCTGTGGCTCGGAAGTAGATTCTCTGGTTTGAAAAGGAAAACAGAGCTTCGACAAGATAGATACGCCACCGCGCGCTCCTTAGCAACGAGGGTCTGTTAAATTGTGCCCACTGACTTTTGCCTTTGTTCCCTTTTCTTGTGCAACGTCACTGTGACGTCACAGCTCGGGCTTTGGCCAACCAAGATGGCAGAATCTATGGGCGTTTACGAAACGGGGGCTCGGGCTCCGTCTCAGGCTCTGGCTCCATTTCGTGAATCCAATATAAAATAACAAGTATCAAAATTGAGGCTTTTGGATGGGGTTCTAAAGTAGATTCTCTAGTTTGAAAAGGAAAACAGAGCTTCAGCTTCAATATGAAGGGTGCACAAAAAGTAACTTCCGTTGATTTTGACGCCCAACCTCTCTAAATCTAATCGGTTTGGGGTAATATGAGTAGTGTGAGTGTTTAGAGCACATCTTAAGCTTCATTTTGATGTCTCACTTGATGCCAAAGACCTAACACAGTTCAATGCACACATCATTGAGTGTCAAAAGGTACAAAACCAAAAGTTGCACTTTTAGGTATACAGGTTGAACTTACCATGCGCTATATTGCATAGGGCGATATATGTGTTCATAAGTTTTGGGTTTGTATTTCAATTAACTTTTTTTTTTTCATTGAAAAGTGAACAAAGAAAAATTGACTGGAGCTGTATTTACTTCAGTCGCCCATTAGCGCATTTTATCTGACAAATTGAACCTGCATGTGAGGTTCACCATTGTTTTGGAATTTTAGGCCCTTTTCCAAACCTCGGCTCCGGCTCAGGCTCCGGCTTCGGCGCTGTCATCCATATGCTGGAAATGTAGGTTGTGGCTTTTCATCGGAGCTGAATCCCTGTTTTCTTGTTCAAAATAGAGTATCTACTTCCAAACCGTAACCAAAAGCCTCTATTTTGATACCTGTTATTCAAAAATGGAGTCGCGAAATGGAGCCGAAGCCGGAGCCTGAGCCGGAGCCGAGGTTTGGAAAAGGCCCTTAATATTTTTTTTTCAATTATTTGGCCACTATGCGCGACTGTTGCATGAACGTATGTGGTCCAAACGTCTACGACCATTGCATGAATGAAGTCATGCCTAGCGCTGGTGCATTTTTATAACCTCAGTACATGTATAGCAACGGCCTTGAACCCTTACCCTAACCCAAAACACTTCTTGCCTCTCTCCACCGATGCCGAAAAAATGCTAAGCGAGTCTATACATCGCACACATCCGATACCAGCGCCATCATGCGACATTACACGCATCAACATATCTCTTGGTGCATGTGGGTATTATATTGTTTTTTTTTTTTCCGAGTTATTCGAGCAAAACCATTGAATTTTCCAACATAATTTCCAATCCATTTGGTGCGCAATTTTGCCCGGTCGGTTAAAAAAAAGGGACTGAATTTGAGAAAGCACGTTGTTGCGCTGAGTGGCCTTCACTAACATTCAATAATGTCTTCTTCCTAAATATTAACAATGCTAAGCTAATTGGGTGGAAAACTGGCGGAACCTTGCACTTCCGACCAAAAAATGACCACAAAGGGAGAATTGTTGTGACATGGTCTGTGCACAAAGCACCATAAACCCCACTGGATGTCAAGGGTGTTTGGTTCTTGCGTACGCTAACGCGCCAGTGCTCCCCTTCACCACAGCGAAGTCTTATGAGTGTGCGTGGTAAACACAAGTTTCAAAGAGGTGTGAAATGTACCATTTCTCCCCCCAAAAAATGATAGAATAGTTTATTCGTTTGGAATAAATAAGAGTATTTATTTAGATTTATCTCAAGCCAGAACGAACATGCATTCAAATTCTATTTTCAATTTGCAGGTATACGAATTTATACATTTTTTTCCTTTAAAGGTAGTATCATAGTTTGGTAAGAAACCAAAACAGAAATGTTCACATATTTAAGTATAGCTTTCAGGGTAGGAAGATGATGCTAGTAGAAACCTACCGTTAAATATTTTCCGCCTGAAATCGTGTATTTATCCGGAAATTAGTAAAACAACGACCGAAAATATTTTTGATCTTTTAAAAGATCAAAAATAAAAGAGAAAAGACTTAAGTAATAGGCCTACTGTGACCGTTTTTTACGATTTTCTCACAAAAAAAAGTGGGCACCGTATGGGACTGAAATTTTCACAGATGACTGTTACTGTATCTTCCTTGATAAATTTGCCCATGAATCTGTACTTCTTTGACAAAAAACAAAATATATTTATACATAGTTTTAACATTTATGATTTATGACCCATCCTCTCCTTTAGGATTAAAACAAAATAAATGAAAGTATGCAATTGAAGAAAAATGATTGGAAATACTGGAACTTTTCAGTTATTACGTGCCAATTGCATGAAAAACGTGTTGTATATAGGCTATATGCGCATGTTTTTGTTTTACTCCTAATAAGACATAACAGAATTAAGAGAGTGTTAGAAGAAGGATCTAGCCCCTCCGCAATAAGTGGCTCTTCTAGCCTCCCCCTAAAAAAAATATTGTCTCTAAACCGCGGCGCCTGCCTGTACCATCAAAATGTTATTGGCTCAAGCATATAGAAAAGCATGCATATAGAAACATGCCTTCCTTGATTTCTTACAAAGGCTTGTTGGTATGGAGCTCGAACGCAACACCTATATCGGTCGCAGTTACCGCTCAAAATGCATGATCCCTGGCCAATTTCACGGCATTTTTTTTTTAATGGTGGTTTGTTTTATTGAGCAAGACGTTTTGTGCTAAGCAATATTTTGTGCTTAAAGGTAGTATCATACTTTGGTTTTTGTCAAAGAAGTACAGATTCATGGGCAAAAATATCAAGGAAGATACAGTCACAGTCATCTGTGAAAATTTCAGTTCCATACGTTCCATACGGCCACGGTATTTCTTATGTCTTTTCTCTTTTATTTTTTATCTTTTCAAAGATCAAAGAGATTTTCGGTCGTTGTTTTATTAATTTCTGGATAAATACACCATTTCAGATGGAAAAATTGTAACGGTAGGTTTCTACTAGCATCATCCTCATACCTTGAAAGTTATACGTAAATCTGTGAACAATGCTGTTTTGGTCTCTTACCAAAGTATGATACTACCTTTAACAGCTCAATGATTTTGGCTCCAGATCGCAGTCTCGCTTGTTTCTCTGGTACAGTTTAAGAGAGAAACGCGCCCTGTATCTTCTTTGTTGATGCAGCTTTGGTCGTGCAAACACTGTTCCAGATACGAACTCTAATTTCTGGACATGAATTGAGAGCACGATCCGAGTTCGTGTCTGAATTTCTATTATTCCAATTCTTGGTCATTTTAATGTTTCTTTTATAATTACATGCACAAAATGAGGAGCAGTGATTTTTTGGTTGATTTCTCAAAGTCCTACGATCGATCGTAAGTCGTGTTATGAAGGATAACCCATCGTTATCCTACGTAGGGCTGCAATGCATCACAATTCCTACGATTGATAGTAAGTTACGATAAATTGGTGAAGTCGACTCCTTAGCATGTCACAATGAATACATGCAATGTTCATCCACAATGTGAATAATGCAAAAATATTTCTATTTTCTACATTATTATTTTTTCTCAAACTCAGAACACCTTAAATTGAAATTGGCTTACATTGGCAAGACAAGTAGCTAAATAATAACCGAAAAGGAAAAGGAAAAGAGTTCACTCGATTGTTCATAAAAAAATACTGTAAATGGCGTAAATCCACATAAAAAAATGGAGGTAGTGTAATGGAAATAATTCTATAATATGACATGTTTTAAAATAGATTTAGTATTGGAGGTGGTTTTGTTTCACACTTCAATATCTTGGCCCAACACTCCAAGTCGAATCACCTCCATAGGTACTATGCATACTATCGTAGCATACCGAAACAGAAATCTTCACAGATTTACCTATAACTTGCAGGGTAAAAAGACGGTGATGGTAGAAACATACCATTAAAATGTTTCCGCCTGAAATGCTGTATTTATCCAGAAGGGAGTAAAACTAATTGACCAAACACAATTTTGATCTTGGAAAGATAAACAAAAATCCTGTGAAAAGATTGGCACTGTTTTCTCGAAAAGTGGGCGCCGTATGGGACTACGAAATTCACGGATGACTGTTACTGTATCTTCCTTGACATTTTTGCCCATGAATCTGTACTTCTTGACAAAAGCCAAAGTATCAAATTACCTGCAAAACCAAGCCAAAAATTCATGGCATGCGGTCCATTATTTCATTTTTTTAAATGGAATTCGGTCGCTGTGTTTTTGGAAGCGTTCAAAATTGCATTTGTTCCTGACGAAATGTTAAAGAGACAAGCATTTCACAGGAAAATCGGTATTAATAAAAACGTTATAGGCTTTCAAATTAAAATGGAACAATTTACCATTAATCATAACTGTTTTTTTTTTTCCAGAATTAGGCCTATAAGAAAGTACAAAGGGTATGGCCTATAGTTTCCCACCTATATCCATTAGGCCTATGTATCTTGCACGAACCACATTATGATATTGGCATATTAATTGTTCAGTTTCAATGGTGTAACACGTTTCTGCGGTAAAAAAAAACCGCACGACACAGAAACCATTTAAAAAGATTACTGGCCTAGTTGCATTGAATTGTCCAAACGTGCTTACGATCTTCAGGTTCACGATCGATAATCATTTTCATAGCGGTGCTTGTTTAACTCGCGCCAACAGCGATTGCATGTACATGGTGAAATATTAGGCTTAAGCCAAATTTTGATTCTGCTTGCTGTTATGGTAAGTAAAGAATCGTCACTTTCCGGGGCCAATTTCATAGAACTGCTTAAAGGTAGTATCATACCTTGGTAGCATACCGAAACAGAAATCTTCACAGATTAAACAATAACTTACAGGGTATAATATAAAGATGGTGCTGGTAGAAACATGATACCGTTATCATTTTTCTGCCTGAAATGCTGTATTTATCCAGAAAAGAGTAAAACCAGTGACCAAAAATATGTATATCTTATACCCTAGCAGATACCCATTTACATCTGGGTGAAGAGGAGCAATATGTGGTAAAGCGTCTTGCCCAATGACGCAAGCAAATCTAGCCTATGGCTGGATTCGAACCCACATTCTGTAGATTGACCACAAGAACTTGAGTACGACGGCGCCAGACCACTAGGCAGGCCACAGCGCCTAGACTCTACTACAGCAGTTTAGGCAGACGATAGTACCTTTTTCGATTAGGTTAGGCCGAGTATTCTAGGTGTGTGAAATTTGTGCAAGGTGTGCTTTTATGATAATAATTATTCTTTTTCGAGGTGCTTAATATGTTCTTGAGCAAGACGCCCTTCATCCATCGCCTATTACTGCCCCTGAAATATTCCGCCTGTAAACTGCCGCGTTATGTCAATACATGCATGAGCAAGGTCCTTTTTATGTGTTCACAATACTAGGCAAATTGGGTGGAAAAACTGCCTCCCTGCAGACAAAACCCGTTCTCGCAAAGAGGAATAAAAGGGACAACTGTTTCGTTTCGACAGATATTGAAAAGGTGTAAATCACCATGCATTTTGCTTCATAGCATGTCTGTTTGATCACTGTAATTCGTTAACAGTCCAGCGATCCAGTTTGCGCCTGCCAGCAGGTTGCTAAGGAAACGAGGAAGTAAACAAAACAAAACAAAACAGAAAACCACAAATAATAGAGTTTGATATGAAAGAAAAAATGAAGAATTATTCTGCAGCACAGTTGGGAAAATTGTTTTTCATAAATTATTTCGCGAATTATTGTCCATGTCATTTCGTAAAATTCATGCCAATTATACACATGCCAGGGGTTAAAATGGTTTATAACTGGTCCTTCAAATTGTATGCTTGATGCTATAGCACAAAATAAATGTAAAACAATTATTGTGCGTAGCTGAATGGGGATTATAGTACTTCAATTAACAATTTTGATCATCTTCAAGACATTGAAAATTATACAAAGAAAAGCTACGTGCAGTGGGATTCGAACCAGCAACAACCGGAATACGTTAAAGGAGCTATCCAATCATATAATTATTAGTGGTGTCCCTATTAGTCAATTATCTTTGTTCGTTTGGCAATTAGAAGCCATGAAACCATACCGCTAAATCCCAAGTATTTAAAAAACAAAAACAAAAAAACAAACACGCACATCATTATCAATGCTGCATACTGAGAAATGGTACATAGAAATCAAATGATGTATAGTGTCCGCAGTTTCATAAAGTGACTAGAATTACAGCATAATAATTATTGTGTTACCAATTCAAACGCATAATGCACTTTTGGTAACAAAAGCAGGCATCAAGTTTATGTGGGCTGATGCACATTAGTATACGCATATCATACGAATCCAAATTTGACGATTAAAAACATTTGGTAACTTGTGAAACAAGTCAGTGTTTTTTGTACAAATTGAGATCCAAATGTACGGGGCTCCTGAAAGCCATCACATGAAAACCTGATTTTATCATCGCAATGTTAATCGTATATAAAGACACAATTCGATTGCGACACCGTCGTTGCTGAACGCGTAAGTTTAGGATTACTGACAAATTAAGGTGGCACTTCCAGCGCTCCGTACGACTTCCAGAACGCATGACAAGAATGTGTGTTTATTTGTTTTTATGGTTTATTTTTTTCTCAACTGGACTCAAAATTCTGTATCTTCGGATACGTGCGGACGTGGCAAATGTAGACCAATGCGCAGACGCAGTTGTCTTGACCTTGTGTTGTTGGTAAACAAACAGTAGTGGTCTGTATATGGATGTATGGCCACATGTTGCACAAATATTTGACCTTTTTTGGTAGACGTTATGACCAAATTCAACTTAATTTGTTGCTACACAAAATAGCATTCTGTCATTGCTGTTTTATCGCTATGTTTAAAGGGATTGCATACGTTTGGTAATTTGAGCCTACTGTTTGTTTCAAACCAATATAATTGTATATATATACCATAAAACTAACCTGTGAAAGTTTCAATTAAAAAGGTGGTAGCGTTTTTGAGATTTTGGCGACAAACTAGAGCGGTTATTTCACGCCAGAGAACAGTTAGTCAATAGCTGAGAAGCGTTACGGCCATAACGCTTCACAGATTCATAATTTTTGGAGATAAAAAGTGACATATTTTTCCATAACCGCGGTACTTCGAATTGAACGTTTCTCAATATGCATTATACTATCCAAAGCAGCTGTACTTCTCACCAAGTAAGTTTTTATTGCCATAAATTTTCAGAGTCATTACCAAACGTATGCAATGCCTTTCAAAGAACATTCTCATGGTAGCAATGTCCGTTATTTTGCATTGATAACTTCCCATAAGGCGTTTACGAAACGGAGGCTCAGGCTCAGGCTCAGGCTCAGGCTCAGGCTCAGGCTCAGGCTCAGGCTCAGGCTCAGGCTCAGGCTCAGGCTCAGGCTCCAACTCTAACATCCATACGCTGAAAATATAGGTTATGATTTTTCATTGAAGCTGAAGCTCTGTTTTCCTTTTCAAACTAGAGAATCTACTTCAGAATCCCATCCCAATCTCAATGTTGATACCTGTTATTTTAGAATGGATTTACGAAATGGAGCCAGAGCCTGAGAGGGAGCCTGAGCCCCCGTTTCGTAAACACCCATATATTCTTCATCTGCCATCTTGGTTGGCCAAAGCCCGAGCTGTGACGTCACAGTGACGTTGCGCAAGAAAAGATAACAAAGGCAAAAGTGTGGGCACAATTTAACAGACCTTCGTTGCTAAGGAGCGCGCGGTGGCATTTCTATCTTGTCGTTGAAGCGGACTTTAATGATTTAAGCAAATTTGGACCAAAAAATGCATCAACGGGTTGCATTCATCATTATTCTCCGCGAAGCAACGCGGTATGGACTCCTTCGAGCAACAGACAACAAACAAGGAGGAATTTATTCCGCTTGGCAGCTTTCTGGTCGTTCCGTTTGCTTACTTCACTTCGTTCCAGTGAGTAGAAGCGAACGCAAGCAAAAAAACCACAAAAGGTTTAAACGAAGGGAGATGCATGTGTCTATCTCCCACCAGCGCTACAGCAAGAATTTACCCTCAAAATGATTCCAAAATTATCAATCCAATTATCGATCCTTCTTGAAGTTCCTAATTTTTCATACATGCATAGAACTTGCCATTCAGGTATGATACATGATTGGTAAAGATCACAGGACAGTACTCATACTTTGTCTGAACAAACATATACATAGAATAATAAACCTGTGAAAATTTGAGCTCAATCGTACATCTGAGTCAACGAGAAAATAGCCAAAACCCGACTCAATGTTCTTATAAAACATGAAGAATGGTTTTGATTTTGCCCTGAGATTAAAACTGTTTCCGGTCTTTGTTTGATCAATTTCTATATGAATATACAGGGTGTCCCAGAAAAAAAGGAACACTGTGTCGGGACCCATTATTTTATAATTAAACTGTTTATTACTTCAAGATTCAGATATTTAATAAACCATTCCTTGGCTATCACCATGTAGAATTTGAACATATTTGAGCTGAAATTGGCGAAAATATGACCAATTGAAAGAGTACTCCTTAAAAAGAAATTTGCAAGGATAATGCGCATAGTGGTCAATACACACATACCTTGTATGAAAGAAAGATGAAAATCAGGTTTTGAGGTTGGGTAATTCAGTCTTAATTTTTTTCACTCAATTTTAGTACAATTTTGCCCAAATTCTACATGACGATATAGCTGTATTACATATTTGAATCTTGAAGTGATAAACAGTGTTGGATTTTGTTTGGGACACCCTGTATACCATTTCAGGCGTAAATATTTTATTAATATGATTCTACCAGCACCATCTTCATATATCCCATTTCTGTTTGGGTATGTTACCTATCCTGTACTGTACCTTTGAAGTGTCTGTATTTCTAAAAAACGGATTTTCAAAGCGGGTTTCTCATTGGTTGATTCTTTTGCGAGATTCCTCAAAATGATTTCATTTCATTTTTTTTTTTTTCAAAATTAGTTTTGCCAATGCTCCGCGTTCGTCTGCTTGTTCGTTGATACAGTTGTATATTTGCCTGATTCAAACAAGTTTCCTATACTGAACTGTTTGGTTCAAGACTGTTGTACTGTATTGAACTGCATCGTTATGTATTAGGATTGTTCGGTGAAAAATAATATGGTACATCTGAGAAAAAAAAATATACTGCTGCAAACTGATCATCAACCAGGAATATATAAAATTCTTGGAGGTATAGGAGTTCCGATTCTAGCAGTATCTTCCTCGATGGCTAAACAAGGCTGTTTAGCTTTTTAGAAAGATCCTTCCAAATGATAAAAACATTAGTCTTTCCTAACTCTAATTAGTGTCATATTACAATATTTGCATGTTTTTCTTATTGTTGGCGAAGCGCCTTTAGAAACAAACCATACCCATTTCCCACAAGCAGATAAACAGAATTGGATGCACATAGTTCATTAAACCTAAGAAACAAACAGAAGCAGGGGCCAATTTCATGGAGCTGTTAAGCACAAAAAAATTGCTTAGCACAAAATGACTTGATATTCATGGTCAGCGAGCAAGAGCCAAAGAACAATCACAAGTAATACACAGCACATGGAAATTTGGCTTTTAGTCCTGCTTTTATAAAGACAGAAATTTCATGGTTAGCAAATTATTTGATGCTAAGCAGGGCTGTGTAATTGGCCCAAGTATGCCGTGGTCGATAATAACATTACAACTAATGACTTGGAAGAACTGCATTGGGATTTTCACACAATGTATGAAAAAGGTTGTATAGGAATGTATCGACCACATTAATCCAAATATGCATGTTGTATTTAACATGGAATCTCTCAATCGAGATTATAGTGCGGTGACGTATTGTATCTTGA
Organism: Astropecten irregularis; assembly: GCA_963971285.1. NCBI lineage: Eukaryota > Metazoa > Echinodermata > Asteroidea > Paxillosida > Astropectinidae > Astropecten > Astropecten irregularis. The sequence continues at coordinate 4,733,563 of OZ020258.1, read as the reverse complement.
ACACGTAATTAATACTCTTTTTTCCACTTGGAACTTACATTGTTCGCCATGTGCTTAGGATCAAGAGAACGCGAATGCACATAATTAAACCATTGTGATATTTTTGACCTACTTTAAAGATAGGCAAGGCAAGGTTAAAGCTAAAAACCATTTAAATACATTTAAAGGTAAAGTACAGCATTGGTAGCATACCCAAACAGAAAGGCTCACATAGTTTTGTACAACGTTCGGGGTATGAAGATGGTGCTGGTAGAAAAATATCGCTAAAATATTTCCTTCTGAAATCATGGTTTATTACTTTATTTATCCAGAAATTAGTAAAACAAAGGCCGAAAACAGTTTTGATCTCAGGGTAAGATCAAAACCATTCTTTACGGTATGTTTTAAAATAAAATTTGAGTCTGGTTTTCACTATTTTCTCATGACTCAGATGTCCGATTACAGGTTCATTATATGCTGGATAAGGCAAAGTGCGGATGATGTTCTGTGACCATTACCAATCATGTATTATACCTTTAAAGGTAATTTGTAAAATCAGTTTTATGTTAATCAATATTCCCATTTGTCGTTCACATGCATGTTGATAATTTTCGAGAAAACTGCATTAAAAACAATGGGGAGAAATTGCCCAATGTAAATTGATGATGAAGTTGATAAACAACCACTTCATTTTTTTCAATTTAACGTATAACCCATTGGGCTGGGTTGCTCAGTTCGTAGAGCGCCGGTACGGTTCTCCAGAGCTCGCTGGTTTGAATCCCACTCCAGTCAATGTTTCTTTGTTTACTTTTCAATCACTTAAAATTAACCAATCAGATTGCCCTTGTGGTTATTTGGTGATTAACATATACACTTTAGTGCAGTTGGTATGATGATGTGGAATGAGTTACAATACACAGTCATGTAATCTAAAGAGGGGATAAAATAAATAATAATAGCAAACATTTATACCGCGCTTAATACTACATTTCTAAGCGCTAAGTGGTGCTGTTGTCCTTGTAGACTATTAGGTGAAACAGGGGCAACCGCACCAAAATTCAGAGAACAGAAATACAGGTAGAAAACACAACTAACATGGAGTGTACAAACATAAAGTAGCCAAAATACAAAAGAAACAAGCAGAAAACAACATAAATTTTGTGTGGACCAAGCAGCAGATTGGGGTAAGATTGTAATTACAGAGATTTGAATAAGTGGGTTTTCAACATAGATTTAAATGTTTCTAAGGTCGAGGCATTTTGAATTTTAGGAGGGAGACTGTTCCATCATTTGGGAGCGGCGACGGAGAGAGCTCTGTCACCATAGCGTGTTTTCACTCGAGGACCAGGCATAAGTTGAAGATGAGAGGATGTGGAAGAGCGTAGCCGGGTTGATGGAACTTTGGGTTTGATGAGTTCTGAGATATAGGTTGGACACTGACCATTACGAGTTTTGAAAGTAAGCAGAAGAATTTTAAACTGTATGCGTTGAATAATTGGAAGCCAGTGGAGATGACGAAGAATTGGGGTGATATGTTCATGATGCCTTGATCGTGTAACAAGGCGTGCTGCAGTATTTTGGATACGCTGAAGAGGGACAAGATGGGAGGAAGGCAGGTTAATCAGGAGGCTGTTGCAGTAATCTAAATGGGAAGTGACAAAAGCGTGAATAAGACGTTCAGTAGAGGATTTGTCCAAAAATTTCCTTATTTTCCCTATTTTATGAATTCCAAAAGATGCAGACCTACACACTTTTTTGATATGAGCATTCATGTTTAGAGTGGAATCTAGGATAACACCAATGTTTTTTGTTGAGTTAGTTATCTTCACCACGGCGTTATCTATAATAAAGTTAGGCAAGGTAGATGAGTTGCGGAACTGTGATGTGATGTGCAATATTTCAGTCTTATCTCCATTCAGCTTCAGGTAATTGTTCTGAGCCCAATCTTTGACGTTAATAATGCATTCCTCAATTTCCTTAATACCAACTGACTGATTACAGGGTTTAACAATTACATACAGTTGAGTATCATCAGCATAAGTTACATGACATATTTTACTATGAGCATCAATAACATCATTCAGTGGACTAGTATATAAAATGAACTCAAGAGGCCCCAGAACAGACCCTTGGGGCACACCAAATGACAGAGGTAAAGCGTCTGAAACCGTGTTTCTAATTACAATTCTCTGTTCCCGATGTTCTAGATATGACATAAACCAAGTCCGGGATGGCGGACTACTTTCATCCTCGAGAGTGCACCCAAGTAAATAGTCCCAAAATCCATCCGCCGACCTCTCTAAAAGTTAAGTCAATATATTTTAAATGAGATAGTTCACTCAAGGTGGCAGAATTTAAATATCGTGTTCAAAATATAGGATTGGACAGCGTGCTGCCATATATGATACACATACAGTGAAGAACGGTTTTGCATGACCATTACAGATTTCGCTATGTAGGGCGACTTCAGGTTCAAAAATTCAGATCTATGATCTAGACTGAAAATAAAAAGATACATGTAATTTTGTTTTTCCTGAGTTTGCCCCAGAAATGAGCAGCCAGATGTCAAAGATCGTGTTTAAAATATAGGATTTGAAAAATCCTCATGCGCTTCAACAATGGTCCCATGCACAAACCTATGCACGAAGGTGGGAACTAGACCAAATCTTACTGACTATGACAAACATAATCCAGGACCATTTCATGTCACAACTCATTTTTGTCCACGCAGGCTCTACGGGCTTGCCTATAAGCGTGGCATGAGCCAGTCGTCTGGCATAGTCAGTGACATATGGTCAAGTTCCCAGCTTCGTAATATGGTTTGTACATGGGCTCATTGCTAAAGCGCGTTAGGATTTATTTTTAGGGGGGGGGGGATTTCGCTACGCAGGGCGACTTCAGTTTCAACAATTCAGATCTATGATCTACACTGAAAATAAAAAAGACACGTGTAATTTTGTTTTTCCTGAGTTTGCCCCAGAAATGAGCAGGCAGATTTCAAAGATCGCATTCAAAATATAGAATTAGACTGCGTGCTGCCTTATATAATACACATACTCAAGGTGACATGTTCATCATCATTTTTTCTGTGCAACTTGAACAGCTGATGTGAGAAATCTGTATATTTCTAAATGATTTTTAAAGAATAAGAAGCCTCACACAGAATGTTGTCTGTGGGAGTTTATTTACTTGGGTGCAACATTGGGTTCGAGATGAGGTACGTCTGGGTACCGTGCGGCTCAGTGTAGTATATTGGTTTCCATGCGCTAGTACGTTGGTCGTCATGTGATAGTACGTCGCGGCGTTTGACATGTCATGTGACGCGTTCTAAACCAATCACATGACAGAATCTATGCACGGGGTGTTATAATAACATAAATTATGAATGAAATAACCAAATGAGTTGAAGAGAAAAAAATGAATAAATATTTAATTAAATATAAACAAAGCGGTGAAACAAAAAGGCTGCGTCAATAATCACGGATATTATCTTTATCTATTTTGTCACAAGTCTGCAACAATTGTAATTCTGCACGAAATAATGAACCTCTGTAGCTCTCCATTACACTCAAAACTTCACAAGTTAATTTCAAGTAAAATGTAACTTCACATGTTAATTTCAAGTAAAATTTAACTTCACATGTTAATTTCAAGTAAAATGAAGTACCCATTTTGTACATCAGGGGTAATATAAGTATGGCCATATGCTCGATGGAGGCATATCATTTCGTAATGTTAAATACAGATTCATGGGCAAAGATGTCAAGAAAGATACAAAAACAGTCATCTGTCAAATTTCCAGTTTCACACGGTGCCGGCCACGTTTTTGAGAAATTAATGAAAAAAACGTCCATGGTATGTTTAAAATCTTTGTACAGGTTGTTTGAACTTCCGAAGTTCAAATTTGTTTCCGGTGAATGATTTTACTCTTTTCTGGGTAAATACAGCATTTCAGGCAGAACTATTTTAGTGGTATCTACCATCACCATCTTCATACCTTTTAAGTTATAGTTAAATCTGTGAAGATTTCTGTTTCGGTATGCTACCCGCAATGTATGATGTTATCGTTAAATTAAATAATTTGAACTAAGTCCACGTGTCGCTGCATATAAAATAGACTCATGATATAAATTATGAAATAATCATGAAATGCAGTACATTCCTTCAGGATTGTAAAAGACATGACACATGGCTTTGGTTCTTAATTTTTTTTCTGGAATATTAAGATCAATGTATATAGTTGCCATTGAAGAAGACCTTTTCAATTATATTCAGGGTTCAATAAAGATCAGGGTATATTTTCCTTTGTCGGTTAAAACAAAATCGATCAGAATTTCTGACTGGGAAGCAAATCTGTTGCCTAGGAGATAAAGGGCAAAGTCTGGAGATCCTATTGTTGTTTAAGCAAGGTTCTACAACCTAAAAGGTATTATACAGCGTGTCCCCCCAAACAAAATAAAATAAATAAAAATAAATAAATAAAACCGCAACACTTTGTGTCGAGAAGCATTATATTAAGATTAAACTGTTTATCACTTTAAGATTCTGATATGTGATACAGCCATGTCTTGGCTATCACCATGTAGAATTTAAGCAAAATTTGACTGAAATTGAGGGGAAAAAACTAAGACTGAATCACCCAACCTCTAAACCAGGTTTTCAACTTTCTTTCATACACATTATGTGTGTATTGACCATTGACCATGACGAACGGCCCAATTTTGCTTAAATTCTACATGGTGACAGCTTAATATTGAAGTGATGAACAGTTTCATTTTAATATAATGATTCCCGACACAAAGTGTTGCGTGTTTTGGGGGAGATTTAATTTTGTTGTTGTCTCGGGACCCATTATGTTAAAAATAAACTGTTTATCACTTCAAAATTATACTTGGCTATCACCAAGTATAATTTAGGCAAAATAGGGATGAAATTGGCGGAAATATGACCAATTGAAAGAGTACTCCTTAAAAACAAATTTGCAAGGATAACACGCATAGTGGTCAATACACACATAATGTGTATGAAAGAAAGATGAAAATCGGGTTTTGAGGTTGGGTAATTCAGTCTTTTTGTTTTCACTGAATTTCAGTCAAATTTTGCTCAAATTCTTCATGGTGATAGCCAAGACATGTCTGTATCACTTACATGCATTCGAATCTTGAAGTGATAAACAGTTAAATTTTTCTATAATAGTTCCAACGCAAAGTGTTGCGTTTTTTGGGGGGACACCTTGTATAAGTAAAACAAATATAATTGTTAGGTAATTCCCCTGAAGCGATGTCATACTCGAGATGCTTTTAAAGGTATCATACCTTTGATTTTATATACCATTATATACCTTGTACGTTATAGGTACATCCTTAGGAATTTCTGTTTTGAAATGCTACAAAAGAAAAGGATGTTACATTTAAAAACAATACACACGCGAAACGTCTTATCCAAAAACGGAACTCTTTTTGGTTTTTCATATCTTTAAAACGTCAATACCAATGCTGATACATTTTCAATGATCGGTTTTATAACGAGTTTCGAAAAGTACATCACAGGAATGAGTACCATGCATTATTTCACTTAAAGATGAAAGAAATAATCAATGATGCTTCATGCCTACGAAGCAGTGTGTTAACATTATTCAGAAAACGTCTAAAAAGACAAAGCGATGGTTTGATGCCATGTATTGGTATATTATAAAGGTTAATCATACTTCGGCTTTTGCGAAAAAAATGCAGATCGTGGTCAAGAGTATACAAAAATACAGTAACAGTCATCTTTGAAAATTTCAGTCCTATACGGTGCCCACTTTTTGGGAAAACCGTGAAAAACACTCACAGTATTTTTAAATGTATTCACATAAGGTTTGACCCGAGATCAATAATTTTTTAGTCTTTTTGTTTGGAAAAACACAGCATTTCAGACAGAACATTTTTAACGGCACGTTTCTACCATCACCATCTTTTAAACCTTTCTACGTTATAGTTTAATTTGTGAAAAGTTCTGTTTTGGTATGCTGCCATTGTATGATGTTATACCTTTACGTACGTTCGTCTGCACCACCCGGCCACTCCTAAAACAATTCAACGCCATGTATTAAATGTATAATACATGATTGATAAACGTCACAGAACAGCACTCACACTTTGTCTGATCAAACACTGTATATGAAATAATAAACCTGTGAAAATTTGAGCTCAATCGGCCATCTGAGCCCCGAGAAAATAGCGAAATCCCGACTAATTTTTTTTATGAAACATAAAGAATAGTTTTGATCTTACCTCGAGATCAAAACTATTTAGGTCTTTTTTTTCTACAGATTTCTGCATAAATGCACCATTTCAGGCAGGAATATTTGAATGGTATATTTCTACTAGCACAATCTTCATATCCTGAAAGTTATTAATCGGTGAACATTTCTGTTTTGGTATGTTACCAATCCTGTACTGTACCTTTAAGAAGACATTAAGCCTACTTACCAGTAAGGTGAAACGCGCCATCGTCCTGACACACAGGACCTCAGTGTGATGTAAAATATTGCCAAGCAGATCTCAGCAGTCTGGTAGCAACACCAATATCACAGTTAGCAATCCACGATCATACCTGGACACCGTAGTTATGACCACCACGTCCCTTTAGAATAGGGCCCTATTCACACACAAAGTGATAAAAAGCAACCCTTTTCAGACAATTGTCGCTTCCTTAATACAACAAAACGAAGAAGGGAAAACTGTCGACCAACAAGTCTCGTACGGTGTATCTTCACGAAAAACTCGCCGCCTCTTGATAGCGTGTCTGCACTTCGTGTATAGGTTATTAAGACGTGACAGTTCCGTGCGATATGTTTACCTAAATAAACTCGCTGATGCTTCGACACAGCGCACTGCCACGTCACAGCAAATAAACCACTAGGAAATGACAGGCACGACGATTTCAATAGTGCCACCCGTTGTGCTGTTCTAACGCACGTGCAAAATATGTCACTGTGTAAAATCCATTAGCACCCATTGCAGCAAACCAAGACCTGGGGCCAATTTCATAGAGCCGCTTAGCACAAACATTCGCTAAGCATGACATTTCTGTCTTAAAAAGAAAAACCCGGATTAACAACCAAAATGTCCATGTGTTGTGTATCACTTACAATTGTTCTTTGGCTGTTGTTCAATGACCACGAATATCAAATTGAATGTTTCAGTTGTGGTTTGTTTTATTGGGCAAGTAATTGTTGTGCTAAGCAATTTTTTGTGTTTAGCAGCTCTATGAAATTGGCACCAGGGGTCGACGATTGCGTCAAACTCATTATAACTTGCTATATCAATCTTACGACTTATGATACATTGCAACCCTTGGGGTTATCCTTCGTTACAAGCGTTACGATCGATCGTAGGGCTTAGTGAAATTTTAGTGGCTGAGTGATTGGTTCCAATGCAGTTGTAATGCAATGCAGTGGATTGTAGTGGAGAGCTGTGATGTGGATTGCAGTTGAAAGTATTTCAGTGGCTGAGTGATGTGTTACAATGCATTTGTAATGCAATGCAGTGGATTGTAGTGGAGAGCAGTGATGTGGATTGCAGTTGAAAGTATTTTAGTTGAGTGATGAGTTGCAATGCAATGCAGGGTGAGTTGTGTGGATAGTAGCGGTGTGGATTGCAGTTGAACGGATTTTAGTGGGTTGCAATGCAGTGCAGTGGATTGTAGTGGAACGCATGTGGTGTGGAGTACAATAGGTGGATTGTAGTGGAGAGGGTTGTAAATTTGCAATGCAGTGTATGGATTGTAGTGGAAAGCAGCGGTGTGGATCACAGTTGAGTGGATTTTAGTGGAGTGGGTTGCAATGCAGTGTAGTGCAGTGGATTGTATTGGAAAGCAGTGGTGTGGAGTACAGTTAGGTGGATTGTAGTGGAGTGGTTTGCAAGGCAGTGCAGTGGATTGTAGTGGAAAGCGGTGGTCTGGATTACAGTTGGGTTGCGGTGTAGTACAGTGTAGTGCAGTTAAATTAGTTGGGTGTATTTTATGGAATAGAGTAGTATATGCAATTATCCTGATATCATTTGGATTAATGACAACCTTCGCTCTACTTCTCGTCTTTAATGCACCTGCTCTATATGAACGACCGAATAGTCCATCAAAAATAGTCGTATTTATTTTGCATTTCATTCATAATATATGCCTATATTCCCAAGTAAGTCTATTGCAAATCTATGGTAATTTAACGAAGCCCTACGACCAATTGCAACTCGAGTTACGAAGGATAACCCATCGTACCCTTCGACTTATGGTGCTGCAATGCACCATAAGTCCTTGGATTGGGTATTAAGTTATACGATATGAAGTCGTTCCCAAGAGTGTTTAACACCCAATAGGTCCAAAATACGCAAAAAAAGCATCACATGAAAAGTGACCTGGGGTCGATTTCACCAAACTCATCGTAACTTACTATCAATCGCAGCAGTTCTCCAGCATTTGGAACCACACGTAGATGTCGGCGGATACGATGGGTTATCCTTCGTAACTCGGGTTGCGATCGATCGTAGGGCTTCGTGAAATCGACCCCAGGAGTCGATTTAGTTACGAAGCCCTACGATCGATCGTAACATCGTTTACGAAGGATAACCCATCGTAGGGGCCTATCCCACGTAGGGCTGCAATGCATAAAAAAAAGTCCTACGATTGATGGTATATAAGTTACGATGAGTTTGGTGAAATCGACCACCATTCAGCCTATATTCAGGCGATTTAAATCTTGTATCAGGGTACAGTAGCCTACTTGTACCGACCAAAATCTTTTTTCAAATGCATAAGAACTAAATATGATCTGCCCCAATGGAACCTGTCTTTATCTGTATAATTATTGTTACTTATGCAGTACAACCATTGCGTAAACGGTTGTAACCATAGGATCAGTATACTATAATTAAGCCTGTGAAGCAAAGGCATTCAATCGTATATTTATCCCAACGGACACAAAGATTAGAAAGCTGACGATTACCTGATCAAGTTGAAGCCACTTCCACCATCTTGTCGCGCAAAGCTTGTCAAAAATACGATCTGTGTTGTCAGTGAAGAGCTGAAGGAGAACGTCTTCGCGCATGTATATCTTTTTCCTCGTCTTGCAGCTAAAAGCGTGCATGGGTATCTGAGGAATTCTGAGCACCACTAGCTTCAGCGTTACATCCGAAATGACATTCTCTATGAATTGTACAGCACTGTTACGTAACAATACTGCAAAGGAGAAGAAATCAGCGGTACAGATCGAGTGTATTCCACGTTTAATTCATACATTTCTTTTCTTTTTTAATGAATAATATTCAAAGAATCGAAAACTGACTTTTCATCAAGGTTTAAGGAATAATGAGAGTGTTGTGTGTAATGCTGTGGGCTTTACCCTAGATGGGCTGTGGTCTTTAGTGAAGAGATTGTGGCTTAACTTTGATATCAACCTGTTTTTATGGGGGAGATAAGTGGCCACGCCTTTTAAATATTTAATGCTTTATATATAGTTATAGACCCATTTCAATACAAATAACAGTGATTAGTGGTGACTATTTGAAAACAAATGGGTTCCTTATCATTGAGGTACGTCAACAGCAATGATATGCCTAGTCTAGATGTGGCATTACCATTAAGAACCGCCCCGGCAAGGCTCGACAATTTTGACTGCCCAGCACCAAGAATAAATTGTACTGTTTATTTATCACCGACAAAAAGCACTATTCAATAGTCTTTACGAATACTAGGCTTGAGACTATACCGCCATTTGAGGCCATCAAAACGAAAAAAAAAGGGATTGGGCCACACGACAAAGCTGAAGCAAGGCTCCAGCTTCGCCATGTATATTATATCTCAAACCCTTCATTTCATTTAGGACACAAAATGGCGGTTGCAAAATAAGATACTAAGCCTAACCTCAAACCTCATTTTGTCAAGTTTGCCTTATGTATAAGGCGCTGTAAAGGGCGGCAATTTTGACAGTTCAAGTCATACAAGAATCCCCGTCAATATAAAAAAGAAAAGAAAACCCGAAGGCCAGTAAGCATGTTGATTCGTCATGTATAACGTATCAGTATTGTCATTTTGCAATGGAAATAGAGTCCAATACAGTTTTACCCGCTAGATGTCCCATAAGTCATCATTCTAATGATAATTGCATATTTGCATTTACCTGGCTTCACAGACCATTTATATAAAGGTATACTGGAATTATTGATGGTGGCATCAACCACAATTGTCTTGTTTTCTTTTCCCGAATGTGTTTAATATATTTTTTTATATCATAGGACGGAGGGCACTTATTTTTGTCGTCTGTTTTTTTTTTTTTCATCATATCAAAATGGCCATCCACTCAGTCATCCAAATTGGCATTCGCGTTTTTTCCAGACTCCTGTTGTGTTTTTATGTCAATTGCCGCAATCAAAATCAGTTAGTGTAATAATTTATTTCCTCTTCTTCTTTTTCTTTTTGAGGTTTTTAAAGGGACAATTGTATTCCCAGAAATGCCGGTTGTTGTGACGTTCATGTGAATAATAATTATGCTTTCACAATGAAAGTGAACAATGATGTTTTCCATCTTTATTAATCAAGAACAGTGTGCCTTTAGTGAAAACACAATGGCTTACGATACGGAGGCGCCGTCTTGGTGCCACGGCCCACGCACGACGTCAAATAATGGTAAAAGACCTAATCACGGAACAAATGAATTATTACTTTAATAGGTTAAGTCTATACATTGGTGGAAATCGTTTGCGTAGCGAGGTATATTAAAAAGGCAACCATGTTATACTGGATGTGTAGGCCTACTATTTGTCCAATTGGAATAATTGCAGTTACAAAATAATAAATAAATTGAAGATTACAATATTGAAGAATACACGGGCTTACACTTCTAAAAAAGCGCATACGTGGTAGTGCCTCGTTTTGAAGTTGCGATCAAAATCTAAGATGGCCGCCATGGTGTAAACCCGTGTATTATATACACGGGTTTACACCATGGCGGCCATCTTCGATTTTGATCGCAACTTCAAAAAGAGGCACTTCCACGCGTGCGCACTTTTCTAAGTGTAAGCCCGTCCATTGTCGAAGACAATACACGGGTTTACACTTCGGCAGTTTTGATCGCGACTTCAAAACGAGGCACTATCACGCATGCGCTTTTTTGGAAGTGCAAACCCGTGTATTGGAAAGAAGGGGGAATATTACGCAGTAGAACGTAGTGCGCCCTCATCGGGGTAAGTCCCTTCCATGCACAGTTGTTTGGATTAATTTGGTTATTGTTACTGAAGTATTGTAACAGATCAACATACATTATGCACTGGCTTCACCAAGGCCGCCATCTTTAAAGCAAATCACTGAAAAAAATATTCCAACGACAGCCGCATGTCCGTACATGCGGGACGCAATTAAACAATTTGTACTAATATACTACATTTCGATGTCTTGTAATCAAACCGAGGCATGGAATGCCGAATATAGTCTGGTACCCGTCATGAATTATAGTAATTTCAAAAGCAGACATGAGGCTAGGCTTGAGACTTATTTCGCTACCGCCATTTGAGGCCCACAAAATGAAACAAAGGGACTGGGCCACATGGCACAGCAAAGCCTCCAGCTTTGGTATGTATCTCAAGCCCTTCATATCATTTTAGTAAACAGAATGCCGGTAGCGTAATAAATCTCAACCCAAGCATCGAGCCTCATTTTTCTCAAGGGAAAGAATTCCACTGGCGGCCATGACGGAAATAGGGTTATTTCCTCCAAGGGTTAACTTATTTGATGAATTTTATGAAGTCATAATGAACTTCAATCTCAGGTGTGTAAACTGGGGTAGCTTATCTGAAAAGTGAGATTTTCAGGTTTTTTTTTTTTTAAATACAATTATACACTTCGAATGCAGCGGTAGCCATTTTTCTCAAAACGCCCTCTGTCGGTCCCATAGGTTTGTGCACAAGTGATGGCCGCCAGTGGAATTCTTTCCATTAGGTTTGTTGTAAGTTGGCTATAATTATACCTTATACCTTTTCCTGCCTTGTGTTTACAATAAGCAAGTAGGGTGAACATGATCAGAAGTAACATATAAACCATAATTCGTCTAGCATTCCTAATGATATTTACAAAAGAAGTTTTATTTTACATTGATTTTATAAACAGTTTATTTTGATATTAATAGCAGTGTTGTAGTGGAGTCCTCAGATCCGAGTACAGAGTTCTCCGAGTACTTCAGGGTCCGAGTACTGGGCCGAGTCCGAGTACATTGCTGCCGAGTCCAAGTCCTAAGTATCGAGTCCGAGTACATTCAAGGCCGAGTACAGGGCCGAGTCCGAGTACCAAAGTTCAAGTCCCGGGCCGAGTACATGCACAGAACCAATGCACAGTACCAACAAATGCAGTTCATGACAGTAGTGTTTAATAAATCTCTTCATTACACAACAAAGTCAGCAGGTAAATTTTAAAGAAACAAAAACAAATGCCCTTTATTCTCTCTGGACTTAACAAAATAGTCAAAAGACAATGTATTGTACTTTTTATCAAAGTTACAGGGTATAAAGGTGGTGATGGCAGAAATATAATGGTAAAACCTTTTCTGCCTAAAATAAGGTGACCATATTTTATTGAGATGATCTGGGGACAGTGATCCGTGTCCTGGGGGAGGGGTACAATTTTGAAAAAAAAAATTGAATCCAGAGGGTGCCTACATGCAAAATGGTGGCATCTATGGATATCTTGTCTAGTTGACATGAGTGAGTTACATACTTCCATGTCTCAGTCTTCGCATAAGGACCTGCCAGTACTTCTCAGAAGAATGAATCTTCTTGAGCACAGCATTTGTGTTCTTTCCTTTTTTTAGGACAATTAGAATTTTCTGGGGCATTTCGTCGAATCGGGGACATTTTCGGGGACAATTTTTCATCGGGGACGGCACTGTCAAATCGTTGGTCACCTTAGCCTAAAATGTTGTTTTTAAAAAGGAAAGAACAAAATAATAAATCACAAGCCAAAAACACTTTGGATCTCAGGGTGAGATCAAAACTCCTAACTCCTAAGTTTTCTAAAAAACACAAAATTGGGCACTGTAAGAGACTCGATATTTGCTGTATCTTCCTTAATAGTTTTGCCATAAATCTGTACTTCTTTGACAAAAACGAAGTGTATGGAGTTAACACAATTATGTACCGAATGAGAATGTTCCATGGACTGTACATGTACATATAGTGCATCATTTTGACCCAATAATAATATTGGGCATTGGGCCCGACATCCCAATTCGGTCCGCGCTAACCACTAACTCCACTACATGTATCTCCGCGCTCCTTGCACGCGCACCCACGCACACAATAACCTAGGCAAGGAAAGCATTCTAGTAATTTCTACACGTTAGAATTATGGATATCGTGCTACCAGAAACCGCGCTTACGATATGCTCGAGCAATGTCATCGACGAAAAGGTGAATTTATTCAGTTTTTTTTATCGGAAATTGTCGAGTACTGGGATCGAGTACCGAGTACTTAACGTCGAGTACGTCCAAAATTCAAGTACATCGGATCGAGTACGGGCCAAGTACATTTTGTTTTTGAGTACTTTTAATCGAGTACGGGCCAAGTACTTTGGTGGACTCGAGTTGTACTCGAGTACGAGTACGAGTACGAGTACTACAACAGTGATTAATAGCACTGGTATTCAATGTCATACACTACATTATAATCAGATAAAAATAGAATTAGAGCAGAAAAATGTATCACTGGCCATCAAGAGCAAGCATAATAATAAACATACATTCAAATTGACATGTTATTTAATGATTTTGACCATTAACTTGTTATTAAGTACATTCTGAAAGACGAATCGAGTTAATTAAAAAGAAGAAACTATAGATAAAAAGTTAACTTCCATGTTTTCCTATCTACAAAATTCAATTATTAATTCTAAAACTACCAAGCATTTGAAATTTGGAAATTTGAAGAAAGAAATCTTATACAAATAAGCACAATCAATCTTAACCTTTTCAACATTGTTTCTCATTTCTTGCTTTTTAACATTGATTAAAACACAATCGTCTGTCACGGTAAATCATAATTCATAAAATTTAATATTTAAATCTTAACAAATAAACTGCTAATCATATTCCGTTGGCATTAAAGGTAGTATCATACTTTGTTTCTTGTCAAAGAAATACAGATTCATTGACAAAAATATCAAGGAAGATACAGTTACAGTCATCTGTGAAAATTTCAGTCCCATACGGTTCCGACTTTTTTTAGAAAACAGTGAAAAACGGCCACAGTATTTCTTAAGTCTTTTCTCTTTTATTTTTGATCTTTTAAGTGATCATACAGATTTTCGGTCGTTGTTTTACTAATTTCTGGATAAATACACCATTTCAGGCGGAAACATTGTAACGGTAGGTTTCTACCAGCATCATCTTTATACCCTGAAAGTTATACGTAAATCTCGGAATATTTCTGTTTTGGTGTCTTACCAAAGTATAATACTACCTTTAAGTGGTGACAAGTTTTAGATATTTTCGAGGTTCCATGCATCAGGTAACATTGGTGAGACCTTCCCGCTGTGTGGCCGTTTCTGTGCAAACAAACAGAGAAGTCAGTACATCAATTCAATCATTCATTGCCGATTTTAAGCGTGCTGTCAGCAGCGGGATTCGAACCGGCGACCTCCTGAACGGTGTATGGTGTTCAGGAGGTCGTCAGATCGAATCCCGGTACAGTCAGTTTGTCTTTGTTCACTTTTCAACCTTTTTTCTGTGATACAAATATAACTGATTTACTTTATTATACGTGAGGCCGACATATTTTATGGGGGAAAAAACTATTTTAGGGCGACAGACCACAATAGAGCGTCGCCCATAATGTTTCTCTAAAACTTGAATGAATTTTACCGTTTAAATTTTTTTTAAATCCTTGTAGTCTAAAACCTTTGTCTACATAGAATGTTGCTCAACTGGGTTCTCATCAAGGGAAAACAGAATGGTTTATTTTAGTGCACAAGTATATGGAACTGTCGCCCTATAGCATTAAGGTAATTTGAATAACCTTTCTTACTTCGTTCCCTGAAGAATATAATTTCTTCTTAATTCGTTTGCCCAAACACAGGCAATACTGTTATGATATTGGTGCCCATTTAATTATAGTGATAGGAATCTCCAAAAGACTTTTCCAATCGGCCACTTTCATAGATCATTTTCCCCAAACTGGGATTTCTCCATCCACTCTAAATGGCAAAATACCGAACAGTCAAAGGTCGTGATGGAAAAACCCAAAATATCGTCATCTGGAATTAAATTCTCATGGATAGAAAGATTTATGCCAGGGCTTACCGGGTGATTGTGTCTTGGTGTGTCAAGAGTGTCATCCACACATGTAGAATCTGCATAGAGAATGAGAAATGTATGAAACCAGTGACTACCCTAGCTGTCTAAACAAATTACACCAGGGCAGCTCGGGTTAAGTAAGAACCGGGGAAACTTCGACTTAATAGTTCAGGGGTCGATTTCACGAAGTCGTATCTCGAGTTACGAACGGTGACCCATAATATCCTACGTGGGACTGCTATGCATCATAAGTCCTCCTACGACTGTTACGTTTCAGACAATTCCAATTTCCGGCCTGGCCTAAGCAGGAGGTCGTGGGTTCGAATCCCACCTGAGCTAGCATGTGATTTTTTCTCACGTGCTCTCACAAGCACTGAGTATACAGTGTTCATCCACGTCGGTGAAGGGCAAGCCTAATTTGCATATGAAAAAAAATAATCATGTATTTTGTATTCGCGTTAGTCATTTTTAATGAATACAATCAGTTGAACGAATATTGGTAAGATAGGCATCCCTAATTATATAAATACAATGCTTCTGAGTGTTCGATTTTTTATAATCACACGAACTGAAGTCCGAAAGTGTCTGACAGGTCACAGCAAATAATAACAACCGTTGAACATTCCTTGACACCTGATAAATTAATCAAGAAATGTTCAGGATTTCACGAACTAAACATCTTGGGAACTGACGACGAATTACCTGAATGTTCGGCACAAGGCAGCTCCGTTGTGGTGGTTACAGATACAGAAAGATCCTGCACATGAGAATCAGAGGGAAGAGTATTGACACGGCATTAAACCTACAGTATTCCTATAATCATTAGGTATATACGACATAACAAAATGCACCTAATCGAAGACATAGAGGGTTTACACAACGGAGGCTCAGGTTCAGGCTCAGGCTCAGGCTCAGGCTCAGGCTCAGGCTCAGGCTCAGGCTCAGGCTCAGGCTCAGGCTCAGGCTCAGGCTCAGGCTCAGGCTCAGGCTCAGGCTCAGGCTCAGGCTCAGGCTCAGGCTCAGGCTCAGGCTCAGGCTCAGGCTCAGGCTCAGGCTCAGGCTCAGGCTCAGGCTCAGGCTCAGGCTCAGGCTCAGGCTCAGGCTCAGGCTAAGGCTCAGGCTCAGGTTAGGGCTCAGGCTCAGGCTCCAGTTTCGTGAATCCATTATATAATAACAGGTATCAAAATAGAGGCTTTTGGCTGCGGTTCCGAAGTAGATACATAAGGAAAACAGAGCTTCAGCTTCTTTGAAAAAAAAACACCAGAACCTATTATTTCAGCATTTGAATGGCAGAGCCAAAGCCGGAGCCTGAGCCCGAGCCTCCCTTTGGTAAACCCTCTATAGAATCAACGACTACTTGGTTATAAAACACTGTATTCTTAGAAATAATATATGCGTACTTGTACTTTGTACATCATGAATTTATAATAACGAAAGTCCAAACTTACCGCGTGACTCTGACGGGTGTCATCCGGAGGTGAAAACTCTGCACAAAGATCAAGAGTACCATGCATTGTGATTATCCTCGAGACATAATCACCACACACAGGGCTTCTCAGGGCTCACTTCGAGCCCGGGAACTTAGGCTTATTTGGGGAGGCGTCATGTCACCTGTACTGCTTAGCTTCCCGAATGAACTGGTGGGTTTGAATCCCGTTTGAGGCCTTTTAAACCAGGTCTGTAATGGGCTCGGCCAGCTAGTCGCCGTCAGCCAAAGTTGTGACGAAAATTACCATTTTGCACGTTTCAACTTTATTGGCTGAATGCACGTGGTTAACGGAATGCTGAAGTGGCTTATCTGGCTTATCTGGCGTATCTCAAAGTTGCGGTTTTCCACTTCATTTTTTTATCACGGGAATATAAAGTCATTCCCTGTGACTTAAAAAAAGTTCAGGATTTTTTTATCAGACATCCAAACGTCCTGAGAAATACCGAAAATGCATTACCTTTAATTTCAGCACATGGCACTTTTGTCGCAGTTGTACCAGATACCGAAAGGCCCTTTGAAACGAGAAATAAGAATAAGAACAACTTCATAAATGTCCTGCAATCGTTGAGCGAGGCTTAACAATATTGTTGATTTAGTACACTAGGATCACAAGCAATGTTCAACCGTGAGGTAGATAAGTTCCTGTTTGTAGATGTCTATGATCATATAGTCGTAGCACTTTGACAATCACAACCCAGTTACGTCTTAGAGCAATATCCAATATCTGTTTGGAAGGCACATGGGGTCGGGTTCACGAAGCCCTACGATCGATCGTAACTCCAGGTACGAAGGACAACCCATCGTACCCTACGTATGGCTGCAATGCATCATACGTCCTACGATTGATAGTAAGTTACGAAGAGTTTGGTGAAATCGACCCCAGTTCAGGTTAGTTGCTCATTTTCATTAACTCTTGATCATTATTCTATACAAGGCCCTGTGGACATCGAGATCCTCAGACTATGTCAGGAATCGCACACTCACCAATGAGCTAGAGTCAGATAGTATCTTCTTCTCTCTCTTGCGCTTAAATGCAGTCCTCACCTGAAAGAAGAATTTTCAAACAAGAATAAAAACACACAGTTTGTGGATGATGGTTTTTCAGATGCGAATATCTTCTATGGCGACAATATTTCCGAGGAGGAAGATTTGAAATAATATATCAATTTAACAAACAGCGAACGTTCACTTGGAAATCGAGCAAAACCTCAGATTCTTCTTGGTTCATTTAATAACAATTCTGCACTGTACCACTCAATCCATGATATACTTATGGTGTATGTTTGCTGCGTAGTACAGTGCATAACAATACTCGTTAGAGAATAGTGTTTTGATTTTGGCTCTGAAAAGAACCAGAGTTTTTGCCGCTCGAGGTTCAGGTTGGTAAGCTCTGCATCTCGTGATCACGTTACCAATGGCACATTATGACCCTTCATGCAAATGGACGACGAACCTTCCTGCATCTGATGTAATGACGACCACGTTTGGCCGAAGGTTTTGATCAGTGAACAAGAACGGGCAGGTTGGAGAATGGACCATTCTAAGGTTGATGGTTTCTTATCATTATATCCTCTGGTCGAGGGATGTTAATCAAAAGGTATAGGAGGAATCAACAAATAGTCACACTGACCTCCAAATTGAAGACGCAGTTGATCAAGAAGATGAAGAGTCCCTGGAATGAGTTGAATATCGTGAAGAGATACTGGAACACGATGGTGGCGCTGTCGACAGCTAGGATTCCGAAGACCCAGGTCAGTCCGAGGACAGGGAGCAGCATGATGGCGCCCTTGATGCCAGCTCTGACGGAAAATCCAAGTTATACAATCAACGATTTAGGGGACAAGAATATCAGGGGTGGCTAGACCAGGCATGGCCGACGGCTGAAGAAAATGTTCTAGGTAGCCAATAAGGGGCTTATAGACCCATGGAAGAGTAAAATGGAGCCATTTCATCCACCTCTTGAGGAAGATGTAGTCAGGAGACAATGGACGCCGATACCGAAGCTCTTTGTTGGAAGGGAAAGGAGTACGGTCTGGGGGAAGGGTGGCTGCCCTAAGACTTTGCGTCCAATATAAATTATGACCTAGGATGGAGTTTATAGACCATTATCATGGGACCCCTTATTCCACCTCTTACGGATGGAGAATTCCTCTCAGCTTCAAAGTGAAGGACTAAATTTGAGGAGAGGGGAGCTGCTGTTGACCACATAGACTCCGAAGAGGAAGATCGGACTCAAGACAGGAAGCATTACGTCCACGGAGTAGGCCTATTGCCAAAAAAGCTGGCAAAGAATATGCTTTGAGGTCTCTTCACATGTGATGAATCAGGTCCAAGATCTTCAGACTCACCCTGTATACCATCTCACTGTTATAGCATGACGTATAGGTGCATGCCTATGGACCAAAATCAAAGACTTTGCTGAATAGGTCATGTTTAAGATCGACGGTGTCTCACCTGATGTGGTCGTGTTTTTTCTCCTTGCCCAGGTTAGCAGAGTTGATGACAATGCGAACAACCATTGCCAGTACGACCATGTTAATCTATGCAGGAAATAATGAAGTTATAACACTCAACTGGGTACTAGCTATATTGGTATTAACTTACATTTTCCATTCATTTGAACACAATGAGGAAGGCACTGCCTTGAAAAAAGGCCTACTGATTTCACAAAACGTTGACCAGCTTACCGTGATGACGACAAGGGCTGGAACAACGAAGGCCCAGATCTGCCCAGAATTGATATCAAGCCAGCAACTAGTTGGAATATCAAAAATAATTTCAAATGGGGTATTAGGGAGAAAAGTTAGCGTCTAAAAGTGGACATTTAGGGAGACATTGGGAATTAGGGAGACTTTTCGATGTCTCCCTAATGTACCAGCTACCTTTTAAGAGACATATTTTGATAGAAGACAGAGAATGCGCTCAATATGAACATAAGTAAATTTCAAGTCTATTGGTTTGGAAGATGTTTAGAAAAAAGGCAAGTAAATTGTGTGCACGACCCTATGGGAAAGTTTCCCTAATGACCCATTCACGATTATGCAAATAATGAAAGTTATCATTTCGCCATAAACAAGCAAATTATATTTCTTAAAAAATGTGATGACATTATATTACCAAATTGTCATACCAATGCCGTACCTATTCCCTGTGCCGTAAGCATCAAATCCAGCGGCGAACGATATCAAGACAATGACGAGAGGCACACCCCATCCCACGATGAGGTAAGGGTACATCTTGATGTTCTCACTGCCGTAGACTTTGATGATCTTCCGGTATAGGTGCACTCCTTCTACCAGCATCCAGGCAAAGACGGAGAGGTAGGTAAGGTGCAGGAGGAAAGCCACAGCCTTACACACTCCCTGTATCACGGAAAAGTTAAGACTCCGAGGCTCAGATAATGTTTCACGTCTCGTGTGCATCTTTACAGACAGGTATAGATCAGAGCTTCACTGCAATACTGGCAATTCACAACAGTGCGCTTGAAAGAATTTGCAACGCGTTGGCTAATCACAATGCACGGAATTAGTTTTTCGACAAACTGCGCATATGGAAAGATGAGGACGGGATGTATTTGGATCATAGAGAGCAGTTCAATGTCCACACTCACCCTGTCTTCGGTTCTGTCTATGCCTGCAATGAACAGAACTTGAGCAATCAAGATGGCTCCGGCCAGGTTACTGTGGATGAACATCCGATCAATCCTCAACATATCCCTGTGGATATCAAAAGGAAAAGTCCAAATTCAGGCGAATCCAAATAATGCGCCCTCACAGTTCACATCGCGTCGGCCAATTACAAGGCGCCGAATCTGTTGACCCAATACGTATATGCATATAAAGGGTCAACAGATTGTGTGCATTGTGATTGGCCAATGCGTTGCAAACTTTTGGGGGTACACTATTTGGAATCACTCGTATTAACACCTCGTAATATGTTGAGATTTGTGAGAAATGTGAGCTACCACGTACCGACGGTCAGCTAATGAAAGAGAAGTTTGCAACAGTATAGGCTTACATAATTATAGGACGTTTACGAAACGGAGCTTAAGGCTCCGTCTCGGGCTCCAATTAAAAATAACGGGTTTCAAAATAGAGGCCTTTGGAGCTTCAATGTCAAACCACAACTAATATTTTCAGCACATGGATGTCAGAGCCCGAGCCTGAGCCTGAGCCTGAGCCTGAGCCTGAGCCTGAGCCTGAGCCTGAGCCTGAGCCTGAGCCTGAGCCTGAGCCTGAGCCTGAGCCTGAGCCTGAGCCTGAGCCTGAGCCCGAGCCTGAGCCTGAGCCTGAGCCTGAGCGTCCGTTTTCGTAAACGCATCTAGACTCGGTGCGTTGTCATACACTCTTAAAATCGCTGAGGTGACAATATTATTGTACTTAATAATATTCGTTTAACCTATCACTCTATGCAACACGGCCCCTATAGTAAATGCAAGCAATAGTGATGTGTAGACCTAGTCATTCATTTTGCACGGATCAATTCTAATTCTTTACCAGTAATAAACTGCTCATCAGCCAAAATGACCTGAAATAATCAAATGCTTAGAGTTGGGAGGGCCTGACGCGTTTCGATCCTAGCAGGATCTTTGGAGGGCCTGGCGCGTTTCGATCCTAGCAGGATCTTTGGAGGGCCTGGCGCGTTTCGATCCTAGCAGGATCTTTGGAGGGCCTGGCGCGATTCGATCCTAGCAGGATCTTTCTTAAAGGCCCTGCTAGGATCGAAACGCGTCAGGCCCTCCAAACTCTAAGCTTATTCTTTACCCTTGGTGTCACATGTTTATCTTCATGACAGAATTATGCTTACCGTAAGTAGATGAATACCGCTAGCGTAAGCAGCAGAGTTACGATGGAGACAGAACAGCCGATGTCTGTGATCC
Source organism: Astropecten irregularis (assembly GCA_963971285.1). NCBI lineage: Eukaryota > Metazoa > Echinodermata > Asteroidea > Paxillosida > Astropectinidae > Astropecten > Astropecten irregularis. The sequence goes on along the minus strand of OZ020258.1, from coordinate 4,711,902 downwards.
ACGTCATTGCTAGGGTATCAGCTTCAGAAATCTTAACAGGGAAATATCAACAAAAGAGCATGACATTTATCGAATTTTGATCGATATAACAATTACGAGCACTTTTGTCTCACCTGGAGTTGATTTCACGAAACACTAAAGATCAATCTTAAAGGTACTACAAGTTAGTAGTATACCAACACAAAAATCTTCACAGATTTACCTGTAACTGACATGGTAGAGAGATGGTGACAGTAGGAACATATTATTAAAACATTTTCCACCTGAAATGGTGTATTTATCCAGAAATTAGTAAAACAACGACCGAAAATCTTTTGATCTTTTAAATGATAAAAAAAAAAAGACTTAAGATATACTGTGGCTGTTTTTCACTGTTTTCTCAAAACGTGGGCACCGTATGGGACTAACATTTTCAAAGATGACTGTTACTGTATCTTCCTTGATATGTTTGCCCATGAATCTGTATTTCTTTGATAAAAACCAAAGTATGGTATTACCTTTAAATTAAGGTTCTACAAGTAGCATACTTTGGTAGCATACCAACACAGTAATCTTCACAGATTTACATATACCTGACATGGTAGAAAGATGGTGCTGGTAGAAACATACTGTTACAATTTTTCTGAATGAAATGCTGTATTTATTCAGAAAAGAGTCAAACCCATGACCAAGACCAATTTGGAATTCAGTTCACCGTTTACCTGGAAGCGAGTGACCTGCATAAGAACGGCGAAGCTGGTTGTATGGTTGCAGGAACATGATGTGGCTTGGCTTGTGGACCCGTCAAGGACGACACGGCATCCCCAGTTGGACCATTGCCTTCACAACCGAATCAAATGATCAACTTGAAACGTTAACCTCAACTTTCATACTCAATTCTGGTACTTTCCAGATACAGTGTGCATTATGCTCTGTTTATTTTGTTATCATTAATATGCTAGGAGTCCACGGGGCCGGCGCAAGTTGGTGCCAGTTCGCGCCAAAGATTATGTGATTGGCGCGTAGTGGCGCAACTTGGCGCGCGCCATTACATTCCAGTGGATTCCAATAGGCGGATTGTTTGTGCCATTTGGTGCCACTTGGTGATGGACACTTCGCGCTGATTGCTCGATGCAAGTGGCGCGACGAAAATTTCAAACATTTTTAAATTTTCTTGCCGCCAAAATCAATTTTTGGCGCCGTTACGGGCCATCACGATCCAGTTGGGAGGCAGTTTGAGCCACTGCACGCCACTGGGCACCTTATTGGCGACACTAGGCGCCACAGCAAATTGCATTGGCGCGAACTGGCACCAACTGGCGCCGGCCCAGTGGACTCCTAGCATAACTAAAAATGTACAACTCACCTATTGTGGTCATAGGTCTCATCTTCATATGCACACACTGCAACTGCTTCTTCTTCTACATCTCTGCCATATGTCTTAGATTGACGGGCCAGATCCTTGAGGGAAAAACCACAGGAAGACGAACAGTTAGATAGGATCGTTTATCAACTTCGGGGAGTGAATTACTTAAGAATGTTTGCAGTTTCATCGAATATGAACAAAGTCGGTGCCGACGGTGCGTGTTTATGGACTGGTCGAAAATTCAGTAAGCAGCTAAACTCCAAGCATTTTGGCAGTTTCAGGCGGCAAATCTTGACATTGTTATGGAATGCATACATACGATATAGAGACCCCGTCACAGGTATAGAGTAGTTTGATAAAGACTTACTTGATTATTTGTTAGAAGAAAGTTAACCGGCACTGATATTCGGTGGTCTTGCACAAAGACTGCAGTTGTCAAGAGGGCGCTGTTGATCAGGATCCGGTCGTCACTGGTCATCTTTTGGTCGCTATAGACATCAAGAGAAGCACAACATATTAAGGTAACGAAGATCCTTTCGGCCTAAATAGCCAGCTTGTGGAATTTCATGCACAAATTGCAGCACAAACTGTCCCAAAATGCATTTCTCATAATTATTTATACCTAAACTGCACACAACTGCATAAATCGTTGCGTAGGTATTACGGGAAAAGTTAGGGTGCCAAGTTTGGAAATATTACTTTGTAAAGGCTCGAAATAAAGATGTTTTGGATAATTCTTACATACTACGAGGTGTTAGACCCCAGCCATAGTTTTCCAGTGGCTAATGCATTAAGTGACATACTGGCCGTTATTTTTCCTTGATATGATAAGTAAATTGAACAATACGGCTGCGTTCCTAATAGTGCGTCTCCTACAGTTTGCAACACGTTGACCAATCACAATGCGCGGAATCTGTTGACCCTTTTCAGATGAGCAGTGCATGGGTCGAGCATCGTGATTGGCCAATGCGTTGAAACTCTTGGAGGCGCACTATTGGGAATCGTCCATAGGCCTAATTGTTAAGCCTTTTTACACTGTCATGTTATGCAGTTGTCCCGCCAATACTCACCGCATGACGCCATGGTTGGTGAAACCATCTATAGTGGCCGTGACATTATCCCTTCTCATTGCAACCACTGTCACTGTAAATAAAGATATGACGAACAATAAAGTACAGATGCTGCTTGGTAAACTAACGATATGCGTAATAGAATGTGTCATAGGCTTCATAGGCACACCTCTGTTATTCCTGGACTAGAATGATCCTTTTGAGATGGTTTCTTCTCTCAAAAATGACCTGCTAACACATAAAAGCACTGCGCACTTGCGCTCAAAATAGTACTCCGAACCTCAGACAAACATTGCAACCGGCCATGCAAACGTGTGGTGAGTGGGGGTATTATATGCATGCATGGTGTGACGTCATTAGTGCGGCACGCTATTATGGTGAAATGTTCAAGCGCTGCTTAACTAGAATATGTACATGTATACTGGACCTTAGTTTCATGGACCTAGATGTACGGTTCAACATGCACATTCTAAGTTCAAAACCTCGGTCAATTGCTATTCGAATCAAATTATACGTTGGTGGCGAAATTACGGTCAAGATGTTTCGAGAAAAAAAAAATGTTGTCACCCTCTCTTTCAACGGACCGTTTTACGGAGTAGACCGGAAGTGTCTTGTGAAGGTATGATATAATTATGCTTTGTGGGACAGTTTGCGCTGAAAAAAAAAATACACGCAAAAATGGCCGGCAATCCGCAAAAGGGTCTGCACAAATGGAACCAATGGGCTTTAAAACGAAACCAGGCTTGAGGATAGGCTTGGGACTTATTTCGCTACCGTTATCTGAAGCCCATGCATAACATAACATAACATGAAGCGAATGGGTCACACGCCGAAGCCGACGAAAGACTCCAGATTTCGCCTGTATCTCAAGCCCTTCATTATTTTCGTTTAATACACAAAATGGCGGTAGCAAAGTAAAACCCCAAGCCTAGTCCCAAGCCTCATTTCGTAAAAGGCCCTACAACTAAGGTACCCTTGTGCTTCTACATGTATAATATTAATATTTTCTTACCCGTGCTTCCACTCAAAGAGGATACATCCAATAGCAAGAAATCCCCAGGCATGTCGTCAGTCTTGGAATATTCAACATCCGGGCCAATTGGAATCCTATGCGAGGGGCTTTTGCAGATCTTAGAACCTAAAAAAAAAAAAAAATGATATAAATATTGTGGGTCGACCACACGAATATGTTTCCGAGGTGGAAAACCATAGGCCTTATTCACGGTGCAACTATCCTGCATTTGAAGCAGTGCAATCAAACTATAAAGCTTGGATGCAAAATAGTCTGGTACCCGTTTTATTTTTAGAATAAATTGGTGGTATCTTTTCCCAAGGGTATACAAAGAAGGTGACAAAATGGAAGCGCCATGAATAAGGCCTATTGAGAATGACTGGTTTCTTGTATAGATGAAAAACAAAATGATAAAAAAATGCTTGGAGTTATGAGGGACTCACGTTTCGATCCTAGCCGGTTTCTATAATACACTCGAAACGTCAGGTCCTCCCGACTTCAATCATTCTATATAATTCAGGTCATTATTTTGACTGATGAGCAGTTTGCAGCAGATTATTACTTGTATAATGATAATAATTATTATTTACTATAATGGGTAGGTAGACATTCCCATAGACTTATGAACTAAAATAAACCCTCCTTTTTCGATTATTTGGAAGCCCAGCTGAGCCCAACGTTATGGCCAACGGGTTTAGACTACGAGGAGTAAAAGAAAACATTTCCAAAGGAAAACTTCTTTCTAGTTTTCAAGAAGAAATATTACGGTATTTAATGTGGTATCTTGCCCTAATAATCATGTTCTCTTCCGTATAAAATTAACAAACCCTGTCGATTTAAGGTCAATTTCAGTGAAATAGCAACTTACTGCTTGTTTGAAAGCTCTGTGATGTGCAGTTGTCTGGTGGTAACTCCTTCGCCATTGCGTTCAGCGCATTTTCCGTGGCATTCAAAATGGATCTATCCTCTTGGATTGACTGATTAAAGAACAAGATAAAGAATTATAGATTTGAAGAAAATCTGTTCTTAAAATGTGCTTTGATACATTAATTTGTTTGTAAGTTGAAATGTAATGTTCATAAATCTGGACAGAACGGGTCCCGGATAAGAATGGACTTGATATAAAGTTGAACAAGTAAGTTACTGTAAGGGCCTGTTTGTTAAGGCAAAAGATTCCAGATTTAGGGATTCACGTCCTATGCAGGGTACGCTAAAATGGGATCCGGATCCGCAAAATCCGTGATCCTGTGCATTAAACAAACAGTTCCCCAATCATGGGTGTCGATCCCGGGGGATGGGGGGGGGGGGAATATCCCCCCAATATTTGAGTTGGAGGGGATGGCGTGTAATATCACCCCCCCCCCCCCAATATTTCGAGGTTGAATGGCATTCAAGTTTATTTTATAGAAATATTGCATGATCCTTGTTGTTTTTTTTAGTCTTCGCAGGGAATTTATACTACACCTGTATGTTTAATTCGTCTGAATATCGCTTTAAATGCTCTTTTCGACTCTGCTTTGATTAAAAAGTCCCTGGTTTGGTAGGGAGGTATTCCACCTCCCACAGCCTTCCTGTTCGGTCGCTTCGCTCCATCGCATAGGACACCAAATCACCAATCATCCCCCCAATCATGAAAATAAATCGACACCTATGCCCCTAATGATGAGTGTGACGATACATACCAAACCTTGATCCTGATCCGTCAGTTTCGTATGCGCCATCAAAACTGTCTGCAAAACAAAACAACAGCCAAACCAACACAGATAAACAAAACGAAGCACAGATTTAGTATTTAGGATAAACGTCCAAGTCGTATAGCTGATGTGTATATGATAGCCCCTTTGAAAAACAAAAGGAAATATAAATGTTTGTATTATATTTTGACTATATTACAGTCAATTATCTTTGTTCGTTTGGCAGTCAAAAGCCATAAAACCACGCACATATACTGCTATATCCCAGGGATCATTTAAGATACGCGTAACATTAGCATTACAGTGGAACGCCATTATAGCGAACATGCTATAGGATGCACAAAAATTGTCCGTTATAGTGGTCGCTCGTTATGGTGAACAATGTTCAGCATGTGATTGTACATACAAATTTTGAGCCAAGGATCAAGGATGATGTTCGGTATAGCCGAATGTTCAGTATAGCGGTGTTCGTTTCACTGCACTGCAATCTCAGAAACAGAGGATGTATAGCTTTTTAATCAATATACTTTAAAAAAGATTTGAGAGTTGATTTGGGTGTTGGAGCACCTTAACAACTGCCGTGATTTCCTGAGGGGCGAGTTCGCCTGTGGTCTGTGCCGCAGTCAGCCTTAGAAATTCCAGCAGACTCGTCTCCGCTTCCTCGGTCAGCTCGCCCGGTTCGACGGACCAGTCGCTGGCTTCACCGCAAGCGATCGCCGTCTGTCAGAAATTCAGGGATTCAGTGAAAAAATAAATCACATTTTGGATTGGCCATGAACGAGGTTTTTAAAATTCAAACTTTTAAAGGAGATGGAATATACTGAAACTTGAATCGACAGTCAGTGGTTATTCTGTGAATTTGTGAAAACTCTTTGTGAGAGCATTTAACCCTAATCAGGCACTTGTTTTTGGAGAATGCTTACACAACCAAACACCTTAATTTTGAATATAGAAAAACGGTACTGGTTGGCATTGACGGCAAGAAATTTATTAAAAAATTAACATTCTTGTTGAAAATTATCATTTCTTTTAAAAATTTCTAGCTTTTTCATACGGATATATTATTTGGTTTTGGTTAAAAATGTCATTACATGTATCTATTTTTGCTTTAATTGCATTGATGTCTATGGCAGCCACTAGCCAGTGAGTGAAGCCATTTCCATAGACTTGTGTGAAAGACCAAGCAATTTCCACTATGTATATAATTTTTGTGTCATATTTTTTTATATGAGTGGCGAATAAACATTGAATGGAATGGTGTGTTATTTGCGGTTGCAGCCAGAGCATTGGGATTTGGGACATGGCCTAAATCTCACCTGAACATCCACTACATCTGTCAGCGTACACGGTGCTGATTGGGTGGTTACCGGTCCCGTTGCATCCTGCGGCCCTTCCGAAGCTGTGGAAGATGCCCCAAGAGAAGACGCATTTTCACTCGGTGTTGGCCTACTGAAATGGTCGCTTGAGATTGTGGGATTGTTTTGCGTTGCAGGTAGATGATGCGGCGAGGTTATGGGCCTAGATACGTAGAGAGCGCTGGTCTCTTCCGTTGACTTTGTTTGTGGGTACGAAAAGTCCGTTTCACTTTGGTAAGCCGAGGTGGCAAACAAATCGTGAGTACTTCCCGGGTTGTGTGTACTTGATTGCTCGGTTGGGGTTGCCAGCCCATTTGTCGTAACTGATTGGCTAGTTGTGAGGTCATTCGATGCCTCTGATTGGCTGGTTGACGCCGTGTGTGTATTTTGAATATTTGGCAATTCACTCTGAATGTCCGTTGCTAAATTTTGAGTTGTTACATCTGAAGATGTAATAGGCCTAGTTGTCGGTATCATAGTTGATGCTGTTCCAGGTGTAAAAACAGAGAACAGTGTGTCGTTTGAATAGAGTGCCACTCTCCAAAGATTTCGAGCTACTATATCAAACTTGAAACGATGATAGAAAAAACCTGATGCAATTTCAATTTGAACAGCCAACACTTTTGAACATGACAACGACTACAACTACACGATTTTCAACATTAACGCACCGGACATAATAACACTGATTTAAATAACCGAGGATGGGTATTTGGAATCAGACTTTCCCATAGGGTCTTGCACAGACTTAACTTACAAATTCCTAAACATCCTTCAAACCAATGAACTTGAAATTGACATATGTTTTTTATTGAGAGCTTCTACTAAAATACGGACAGTACATATGTCTTTAAAAGGTAGCTGGTACCTTAGGGAGACATCGAAATGTCTCTTTTATTTCCGATGTCTCCTTAATGTTCAGTTTCAGACGCTAACGTGTCTCCCTAATACCCTATCTGTAATTATTATAGTAACGTTCAATTATGGTATAAAGTGTTTTTTTCCTTCGCTTACGCATTGCGCTAAAGGTAAATGGGGCATTGTCATTATTTCGTTTGATTAATAATGATATAGACTCAACACTTATAGAATTAAATATGTTATTTTTGATTTTCTTATTCAAAAGATAGGACTACTTTGATTTAAATATCCTCATTTCTTATTGAGCCAGATGAAACAAACATTCAATTCAATAAAATGCTTACGTATTTCCGGTCCTTCTAGCATCAGCACTGCAGAGACCGCCGATCCCCAGTTAATGTCGCAGTAGTAGAATCCATTATGATCTAGGTGGAAGCTGGGAATGACGTAGTGTGCCGTGCCTCCGTAGTACGCTGTGCGTCTGTAAGATTTAGACGGGACCAGCTTGGTAGACGAGTTACCATCGAGTGGCGTCCGGTACCAGTCGATGCTGTGCACTGTATCAAGCTGTGCCTTACACTCGAGATCAACCTCCATTCCGTACTGCAGTGTGCCCGGTGCTGGTCCGGAGATATTGACCGTTCCATAGAAAACTGGCAAATAATAACACAAGAGTCAGTTCGTCTATAGTATATAGACGGGCAACAATATCAACGGCCAACTGGATCAGCCATAAATATTGTAACCTTTTGGGTTTGGTTCGGGTGAGGGTAGCTCGGTTTGGTTGGGTTGAGCTGAGTTGGGTTGGGTTGGGCTGGGTTGAGCTGAGCTGAGTTGGGTTGGGCTGGGCTGGGTTGGCTTTGCTTGGCTTAACTTGGGTTAAGTTGGGCTGTACTGTGCTGTGCTGGGCTGGGCTGGGAATGGGATGGGTTGTGTTAGGCTGGCTTGGATTACATTGGCTTGGGTTTGGTTGGTATAACTTTGCTTACCATCATCAATTCTCAGCGAATCGTACACAGGCGGGCGCCCATCCTGAGACGACACATTGCAGACTACATACAGACCCATAATATCCTTTGAGAAAGGTTCGGCAATGGTAAGCTTGGACTTCCAATAGTTTTTTGTCGATGCCGTCACGACGCTGACGCCAGTAATGACGTCGCTGGAGCTCCCGTTGAGATGCACAGAAAGTCCCGTCGTGACATTGTACAAACTCCAGACCACGTCTAACAGATCCAGGTATCTGGATCTGCAGTCTACTGTTGCTTCATCCACTGATATATCTAAAACTCTCATCAATCTTAAACTGATGGAGGCTAAATAATAAAAATGAAATTGTTAAAAGACTGGAATATTGCACTGCGGAAAACAGAAAATGTTGACTACGAAGCCAGACAAGGGGCCAATTTCATAGAGCTGCTATAAGCACCAAAATTAACTTAAGCACACAAAACCTTGGTAAGTAAAATCAGTATGAGAGCCAAACTCCTTGTGAATATTATAAACGCTCATTAGACAATGGCCGAATACAAGTCGAACGCATTAAACATCACATAGAAATTTGGTTGGTAATCCTGTTTGATCAAGGAAGACTTCTCATGCTTAAGCAAACTTTGTGATTAAGCAGCTCATATGAAATTGGCTCCAGGTGAAATGTCTTGGGATGAAGAACGAATTAAGCTGTTCACTTACCCTTGTACTCGATACATGAGTATCTAACTTCAAAATTTGGGCATGGTCTGCTGGGTAGTTGGTCTTCATGAAGGCAGAGAAGCCCCTCGTCCTTGTGGCAGCTTGTGCTGACCAAGTGGTCGTGGGCCTCCAGGTAGTCGATGCTTTTCATCGTGTAGCGCTCCCTGCATTGAATGTCGAGCGTCTGTGAACAGGTTTCGTCAGGATACACCTTTCACAAATGAAGCGAAAAGGGTAGCTTAAAACTATAGTGAAATTCACTTATCAGTCTGTTCATAAGGGGCATCAAAACATCCCACTATGCCGTCACCGTGACAGGAATTACACCACACTTGGTATAGAGAGACAAAAATTGGGGTCATCGCGAGCCTTTTCGAAATGGGGACTTAGGCTTAGGCTCCAGTTCCGTCATTGCTGAAAAGGTTGTGGCTTTTCATTTCCTTTAAATTTCCTGTAGTGCGAATACCACAGAATCTGGGGTCGATTTCACTAAACTCATCGTAACTTACTATTAATCGTAGGACCTTTGATGCATTTCAATCCTACGTAGGATAGACCCCCTAAGATGGGTTACCCTTCGTGAAATCGACCCCTGAGAATCTACTTCCAAATTGTAGTCAAAAGCCTGGATCTATCTAAAAATGGATTCACGAAATGGTGACAGAGCGTGAGCCTGAGCCTCCGTTTCGAAAAGGCCAACTGAAATTTAAGAGTTATCTTCCCAGAAGTCAATTTCATGTTATTTCTTAGTCTGACCAATAGTAATTGTATTATGGAACGGAAAGTTATTCATCGAGTTGGTTACAAACAAAGGGAAAAGGTGATCAAAGTCACGCGATGTCGCGGTGCTGGTAGCGACGTTTCGGTTTCTATAGGTCTGGTAGCTTTCCTCAGGTTGCTAATAGCAGTTCTAGCAACCGAAACGTCAATACCAGCTATACACGACATCGAGTGACTTTGATCACTTTCCCACTCAGTTATAACTTACTAATATTACACAGAGTATATTTACCAAATGTCAAAAGGATTTGTCTTGCAACGGTACTAATACCACAAATGTCTCTTTTCATAAAAATGGCCGTGAAGAAAAAGAAATTCGGAAAAGACTGCTTCTTGGAAACAATGTCTCATTGATGTAACAATTAATTGTCAAGGAAACTACACAATGAATACCTCTAGTACGCGTTGAAGTGTCTCGTTATCGCCAAATGCGCTCTGAACGGCGTTTGAACTGTCTAGCCATGGCGTCCAACGTAGGTCAAAATCTGCCATTGATACAACGATAAAAAGGAAGAAACCTTTATAAATGACACTGTACTGTGAGTTCTAGAGATGGCTATAACAGTTATTTGTTTTATTTGTGTTTTCTCAAAAATCTCTACTTCCAAACCGTAGCCAAAAATACCCTTTATTTTAGAATGGATTCACGAAATGAAGCATGAGCCGGAGCATGAGCTGGAGCCGAGGCTTGGAAAAGGACCCTAAACTCCTCTTACGATAATCCAATTTCTGACCTTTCTTTTCAATCTCATGGGATTCGTAATGTTCCCCGTCGACTTCGCAGATCAAAAGCAGCCTGATGCCGTAGTATACCTGGCTGGCCAGGAGCAGATACAAGTCACCGGCGAGGGTGAAGTCCGACCAGTAGAAGCAGGCTGAGCCCCGATGGGAGGAGTTGTCGGTTTTGAGGTCCTCTGGGCCGCTGAGGACGCCTTCGCCACTCAGGCGGGCCAGACGCCAGACGAAGGTCAGGTTGTCCATCTCGTCAGGGGTTCGATAGATGCAGCGGTAGCTCTCTTCATTTGGTTTGTATACGGTTGAGTCGATCTCTTGGATGTTCCAGACTTCAGGGCCGTCATCTTAAGCATGCAAGTGCAACCAAAGGGTATAGACTTCGTTATACGGACACAATTTTTGTTCAATATTGCAATTCTGAACAGGCTTAACATCTTGAAAATGAGATATCGCCCAAAATATTCCTTAGACAGTTGAAGAAAGAGAGAGAGAGAGAGATAGAGAGAAGGGAGAGAGAAATGTCAGAAAAGTAAATCACCTTTGTTTCAAGACTTAAGTCCATACAGCAAAATGTTTATCTCGTCGATTTTATGGAGATTTTGTTTATAAAAATTCACATCTGCACTTTACATTTTTTTTCTACAAGGCCTGTACGTCTTTAAGACCAAAACGATGGATTTGTGATTGTTGAGATCATGGGTAAGATGAAAGTGGACATTGGAAAGGCGACATTGATGGCAAACCTACCAAGAACTCCACACTCCCAAATCTGATTGATTTCCGCCGAGCTAAGATTCCTCTGGAATACGGTCAAGTCGCAGTAAGAAAACGAGGCATCCAGCTGATCCTGTCTGCCGCTGAGGATGGCTAGAGTCAGCGACTCTGATAGGAACGCCGCTGTGTCGTTTTCCCGGAGTTCAACCACCTGCAGAGAGGAGTTACCGTCCTCCAGCTTGCCGTCGATGTAGACGTCCAGAGTCCACTCGCCGACGTCGATGACGACAGCCAGATGGAACCAGGAGCCGTTCGGTAACCGGTCAGGGCCGATCTCTCTCAGTAGACTCACCGAGCTGCTGTTGACAGCGACCCGGGTCAGCGCGGCTGAAGTCAGCGAAACGGACATCCCGACTTCGTCACCGCCGCCGATCCCCGACGACAAGAGCGTGACCGGGCCGGCTCCGCTGTCTCCTTGGTGCAGCTTCATCCACACGGACCACGTGGATCGGCCCTGGTGGCACCTGCCGGGGTCGAACACGCACGGCGAGGTGAGATTGTTTCCCAGGTTGACGTGGTCCCCATTCGAGACAGATATCGCGCAGGCGTAGTTAAGCACTTCCGGTGCGGACACCAGACTATAAGTTCCATTCTCTGTATCGACCACGTTGTAATCTGAAGGGTCGGTTGTCTGTTCCCTACAGTATTCGCCAGCATAATAACTAATTGGCTGCTTCTTCCGTGGTCCATTGGCCAATGACCAGTGTGCGATTAGACTCACTTATAAGGAAAAAGAAAAGTAAAACATTACTAATGATGCGCGTACCAAACGAACAAAGATAACTGACTATTAGGGACACCACCAGCGGAGGGCTTGTTGGCTCAGTTGGTAAAAGCAACGGTACGGATGTCGGGAGGCCGCTGGTTCAAATCCCGATCCAGTGAATTTTTCTTTGTTTTTTGTTTTTTGTTTTAACAGAAAATGGCAGGCAAATTACTTTGTTATCACCTCTTAATACAAAAATGTCTTTGGCGCGGGCTCAAAATTGGCAAATTTGTGCTCATTTTTCCGGGATAAGAAATCCTCCATGTTTTTCTTATTATGTAAGTACAGTATAGGAAAACTATTCAAATAGTCATCCATGGGGAAGAATCGCTATTTCTCTATCCGTTTTACGACGTCTTTAAAGGGAAAATTTTTTAGTTAGGTTTTCGCTTTTTTTCTCATGACTTAGATGTCCGATTGAGCTCAAATTTTCACAGGATTATTATTTCATGTAACATGTTTGATCAGACAAAGTATGAGTACTGTCATGTGACCTTTACCAATCATGTATTGTACCTTTAACTCACGGAGCTATGCAACAAAAAAGGGTGGAATGTGGTGTATTGTGTATGGTACCTGCCGGATCGCTGCAGAAGTATCTGATTTCAAAATCCGGACAAGAGACGTTCGTGGAAGAGACAATTGCCCCCAAGCAGTAGATCCCGTTTACAACCGAGCAGTCGTGGCCAGGTTCGTATAGTAACCCCGTGAAACTGTCCCAGGATCGCTTAGTGTATACCTCGCGACACTCGGCATCAGTTGTGTAGTTCACACACTCGGTCTAATAAAACAAAAACAAAAAGAGTCAATTATGTGTAATCGGTCGACACTTTTCTAGAAACGCATTGGGTCGACAAAATAAGTCGGTGAATTGTGATTGGCCAACGTGATGCAAACTCTTGGTGGCGCACTATATTGTGAATCGTTAAGCGTTCATATTACCCATTTCCAAATCTCTACTTCTTCTGCGACTGAATTTCAAGCATATTAATCCTACAAACCTTGGCAGATGACTTAATTGGAAGCACGAATTTCCGAAGCGCGAATCTCTAATTGAAAAGTAGCCAGCTTCATTTTGTAACTCACTTCATTTTGTTCAATAGAGATTAAAAAAAATAAAACGAACAAGCAAATATGCATAATATAGAATGCGCACTGGCAATCAGAACTGCATGGACTTGCTTTTAGCGATCGATGCAAGGAATTTCGAGGTCATTTGACTGTGCGGTTTTTTTTTCATTAGCATTTTCGTCCAGCATTTTAGTATCTATGGTGGGGATGACGTCACTGAGTGGTGATGTCCAAAACGAGGCTGTTGTTTGGAGTCATCATCATCCATTGTCATTACTGAACTTTTTCTTTTGTTTTTAATGCTTATTGAAAATAGCTTCGTGCGACACTGCCTAAAGATTTGCATTGGCAATAATTTTGCCGCACACTCCATAAATCTTGAGCTTCAAAACGATAATTTACGAGAAAACGACGACATTGGTGCCACATTAAAAATGATGGAGCAACACAAAAGGACTCGTTGTACCGCATAATGGCGTAGGACCAACCAAAAAAAGATCATTAACACACAAAAAAACCTTTCAATCTAAATAATTATCTGTCATCTGTCATCTGTCGAAGAAACATTTGAACAGTTTTTGTGATTCCAAGTCAATATTTTCTTTTTTGTTTTTCAGGGAATGCCCATTACAGCCCAACACTGATCCATTTTGTTAATGATTATTTTGTGCGCTTTTGTGTACTCCCACACAAAAACCGCCAGAATCAATTACGGGACATGATTAATCATTTTTGAGACTAAAATGTTTTAACTGTAGAACTCCTGCTGCATTCAAGCGCTAACAGTGGTTGATGGTGGATATCTTTAATTCACGACGACAAAAACAAATTATCCCTTAATTAACAAAATGAACTGGAATGAATGATGTTTACTGTTAATCAAGTAGGACAACCGTAAGCCAGACACCATAATGCAGTCATTATAGCACATCATGAAATAACGGGGAAAGGGATAACAAAATACCATCGATCATTTTGAATAGTAAACGAAAGAACTGCCTATAAGGCCGGAAAAACATTGCTGTGTTGCCCTCAGCGACCGACTGTAAAATGCCAAAACTTTGGGTCGGGATTTTTTTTTTCTCCGAGTCCTAAAGTATAAAAAATCACCATTTTGACAGAAAATGTAAGATTTAGCAGTAAAAAAGCGTGTCTCCTCAAAACGACCCAAGACCGTTGATTTATAAGCCCTGGTGACCATACATCCTTCTTTGTATTGGTGATAAAATCCTTAAACATTGGGTGAATTCTGATACGTGCAAGCAAACACGTCTTAACACTTTCAGGCCATTTATATTCGTCCTATCCAGCAACAGATAGTTGGTGCGTTCTTAAATGTTTGAAAGTTGGCCAAAAAAAAAATAAAAAAATAGACCGACCGACCCAACATTTTAGTTTTCAACTTGAGGGCAACGCAACAATTTTTTTTTCCGGCCTAATGGTACACATATTGCCCAACAGCTATAATTAAAGGTTTACTGTAATCAAATGTGGGAATGGGGTGAAAATGCCTTAAAACTATTGCTTAATACACAATTAATGACTATACATTTCTATGTAAGACAAAAGTTACAAAATCAGTACATGTACGGCCCCCCCCCCCCAAAAAAAGTCCCCCTTGAAACCAATCCACGCAACAATAGCGTGCACCGTCACCTACAGATAGAACTAGTATAGCGTGGCGTTCTGCATGTGACGTAAGCAAGGTTTTTCGTCACTCAAGTGGGGTGTTAAATTATGGGCCTAATTTACCTCCGTTTTCTATTATACAATATCCTTAAGCACAAACAATGATAGACAGGTTGCGTTTTATAACAATTCATAATGTATTCAACTTCATATGAGTTTTGATTAAAGTAAACCTTTAAGGGCACATTCTAATTCATTTCGCGTCCACGAAAATTCCGTGATAAAAAATTAATGAATGAACAATAGGCCTACAGAGAGAATAGAAATATGGAGATGTACTTGTCACAAAACACGAATGTTTACTGACGACGTGCACTGAAACAAAACGGTGTGGCAAGATGCCATGTTTTGAGGGAAAAAAATCCCTCGAGCCAAAAGAAACAGGATAAAAACACAACTCCTCTGCATTTCCTTTTTTGGCTTAAAAAGAGAAAGAGAAAAACACACGATGAGGCGGTGCGTGCGCGCAATTTAATTGAGCACTGTAAGTTGATATGATACACGAGGAGTGGCCTTCATACGAGTACCTCATCGCTCCGTTAGTTTGTTTTAGTTGCTGATGCTGTGTATTTATCTCACGACTTAAAGGGAAGTCATCAAGTTTCTCGAATTCAACATCCTCACAGACTATGAGCATCCGAAGCCAGCTATAGTAGACCTTTGCAAACATGCTGATTATAACTCTGCATGGGGTAACGTTTTGGTCGGGCACGCGGCTTATAAGCTCAACACTAGTGTTGGAGTACTTGTAATCGAGTACAACTCGAGTACAGAAAATACTCAGCCCATAATCGATAAAAAGTTTATACCCGAAAATAAATGTACTTGTCCCGTACTCGATTCCATGTACTCGACTTTTGAGAGTACTTGACCATTATTTTAGTGAAAATTTCATTTTCGTTACAATTTCACGATTGATAATGTTGCCGATTTCCAAAAAAATATACAACGGGAGGAGTATGAAGATCATCGTGAGTTTAGTATCCAATAGAGTAAGCAGCACAGTGTTACTTGCACGATTTAAAAAACATTTATTTCTGAGAAGAGTGGCACAACATCCAATTATGAACATCTTTGTGAAACAAAATGCATTTGTTTGCACTGTGCGTTGGTATATTACTTGCATGGGCGTAGATCCCGGGGGGCTAGGGGGGTTGCAACCCCCCAGGTTTTCACTTTTTATATATATAAAAAATGATTTTGTGCACAAACGTATATGGAAGAACGACCCAGCTACAATATCAACCCCCCCCCCCCCCATGGTCTGAGGACGTGTCTACAATACTGATAATACTTGGACGTGGACTCGGACTTTGGTACTCCGACTCGGCCCTGTACTCGACCTATAGAGTTACTCGGACTCGATACTTAGTACTAAGACTCGACAGCAATGTACTCGGACTCGGCCCAGTACTCAGTGGACCTTGAAGTACTTGGAATAATCTGTACTCGGATCTGAGGACTATACCCCAACACTGCTTAACACTCCAGACCTGTGGAAGTTTAAGTAATTGAATATTTTCGAATTGAACGTACCGGTGGGCCCTCTATGTCTGCTTCTTGTCCAGCATTAGGTGTGTTCTTCCAGGCTTGCCAGAATGCGACTGAAATTAAAAACGGTAGAAACCAAAACAAAATCTTGTCAGATTTTCATTTGAGAAGAGCACAAACCATACACTCACAGTTTTACGGAAGCCTGATATGCCATGAGTAATAATAGTAAATAAGCACGGTTTGAAAGTAACTAATGCATTTCACTTTTTTCTGCTTTATGCTTCACTTTCAACTTATGATACTTCTCTCTCTCACCTCTTTCTTGTTATTTATAATTTACATTGTCTCTAATGAGCTTTCGTACAATATTAACCCAGTCCCGTTTTTCAATGAAAAGCTTGACTTGGAGCCAAGTCTTTCGAAGTCGCGGTGATTGTCTCTTCTTTCACGCAACTCTCGCGAAACCGTTCTACTTTCTCGCGAGAGTCATAGCTACGGCGAGAGATCAGCTGTAGGCGCGGGACCACTCAAACATATTTTTTTTGAGTGGTCCCGCGCCGAGAGCTGAACTTGGCTCCAAGTCTACTGAAAAGCAGATTCATTTATTGCGGGAAATTATCAAAATGTTAATTTAAAATTTCTTCGAAACATCTCCATAATTATCGTCTGTCTGTTTCTTGATCACGAAATGACTTCATGCATCGCAGTGGTCGATTTCACGAAGCCATACGATCGATTGTAACTCGGCTTGCGAATGATAACCAATCGTATCCAATGTAGGGCTGATTTTAAGTTACGATGAGTTTGGTGAAATCGACCTCGGCAGATTCTATAATGAATGTTTGATTTCCATCCATCTCTGTCCAAGCTCTACAAAAAAACAGCTAAATTAAATAGACTAATATTGATTGAAGCGCAATGCTTTATGTATACTTACATGAATGTTCCATCATTGCAAACAGCAACACCTGCAACAACAAAATATGAGGAGTTGTAAATTACACATGTCTAAGTAAAGAAATATTTAGGATCTGAAGCTTCGCATGGTGGAAGTAACCATCATTCCTTTCTTAAATGTAATTTCATACTTTGTTTTTTTGTCAAAGAAAAAATAATTTGGGTCATTGGTTTTACTCTTTTCAGGATAAATACAGTATTTCCGGCAGAAAATTTTAACGGCATGTTTCTAATGTCATCATCTTTATACCCTGTAAGTTACAGGTAAATCTGGGGAGCTTTCTGTTTCGGTATGCTAAGTACCTTTAAATAAAAAAAGCATAAGGCGGACTATGAAGATCTTAGTCACGATATGCCTTAGCTTAATACAATACACGTTTCTCCGTGCGTAACATTTTGCCAATTATGTCAAACAGAAAGAACGTATGACGCCACCATGCACGGTGATCACGTTGTTGGTATCATCTCAACACAAATATACTACCAACCCAACAACTTCCAATCTCTCCGCTAATATAAATTAAAAAAAAGTCTACATTCTATGACGTCATGATGACGTGTCAGAAATGCCATACAAAACACTACAACACATTGGAGGTACTAATCTTCAAGTATATACCAAGTTTACCACATTTAAATTCACTATGATGACTGACCGCAATAAGCACATGGCAACACCAAAATAATTAGGGGATGATCGCTGTTTTTTACCCCCCAGCCCAAAAAAAAAAAAATGGGTTGATATGAGTGGAGTTAGCCAAATCGTCAATGTCAATGAAAATCACAACGCCGCAGTTTCTTTGCAGTTGTCCATTTAAAGCTTGTAAAGCAATAAAAAGACAATTGCGAATGTCTCGTTTTGTTCGCTTCATAACGAAGAACTCCACTAGATCACACGTAAAGGTAGTATCATACTTTGGTTTTATCAAAGAAAATACAGATTCATGGGCAAAAATATCAAGACAGATACAGTAACAGTAATCTGTAAAAATTTCAGTCCCATATGGTGCCCACATTTTGAGAAAACAATGAAAAACAGCCACAGCATTTCTTAAGTCTTTTCTCTTAAATTTGTTATCTTTTAAAAGATCAAACAGATTTTCGGTCGTTGTTGTACTAATTTCTGGATAAATACACCATTTCAGGTGGACAAAATAATGTTAACGGCATGTTTCTAGCACCACCATCTTCATATCCTGTAAGTTATAGGTAAATCTGTGAACATTTCTGTTTTGGTTTCATACCAAAGTATGATACTACCTTTAATTTTGCCATTCCCCCCCCCATGCCCCCATGTGTTTCCTCGCAGACGGCTGTTTCATCTTCTTTCCCAACAACCATAATTGTTAATGGAGGACCGACTCCAATAACCTAACCTGCCTAAAGCAATAGCGTATTCTGATATGACCCAGTATAAATTGCAGCGTACGCGGCTCATATTACTTATTAACAGCAAATTGGTCTACTTCTGATCTGAACTGTGAACAGAATTGTCTTAATTTTCTGTCCCTGAATTTTTTAAGGTTGGTTATCAATGTTTCATGTATGGAGTTTGTTTTTCGTTGGTAAAGGGGTAAAAAGGTTTGCTACATTATTTATCCATGCATCTATGGAGTTCCTCCATGGTGCGTCGGAGTGTACAATCTTCCCAGACTGGATCGTGACAGTAATCGTGTGAAGCCAATTTCTACGTGTACAGTAACTATCAAGCGAGCCTATGTAGGCAAACTAGTGTCATTGAAATGATAATGTTTTAGGCATGGCATTGATATTTTAGACCTTGGTCGTAGAGATCTGGATTGGAAAACGTGTGCAGTTTGATGGGTTTCTATCATACAGAGTTTGAATAAAGCTGCCAAGTTAAAAAAACAAAACCTGCAAAAGAAATTTATTTTTAAATAGGAGTAGTCTATTTTTTTCTGCATTTTATAGGCTTATACCTGTAAATGCACACCAAATAATCTAAGGGGAATAGGTAGGTTTTGAAGCTTTGCATGGTGGAAGTCACGTAATAAGGAAAGGTTTGCGGAGGCACCATGTATAATCTCTTTCAATGGATGTGGTTCTGAAAAGAACCGGAGGACGGCCAGAGCACACTGGCCGGAACGTCGAGAACACTTCTCATCGGTTCTTTTCAGAACCACATCCATTAAAATAGATTATACATGGTGCCTCCGCAAACCTTTCCTTATTACCTAAGGGGAATACATTTTCTGAAATGTCAAACACCATGCAATCCTTTTGGGTCGAGTACGACATTCAGCAAAAGAAATACAGAAAAAAGCAAGTTACATTGTTTTCCATTGTCTTAGATGTGATCGACTTACACACATGTGGTTTATGAACAGTATTTTTACTGTGAAGTAAAACACCAATGGGCCTATTGTTCTCTGTATGGTTATTGTGTCGAGTGTTGCCTAAACATAATTACTGTTCCAGATAGAGTGTGTGGCTACCGGCAACGTGCACAAATTAATTCGCGTACATACATGTAACAAGTTGTTGTTGCTGTTGCTGTACGTGTTGCTGCAGTTGTTAATGCTATTGTTGTTGAATGTTGTTGTTGTTGTTAAGTGTTGTTGTTGTTGCTGTTGTTGTTAAGTGTTGTTGTTGTTATTGCTGTTGTTGTACAGGTGTTGTTGTTGTTGTTTCTACGGGGAAGATTAGATTGATGATTATGTAAACGGAATGAATGATAATGATCTCCATTTAAAAAAGAAACACGACATGTAGGCATATGGCTAAATGATGCGTTTTAAAGGTATGATTGGTAAAGATCACAGAACACTCATAGTACTTTGTCTGATCCAGCATGTACATGAAATAACAAACCTGTGAACATTTGAGCTCAATCTGACATCTGATGAGTCACGATGAAATAGCAAAACCCGATTCAATTTTTTTTATCAATCATAAAGAATGGTTTTGATTTCACCCCGAGATCAAAACTATATTTCCGGTCTTTGTTGATATGTTTATAAACAATTTATTTATATCTATAAATCATAGATAAATACACCATTTCAGACGGAAATACTTTAAATGTATGTTTCTACCAGCACCATCTTCATACCCTGAAAGTTATAAGGTAAATCTGTGAACATTTCTGTTTGAGTATGCTATATCAATCCTGTACTGTACCTTAAACAAAGTTAAGATCCTAAAGGTACGAACCAATTAAGAGGCAACCCCAATTCTGATTTTAAACCAACAAAGAGCA
Organism: Astropecten irregularis; assembly: GCA_963971285.1. Taxonomy (NCBI): domain Eukaryota; kingdom Metazoa; phylum Echinodermata; class Asteroidea; order Paxillosida; family Astropectinidae; genus Astropecten; species Astropecten irregularis. Next base: position 4,691,387 of record OZ020258.1, on the reverse strand, counting down.
GGCGTTTGAAACACACTTTTCAGGGCACGCCTTCGCAAGTACAAATATGATCAACCTTTGGCAAACAAAATTTAACCAGGTTGACCATACAGGCTGCATAATAATTAAAAAGTAATAAAAAACGGAGAAAAAAGTCTTTCACAAAAAAACAACTTGCTTCTTATAACAGTTATGAAATTACTGTCCATTACCTTAAAGGTAGTGTCATACTTTGATAAGAAACAAAAACAGAAATCTCCACAGATTTACGTGTAGCTTACAGGGTATAAAGATGGTGGTGGTATAGAAACATACTGTTAAATGTTTTCCGTCTGAAATGCTGTATTTATCCAGAAATTAGTAAAACAACGACCGAAAATCTTTTTGATCTTTTAAAAGATCAAAAATAAAAGAGAAAAGACCTAAGAAATATTGTGGCTGTTTTTCACTGTTTTCTCAACAAGTTGGCAACGTATGGGACTGAAATTTTCACAGATTACCTTTACTGTACCTTCCTTGATATATTGCCCACGAATCTGTATTTTTTTGAGAAAAACCAAAGTATGATACTACCTTTAGTACCTACCATAACATTTGTTACATTGAATACATTCAAGCAATGGAGAATTATGCGGAGCAATGTTTTATTCGCTGTACTGTACAATTTTGTTTGCATGGTATAACAAATAATCGTCACAGTTTTCACGAAGGGCTTTGGAAAAAATTGGCAGAATCACTATTTTTCTTCGAGATTTTTATCATTTATTTTGACAAAATCACAAATTTGATGATATATTGATTAAAAAGATGCGTCGTATCTGCGAGAATTCCCCTTGTACTCTTTTTCAGAATGCAGCATTTGTTAATGCAGTGTATATCTTTAAAAAAGAATGATAAGCTTGGGATATAGCGATATGTGAGTGGTTTCTTGGCCAAATGAAAAAGATTAAAGTTTTCCCTATAAAAATAATCATGGGAAATCACATTGAATGATCCATGCTGACGTAGTCACAATCATTAAGTCCGATTGTATTTCAAGAGTCAAAATTATGACAAGATGGTGTCAAAATTTAGAGGGTGTTACCACTATAATTTTTTGGTATGTGTTTAACTTGTTATTATATATAGAATACACCCCTTATGGTATTACGCACTAGACATGTCAGGGTGACAGACGCCCTACACATCGACAGGGGCCAATTTCAGAAAACTGTTAAGCACAAAAATTTGCTTAGCATAAAAATGTCTCGCCCAATAAGACAAACCACCATTGAATATTTCATTTGATATTCATGATCAGCGAACAACAGCCAAAGAACAATCACAAGTGATACACAACACGTGGAAATTTGGTTGTTAACCCTGTTTTTTTTTTAAGACAGAAATGTCATGCTTAGCAAATTTTTGTGCTTAACAGTTTTATGAAATTGGCCCCTCTGGACAGGCATTCTGAAATACACCTGTCCACCCATCTCCCTGATACTAGGCTTTCTCACTAATATAAATATAATTATTCACTATATTTCTACATCTATATACACACTGTTGGTCTAATTTTAAAGGTAATATCAAACTTTGGTTTTTATCAAAGAAAAATTGCCACTTTTCGAGAAAACAGTGAAAAACAGCCTCAGTATTTCTTAAGTCTTTTCTCTTTTGTTTTTGATCTGTTAAAAGATCAGAAAGATTTTCGTTCGTTGTTTTACTAATTTCTTGATAAATTCACCATTTCAGGCGGAAACATTTTAACGGTATGTTTATACCACCACAATCTTCATACCCTGTAAGTCGGAGTATACGTAAATCTGTGAACATTTCTGTTTTGGTGTCTAACCAAAGTATACTACCTTTAAAACAAACATTAGTATAGTTTTGAATTTGGTTAATTATTTGTGTTCGTGCATTCATTTCTGAATTCTATAGGGAGACGGCTGTTAACGGTATTATACAGAATTGGTGACAGACAAAAAAAAAGTCAAGTTTCTTTTTATACTGTTGCCAATACTTCTTTGAGAAAATTCCTGGTGAATTATTATCATTCATTTTCAAACATGGATGGAAATGCATTCAAATCCTCCAAAAAATACACCATATGGTTGCAATTCAAGTGTATAATGGTTACATAATAGTTGGTAAAGGTGACAGAACAGCTGCAGACTGTTCATAATTTGACTTGTTATGAAATACAAACAAACCTATGAAATGAAATTTTCAGCCCATTTTCATCATCACGGGAACTGTAAAAAGAAAATGGTGAAACACTCACGGTATTTCACTGAATCTTTTCACAGGAGTTAGATCTCTCACAGAGATCAAAACTGTTTTCGGTCGCTGTTTAAAGAATAATGTATGGATAAAATACTGTATACAGCACTTCACAGCAGGAAATATTTCAACGGTATATATTTTTCTACCAGCACCATCTTCATACCCTGAAAGTAAATACGTAAATCTGTGAACATTTCTGTTTGGGTATGTTACCAATACTGTCCTGCATGTAACAGTTTAATAGAAAGATAAGTGTTACATTCATTTTTTTTCTTCAAATTTATTGGGTCAATTTGAATGATTTGCTCTCTTAAAAAAAAAACATGCATGTTTCGGTTCGATCAGTATTTCGTTATTTTCAAAATGAAAAGAGCTTATGATGGCATGTACACTTTTAGAAACTGTTAAAGTCAACAGAAGGTAAAGGGACTTACCACCACTAAGAGACGCGCCATGATAATGTTGCAGCTGCAGTATAAAGATGGCAATACGTTGACCGCGAGAAGTGCACATAAAAGTTGTATTTTCTCTCGCTTGAAATGTTGATGAGACAGGTTGTCAAGAAGACGAAAACAATGAAATAATGACGGACTCAACTCGTGATGAGCTGACGACGAGGAAAACAATGCGGGTTAATGGGCTAATTTCCGCCCTCGTTTCGCAATAAGACAAGTGCGGAGATGTTATTATTGCTCCTCGGTACTAGTAGTCTCTCTCTCTTTGGTGTATGGAGATTTTATTTCGGCAAAACCACCATTCAGAAGAGCGCAACACGAAGTCTCTCTTTACCGCACTAGAGCATGTTAGAATTTGCGCCCGAGATGCTCACAGACACACGCTCACACTGAAAGTGACGTGGACCGTTAATAACTGTCAACCGTTATGATGCGCGTTCGTGCTCAATATCTAGAACGATTGTCCTTGCCATTCTATAATTATGCAAATGACCAAGATGCAAATAATTGAAAAGGATGAGCACGATGCATGGCAGGAAGTATACAGCCTCAAGGGATTGTGGGAACTATAGTGTCCTTGAGCAAGAGGCTTTGCTTTGTAAATATATACTTACAGCGGGCATTCATTTGTAATGGTTGTTATTCTTGCTCTTAAAGGTAGTATCATACTTTGGTAAGAAACCAATACAGAAATGTTCACAGATTTAGGCTATAACTTGCAGGGTATGAAGATGGTGGTGGTAGAAACATACCGTTAACATTTTTCCGCCTGAAATGGTGTATTTATCCAGAAATTAGTAAATCAACGACCGAAAATCTTTTTGATCTTTTAAAAGATCAAAAATAAAAAAGAGAAAAGACGTAAGAAATACTGTGGCCGTTTTTCACTGTTTTCTCAAAAAGTGGGCAACGTATGGGACTGAAATTTTCACAGATTGCTGTTTCTGTATCTGTCTTGGTATTTTTGCCCATCTGTATTTCTTTGATAACAACCAAAGTATGATACTATCTTTAAGGTAGTATCATATACTTTGGTAGCATATTCACAGATTTACCTAACTTACAGGGTATAAAGATGGTGACGGTAGAAACATACATGTACATGTACCATCAACATGTTTCTGCGTGAAATGCTGTATTTATCCAAAAAAGAGTGAAACCAGTGACCAAAATTATTTTTGATATCGATTTTGTAAGGATAAAAAAAATAAAAGAGAAAAGCTCACAAAATACTGTGGCCGTTTTTCACTGTTTTCTCAAAAAGTGGGCACCGTATAGGATTAAAATTTTCCTTGATATTTTTGACCATGAATCTGTATTTCTTTGATAAAAACAAAAGTATGATATTACCTTTAAATTGTCTATTCTTATCATTTTAATTGTTTGATATAATCTTTTTTATAACTGTAGTCAGATTTTGTTATTACTATCAATTATAGCTCATATCGTTATTGTCGCCTCTTTTCCGTTATTAATATTTCTCATGCAGTGTTGATGTGTTTTTATTACTGAGACTTCTTAATTGCTCATTGTAATACATTGTCATAGCAAGTATATGTCGGTCAAATTGATTTCAATTGTTGTCAACTTAATCAATGGAATTAGGCTTATTTTGAAACTAGGACGCAATTATATAATTTAAGATGCTTATAATGGAAGGTCAAGGACACAGCTAGAGTATTACGGGTTTTTAATTTGCCTTTATTATCCATTGGTTCACAATAAAGGCAATTAAATAAGGCGACTTATAACTCGTATAACGTACGACATATAACTCGTGCGTACGAGTTAGGTTAGAGAGAGGCAAATAATATTTTCAGCATGTCCCTAATACAGCTTCGTACATTATAAAGAATTCATTACATATATCATTATCCAATTTTACAGGCCTAGGCCTTTACGTATACCGATATAATCATGCAATCATACCGATGACGTCATGCATTATGACAAAATTGACGGGATGATTATAATGCAAGCCATTATTATCATTAAATAATACCAAACCCAGACTTAGCCTGAATAGGCAACTGATTAATTATTCTTAGCCTACTCTGTTCAAAAGCGTTATGACTTATGAATAATAAAAACAATAGGAGTCGAGTCGGGACTTACCGTAACAATAAGAAAGGATGGAGGACTGGCTTATGGGAGAGATCGCAATCAGGCGCGGTTCTACGGGGGGCTAGGGGGGGCTGTAGCCCCCCCCCCCCCCAAAAAAAAAATTTGGCTAGCCCCACCCCCAACAAATCTTAGCGCCTGGGGGAAAGGGGGGGGGGCATTTTGGGAGCTGCTAAAACGAGTACAAAAACATTGCGTCAAAAACAAAAAAGTATGTCCTTGCCCAATAAAACAAACCACCGCAATAAAAATTCCTTTTCACTATTTCATGGTCAGTGAACAACAGCCAAAGAACAATCAAAATTGTGATATATACACAACATGAAAATTTGGTTGTTATACTACTACTAGTCCTGTTTATATTAACTGGACACGGACATTTTATGGTTACAATTGGTTAGCAGATTTTTTGCGAAATTGATCCCCATAGTGGGGCCTTAAATGTTAATGTTTGGAGGCGCACTGAGTTTTAATGCAGTTATCACCATGATCGACCTATTTTATTTCACCAGTGTCGTCTGTTATTTCTCAGAGTCAGAATTGACAAACACAAGCCACAACCGTTTGTAAATCAAGAAAGAATTGAATCATAATATGCTACAGTAGGGCCTAGCTCTATCTAGGCCTACTAAAATAGTGTAAAAAAAACCCACAACTTTAGTGGAGCTTAAAGAACACCACAAGACTCAAGAGTGTACCGAAAGTGACACTGCACTTAATTGACAGCACCCCGGACACAAATTATAGCCAATTAATTAAGAACGCAAAAACTTTACTTACTATCGGATGGTTTTCTATAAAGTGTTGCCATCAAATTTATCGAGGTTAACCCGTCCTAAAACCTCTTTTCCAAGTTTTGCACTAAATTTAGTTACTCTCTAAATCCTCTAATTACTGTTTAATGAGCTGCAGCAGTATTCATTCATGTCAAGATGGAGACGTCACTCTCCACCAATCATCGCGCTGCAATCTAGTCACATGACAGTTGCTAACAGTTTGTTTTTGATTGCCAGGAAGTCTAATGTGTGTTGATCATGTTGATTAGTGCTTCGAATTCGTGACCTTTTTGCGTCTGAATTTGACCGATCCGGTGCAGCAGGATGGGAGGATTCTAAAGATTTTACAGGCAACATCAAGACAGGTTGGTACATACGTTCATCGGATACGCTATTTCTGACATTGCAGCTTACGATTTTGTGCATTATTTTGTGCAGTGCAGTGGCAGGTTTCCGTACGGTATATTGTGAATGAATGATTTTAGTCTGGTGCTCGCTCTGTTTGTTTTATGTAGTGTTAGCGGCGGTGCACTAGACGTAGGTACGCTATGTTGTTAATCTGTATCAATTTAATTCAATTGTATTTTTGTAACTTAGAACGACAGGTTAATCAAACCATCAAACCTTTGTTTAGAGAAGACACACTCTCACAAATAACCGATATAAAAAAGGGGAAGTTATGGATGCAGTACTTACTGGCATGACCATGATGACCTGAGCGCGATGAGCAGTGAGTGTCAAGTAGGCCTATGAAATCTGAGTTTTTTTCCGGCAATAGCCAATATAGGAAAGGATTGGCAAGGTCAGGCCTGACCTGACTTTGTCAAATCATTTCAAACTATCAAAGATCTTAATTTACAAAATTCAATCAGGCCATGCAGGAGGAGTCCCCCCTCCCTCTGCCTCTGTGTTCTTATCACACGTACACGCGAATATTAATGGTCAGTGTAGGGCCTACCTGTTTTCGAGCCTCGAAAACTTGATATCTCGAATCAAGTTTTCTCGAATCAAGCTACAATGTAAACACTGACCTTTTGTCTTGCTTGGAATACATGCTTTAAAAATACACTTACACCGGTACATCAAGGTAACATTCCGTTGGGTTGGGGGGGGGGGGAAGGGGGTCTCAAACTTTATCATTGTAACCCTTTCTGGCTTTTGGCTTTGATCATGTTGATCCGTCATAAAGGAGGTCCATACCACTATGACAGACCGAGGGCTTACGACTTTACTCTGATCACAACTATCATCAATTGACATTGAAGTTTTCGGTTTAATTATTGTTAATTTCAGAGGGTCTGACACAGTGGATAAATGACAATGGGGCCCTAGACATTCTGTAAGCACCGTGTTGCCGAAGGTGGCACAGACTAAACGTCAGGGAGCTGCTTCCTGCCACGCACCATCATGGAGTATAGGAACGGCGGGCTCCTCTTCACCTCCAAGTTTGATTCGGGCAATTTGGCTTGCGTGGAGCGAGTCCACCGCGATGACGAGGTTGACCCCACCTTACGACGCGTGGGGGATGCCTGCGTGGCGCCGGACTACGAATTCAATGTGTGGACCAAGCCGGACTGTGGCGGCACAGAGTTTGAAAATGGAAACAGGTAATTATGGTCAACACATCTCCTACCTTCTGACCTTGGCATGCTTGGTGTGATATACATGTAGTCCAGCTATTTTGGGCTCTCCGAGAGTTTAAACTTCCTTCTCAATGGGACAAGGCATTTGTCTTGGCAGAGCTTTTTAAAAGGGCATCATACTTCTTAAGTGCTATTACCTTACATAGCCAGATAGTTTAAGGTGCTCCTAGAACTGGAACGTTCTTTCGTGAGTCTCCTAGTCCTACTCCTACATGTAGCTCTATGACTTTTCTGAATGTCGTTATACAACATGAGGTTTTAAAAAGACAATTGATTGAAGAAATTGCCACATCGCAATCATATTTTGGTCTTTCAAAATTAATGTTCATGAAAAGCACATCATACATATGTCATACATGTACATGCCATATGCTGACCAAAGCTGTTATTACCAGTGTCATAAGGTCAATTGTTTCTAACCACCATACACTGTACCTGCACTGTACGTGTATACAGGTCGTCACTTGCTTTACGATTTTGTTTACTTGCGGTCGTTATTACATTCTTGTTGCTCGACACTGGTTATTCTCACAATCTTTGATATGAACATCAAATCATTCATGCATAATATTATCTGCATTCCTCTATCTCGGACAGGTCCTGGTTCCATTTTGCCATCAAGGGTTGTCCCATGAACAAGCTGGTTAAGATCAACGTCATGAATATGAACAAGCAAGGCAAGCTGTACAGTCAGGGCATGGCGCCCGTTGTGCGTGTTTTGCCCCAGAAGCCCAAGTGGGAACGCATACGGGAGAGGCCTTCTTATGAGGTAAGTGTGGACTGGGCCCAATGTCATGGAATCCGTTACCGTTACCAAAATGTAGTCCAAGAACTAGAGTGTCAGGTTTAGTTCGAGATTTTCAGGCTGTACTGAACTTCATTTGCCTGAATTCGGTCTTCATTTCTTGCAGAATGTTGATGGCCAGTTCATCTTGACGTTCACCTACCGCTTTGAGTATCGCTTCTCCTCAGTGTACTTTGCATTCTGCTATCCTTATTCCTATGCCGAATGCCAGCAGAAGATGGACGAGTTAGATGCTCAGTTTGCATCCTGCCAAAAGCTAACACCCTCAAGGTATTTATTTACCTAATGATGTCTGATATTATTGTAAGGGGTGCTGTGGCCTAGTAGCTGTATTTAAGCTCTTGTCATGCTTGTGGTCAAACTACAGTGGAACGCCACTATAATGAGCACCACTATACCGAACATTTGGCTGTACCGAACATTATCCTTGGCTCCCAATTTCTTTTACATATGTACAATGTATAGGCTTGCTGAACAGTGTTCACTAAAACGAACGATCACTATAACAACAAATTTCTGTGCATCCCAGCGTATTTGTTATAGTGGCATTCCACTGTACTGATTGTGGGTTTGAGTCCAGCCATGGGTTATTGGTGCTTGTGTCCTTGGGCAAGACGCTTTGTATTATATTGCTTCTCTTCACCCAGGAGTAAATTGGTATCTGTGAGGGTAGAGATAGGTTTGTGCTTGTTTAGCCTTTGTGCACCTTGTCACCCCTACTTACACTGCAATAGCACTCCGCTAAAAATAGCACTCTAGCTCAGACAAACATTGCAAACATGCAAACGTTTGGTGTGTGCGCGCGTGCATGCATGGCGTACACTGCGTGTGTGAGTCAAATCTTGTCTGACATCCGGGGATTTTGTACACTCATGAGACGTCATTAGTGCGGAGCGCTATTAGGAGGTTGTAGGTTCAAATCCCACTCAAGTAACTTTGCAAAGTAAACAAAAACTGCCGACCAGTGACGCTCTCTATAACATGTATAAAGTCTACAGTGTACATTCTAAGCTAGTTGCTTAGTCAGAAACATTTTATTGTATGTCTATTAGGGAACGTGTGATTTTACTGTGATATTATTTTTGTAAAATCGTATTTGAATGATTTTATAATTTTTCTAGTCAAGCAAATTCCATCTACTACCACCGAGAGCTCCTCTGCTACTCCCTGGATAGACTACGCGTCGATCTCATGACGATAACGTCGTGCCACGGTCTGACCAATGAACGCGAGCCACGACTTCCGAAGCTGTTTCCTGCTGAGGAAGTGCCACGGGCGCACAAATTCAGAGGCAAACGGGTGAGCTTAGCGAAAGAAATATATTCACGTAATTCATAAGTTTATTACTCAAACCTGGGAGAAATTTCCTTTGAATGAAATATTACCTTGGGATGATCAAATTTGTTTTTGAGCTTTCACAGTGTTCTTTTTTCGGGCTACAGACATGACAGATGCTCATAGTCATAGTTAGCTTTAGTAAGTTTACAAAGGGTTTACCAATATTGGCGTTGAGGGTAAACTTTGGTCAAGTCTACCGCAGTAACCACTAACAGTGTCTTAAGACTTCATCTGAACTCCTGGCGGAATTGTTGTGTCACCATGGTTCTCAGAATGATGTAGGAAACTCGATCCTGTTTTGGAGTATAACAATGGGTACAGCTGTATGTATTTTAATTGATGTTAATGTTTTATGCTTTCTTCAGGTTTTTGTTCTAACCAGTCGAGTTCACCCTGGAGAGACCCCGGCCAGCTTCGTCTTCAACGGCTTTCTGGAGTTCATCCTTCGGCCCAAGGATCCCCGAGCCATCCAGCTGCGAAAGCAGTACGTGTTTAAGTTGATCCCCCTCCTGAACCCGGACGGGGTGCAGAGGGGTCACTACAGGACCGACCAAAAGGGCGTTAATTTGAACCGCGTCTACCTAGATCCAGACTTCAATGCCCATCCGTCCATATACGCTGCCAAACAACTAATCCTGCACCACCACGTGCATTCGAGGGTCATAACGGTTCCAAGTCCGAGCCCGAAGAAGGTGGAGGTACAGGCAGCTCCGGAGAGAAAGGGGGAGGGGGAGGGCAGTACGACAGCGCCCTCTCGAGTCGAAGTGACAAAGTGCGCAGCCAATGCAATCGTGCTGATTCACGAAGGCTCAGGTGAATCTAGTCGCCAGGGTGCCAGCACGGACGGCATGACCAACGGACAGATCACTTCCAAGACCAGTACGGCATCCGACGACCAACTGAAACTGTTGCCAGAAGAAGTGTCCTTTGTCCGCTCTGAACCGGACGATGCTTCCTTGTCCAGGACTGCCTCGGACAACAGAATCTGTTCCGATATCGAACCTCGTTCGCGAGGGTCTTCCATGGCTAAGGAAAGTTCGGTTGACGGCGATTCCGGAGACGAAGAAGATGAAGATGACCTGTTCAAGAGACCACCCGCACCTTCACAAGACTCTGCGACACCACCAATCCCGACGACCACTGCCCAGGACATTCCTCCAAACGAAAGTGGGGTGGCCCTTTACGTGGATCTGCACGGACATGCATCCAAGCGGGGTTGCTTCATCTACGGCAACTATTTTGAGGAGGAGGAGAGGCACATCGAAAACCTTCTCTTCCCCAAGCTCATAGCAATGAACTCAGCCCATTTTGACTTTGATGGCTGCAACTTCACAGAGAAGAACATGTACACAAAAGACAAGAGGGACGGGATGTCCAAGGAGGGTAGCGGGCGTGTCGCTGTTTACAAAGCCACCAGTATCACGCACAGGTATGTATGTACCAAGTCAAGAGCCACACATCCCTCACTAGCATGACTACATGTAGTTAATTACCAACCAACCAACTAGGGCCTAATCTCTTCTTGTCCACTTCCAAAACTCACTTGCTAGAGCCAGAAATGAATTCAAAGCCCAAAGCTTGTTAATTTTTTTAGTACACAAAAATACAATAAAGCATGATAGATTAATTAAAGTCAGTTCCTTCTATTTTTTTGTATTCCTCTTAAGTTAGGCCTATAGACAAGATAGAAGAAAATGTCTATTTTGTCAATTTGAATATTAATCAGTATAGTATTAAAAGCCTTCAGTTGTCAAACTGGACTTACTGTACAGCCAGCAACTTCAACGTATTTCAAACTCACTCCCACAATGTTCACTGATTTCCAGAATTTGTAAATTGGCCTGATTCTGATATCCAATATCAGCTTGAAGGTGTCTAAAAATGGTACTTGCATTTGCTGTACAGGCAAGTTACGGAGTAAAAAAACAGCAAATTGTACATGTAGGATGCTGAAAGTCCCGTGGAAAGCCATTTCCCAAATCCTGGCCCTATCCTATTTAATCTCTGATGGTTCATTATGAAAAGAATTGCCAATTTGTATATTTGCTTCTTCGAACCCTGTACCACTGTGCCACAATCCAAGTAGCTCAACCAGTGGTACAGCTTGGAATCTAACTTTGTGTCACACCAGTGTACTGTTTTTGTCTCATTGGTTAGCTACACCTTAGAGTGTAACTACAACTCTGGAAGGTTTGTCAACTCCCTGTCCCCGGCTACCATGGATGACGGAAAGGCTACCCCACCACCGTTGGCCGGCTACCCACCTAAATACACGCCAGGGCACTTTGAAGAGGTAGGCATTCATTTATCATGTTCAGTATAGTTGCTTGTGTGACTTTCCACCTGGGGTCGATTTTACCTACTGTACTTAACTCATCCTAACTTACTATCAATCGTAGGACTTAACTCTATAGGATAGGTCCCCGATGATGGTTTATCCTTCGTGACTCAAGTTTATACATGATATGATCGATCGTATTGTAGGGCTAATTAATTTGTCCCTGTTAGTGCATGGTATGATTTGTATTGAATTAGATAAGATATGATTTGCACTATGTTCGAGGCTATTAATAGCGCTCCGCACTTTTGCTAAAAATAGCACCGGATCTCAGACAAACATTGCAACCATGCAGGGGTGTGTGCGTGTGCGCGTCCATACACTACGTGTGTGAGACAATGTTTGTCTGACATCCGGGGATTTTGTGACGTCATTAGTGTGGAGCGCTATTGTGCACCAATTTCATTTGTCTGCTTAATGTTGCTGTGGAATCTGTGCTGACGTGTACAATATTTGCTGCTAAGATATCCTTTTTCATTGATTGATGAGACATTTTCAGTTGTGCAAATGCTTTTTACTTCAAACTAAAGCCACCGATTTGGTCAATTGTTTGGAACCAATTCAAATGTTTTTAAGTCACAAGAATCTAATAACATTATTTTTTCTATTTTTACATTTGAAGCATCAACTTGCTGCTTCCTTTGTATTCCTCAAGAATATAAGGTGGTATATTGATATTAAGAGGACCCAAAATGGCGCCCCCTTTAGATATTTACCTTACTCACTCCTCCGACCTCTATCGTGACCTTCTGTCATTCAGGTCGGCAAAGCGGTTGCTGTTGCAGCCCTGGATATCACCAACACCAACCCCTGGTCCCGTCTTGCGTCCACCGAGCACGGCAACGTCATGGGGGTACGGGCTTGGGTCCAGCGCTACATACGGAGCATGCGCGGTGCGCCCTCGCTCCCCAAGAAAATGGCCAGGGTGGCGTCCAAAACGTCCAGGTATATTCATTTTTTTATTTTAATCTAGATAAGTGAGACATTTGGGGCTTGTATACTTGTAACCAATGGCATGTTCAAATGGTGAAAAAGGCATTATTTTGGTGCCCAACTTGTTAAAGCGAAGTTTTCAAACCAGTGAATTTGTACAATGATTTTGAACTTTTTATATTGAGGTCAGTTCTTCGTCTTAGGCAAATATGCCAATCTATTTATAAATTTAATCACCAAATAACCATAATAAAACCATAATAAAACCATAATAAAACCATAAGTTGAAGTTTAAACAAATTGTTGGAGCGGGATTCGAACCAGAAATCTCTGGAATACCGTACCTGCACTCTGAAAAACTGAACTATCCAACCCTACATTGGTGGTGTCCCTAATAGTCAATTATCTTTGTTCGTTTGGCAGTCAGAAGCCATGAAACCACACGCATAGTGCTATGTGCGTAACATTTGTTAATTTGTTGTATATTATTTCTCCCTGCAGCATTGTAGCAAGTGCAACATCCAACACATCGCACAATAGACCCCGCTTCTCGTGGAGTGACACAGCAACGGGTCAGGCGCCCTCTTGTGTTCAAAACCATCCAACCAATTCCGTGTCATCGTCCGCTTCCACAACGACCACGACAGCCGGCCGGAAAGCTACAACACGCCACCTCGGGCCAGTAAGAGGTAGACACAGCGGTCTTATTTTTGAATTCATTTGATAAGCTAGATAGAAAAAAAGCAAAGTGTCTTTTTAAGGGATGCCAAAGTCGTCATCATTCCTGGCTGGGCTTGAATCACGTAGAGCTCATCCACAAACTTGTTTGTGATTCAGCCAAGGCAATCTCTCAAGAAGGGATGTCGCCAAAACGGTTTCTCTACCATGTCTACTGTGAATATTAACTTTTAAAAAAATTTCAAATTTTTGTGGTGTTATTCATTTATGGTTATGTGCTGCTGGTCATTAGGCTAGGGGTTGATTTCACCAAACTCAACGTAACTTACTGTCAATTTTATGAGGCATTGCAGGCTTACTTAGAAGTCATTGGTTATGATGGGTAATGCTTCGTAACTCGAGTTGTGATCGATCGTAGGGCCTCATGAAATCGATCCCTGGTGGATAGTCAATTAACCATGGTAACTTTAACGTTACAAATTAATATGATTTTTCAGAGACCAAGACAACGCTTGAGAGAAAGAAGCACCTCCAGCAACTGCAGGGGTCAAAGTTGACATCAGCTTCTGTCCCGGCTTTTGGCAGCACGGTCTTGCGGTCACACCCCTTGCCTGGTCAGTCCCGTCATCAGGCCCTGCCTAACACCAGCCTCCCGACCCAGCATACCAACAGCCTCCCAGGCACTGTCGGCCATACCGGCAGCCTGAAAACACCCAAGGCCAGCTCCCACACCTTAAACAACCTCCTGACTGGCGTGACGCACCCTCACACGCACGGGGTGACGAACACCACTGCTGCGCTTGGGGCGACGCCTCCTGTCAGGCACGGTGTCACTCTCCCGGGCACCCTGGGCGGCGGCAAGCCCCAGAGGGGTGGGGAGGCGGTGCATCCGACGTCGAGCGTCGTGCATGAGCTACTAAGCAGCGTCATGATCAAGGCGCTGGAAGAGTCTATGATGGCGCAGACGAGGGGTGTTTCAAAAGTACCATCTGTGAGTGTGCATTTTGTTCAGTTCATCACATTTGTAGTTTATAGATTTCAAGCACGTAAAGAAACACCTTCTAAATCTTATCCAATATTTACCAGACTTTCAAATGCATGTGGGTCGAGACTGGAGTACATACATGTGTAACAAAAGAAACCAAAAATTTATAAACTCTTGTTGCCTGACAAAAGTTAACACAAAAAAATGACATGTAGTTAAACCATTTCTAGCCAGGAACCACCAACTGCAAACTACCTGATTGGCAGTTGAGCTGTTTGGGAGAAGATTTTTTTTTGGAAACCTGCATGTGGCTAAACCATGATCGGGATCTAGTGAACTCAAATGCTTGTTCCTTTAAATGCCACAAGCATGACAAGCATGGCAGCTTTTGTTGCATGTGCATGAAAACAAAACCACGTTGTGCTAAGGACAATGTGAAAAATGAATCTGTTTACAATAATCCGGCCTAAATTGCCAACCTCAAACTCCTTATCGGCAATTTTGCAAGCCAGATAATGCATCCACTCTTGCAATTACTTATTACAGTGGTTACCACCGGACTGTAAGCAGCGTCCACACCAAATGCTTTCCAGACTACAAAACTGACTAGGTGTAGAAATCAGATAATTTTTTGGAACCCGATGCTGTATTTAAGAAAGAACCATGTTCCTTCAAATATTGCTAACTACTTACATGTACTGTACCGTAAGGATTTAAACACTGAGAAATTGACTCATTGCTTGCAATGAAAAAAATATATAAATATATATAAATCCATATTGAAAACTGCAGGATGGTGTCCTGAAAATATAACCATACCTCTATCTGGCTGAAACCGTATTTGTATGAGCTGGCATTTTAGTCATCGAACTAAAATCAAAACCTTTTTCGAGGCGGGGGGGGGGGGGGTGAGTTGTTACCAAATAACTTCATAAGTCAAGAATAGTTTGCAGTGGCACCAAGTACTGTATATATTTTCACTATTGTGAGTTTGTTTGTTTCTTGTATACATTTCTGTGTGTCACTTATTACTGTGACTTGTTTTGCTTGGTTTAACCTCGTAGGTTCCCCTATCCCCCCTCCCTACTTCCCCGTCTGAAATACCGCCCACCAATAGCAAGACCACCACTAACAGTAACAGTGATCAGACCAATAGCATGAATACCAGCAGTGGCAATCGTGCTACAATGAAAATACCAACCCTGGTAAGCATGTGTTGTTTCAAGCGCACAACATGCATGTTTGTAAATTTTAACACCATCCTCAAAAATATTTCTAACATTCTAATCAAACAAACAACAAATGACTTGATGTCAAACCACAAATTTAAATCTTTTTTTTTTCTCACCTACATGTACCAAGCACTAATACTTACCAATTTCTACTTACAATTTACCAAACCAATTTCCAAACCTCGAAAAACCTTTCTGGAATATTAATGATTTTTTGTTGGGAAGATAGAAATGGCATCTGCTCTAGTAAGCAGGAGGTTGTGGGTTCGAATCCCACTTGCTCCAGCACATGATTTTTCTATTTGCACTCAACAAGCACTGAGTATGCAGTGCTCATCTACATCGGTGAAGGGCAAGCCAAATTTGCATACATGATACCTTTCTGAAAAAAAAAAACAGAAAGAAGTCTTTACTTTATCACAGAATGAAGCTCAAAATGTAATAATCAATATTTTGTTTTTACGTTTCAATTTGTTGTAATTTTCTAAAAAATAGAAGAAAAATGTGACTCATTACAATTTTTGATTACAAAATGTTATTTTTGGTGAGCCAAATTTCACAAATGTTTTTAAATCACTTGATAACTTGCACTGAGTCGGACCGTATTTATTTTAGGGACATGTTTGTCAGTTGTGGTTGTTAATATTATTTCATTTCAAGCCCAAGTGTGATGTTTTTGAATAGCTGCTTAATTTTTTTGCTGGGCATAGTTTCTTTGCTGGCTTTGTGCTTTGTGCCAGGCAAGCTTTTCTTCTTTTTTTTTTTAAAATAAATTGCAATGTAACAACCGAATTCACGCAAATTGCCATGCTGAATTTGAGCTCAAACCATGTGCAGATAGAAAAGTTGTTGCACTCTCTGCAAATTAATGGAAATATGTTGAAGTTTGTTCCTTCTCCAGAGTCAATTAAAATTTGTTTGGTTTTTGCTTCTTCTTTTTTTTAGGATAAAGTTCTAAATTAAACAGCGAGATGCATACATGCTCTTTCTGGCGCACGATTAAAATGAAAAAGTAAACAAAATGTCTTTGAAACTCATTTCTTAGTTTTGTTTTTTCACTCATGATTTGCAAAGCAGTCAAAACCATTTATGCCTAATTATATGATTGTTTGTGTCACAACTCACAAGACGAATTAAGACTGGGATCATTACATGTACCTGTCGTTGCATGTGTTGTTTGTTTACGTTGTTATTTTTCTCATGATTCACAAACTAACATGACTTATGTGGAATTTAGCATTCATATGCAGTAATGAAGCTGGGATTGATTTCACAAAGCAGTAAGATTGATCTTGAAAAGCGTACGTGTCTATTCTTATCGCTAAAGCAATGTGTGATGTCACAATACAAATTGGTGATACTGCTGACAAAATGACTCTTAAGATTGATTTGAGTGTTTTGTGAAATCTAGCCCTGGACCAATAGGCCCTACATGTATACATTGCACATGAAATTGTTTGGCTTAACACTTCAGAAGTTCAGAGCACCATCTCCAAGGAGTTAAATCTACATGGTTACACAACTGGCCCTCGCTTGAGCTATTAAAGACATGCTGCTTTGTTCATAACATAGGCCGATGGAACGTTCATGCTTGCAACAAATTGAGTCAGAGGGATTTATGATGTATAATGATATCATTTCATCATGTCACATTTGTCATGCAGCGCAGCAGTAGCAAAATCATGTCAGTTTGTGTCAGTGCAAAAATATGTTGATTAAATTACAACTTGTTGAAATTTAGTTTCGATTTTTGTTGTTGATTTGTTTATTGTTTTTTTTATTCCATTTGCCAATTTGTGGAGATTGGGAACCCAAGGTTATAACCTAATTGTGTTGTGAGATTGCACAATGTTATACTGACAGAGCAGCATACTTGTCATGCTTGTGTGTGGTATGCACAATGATTGTTTGCAAAACTTGTGCTTCGCATCACTGTATTTAATATTTACAATAGACGGATTAGGCGACCAATGTTTACATGCCATCACGTGACTTATAGAGGGTATTTTGTCATCCCATTTAGTGCAGAACAGCAGCAGTGAAAACAAGCAAAGAAGACTAATACATGTATACATTGTATTGTCCACATTCTTCTTTGAACATTTCCACCTCTGCTCTGTGCCAAATGAGATGACAAAATACCCACTATACATTATGTCACTTGATGGCATACATGTTATTGTACATGTACATGTGTAAACATGGTAAACATTGGTCGTGCAATTCGTCTATTAACATGATTAGTATGAATTGTCTGTATAATTATGGTCCATGTGACATGAGGCAATTTACATGAAATCGGTTAAATTTTCATGGTGACCATGGTGACAGTTAGAAACTACCAGAAAAATTACTTTTGTAGTTATGGTAGTAGAAAAATTGTCGTTAAAATTGCAAGTAGGTTGCCTCCAGGTTACCTACTGCAGTATACCGTTACAGTTGTAATAGTTGTCTCATTTGACTGGGCCTATGTATGTTTCCTGTGTGGACATGAGTTGGTGATGGTAGCCATAAAAACATTTGTTTCCTTCTGATACTGTACATCCAGGGGTCGATTTCACAAAGTCCTGTGATCAAACGTAACATTAGTTACGAAGGATAACCAATCATCCTACGTAGGGCTGTAAATGCATCATAAGTTATATAGTTGATGGTAAGTTACGATGAGTAATTGGTGAAACCGACCCCAAAACACTTTTGCTATTTTTTCTAAACTTCTTTGATCATTTTTTCAGACGCCCGGCTTGAAACTTCCCCCCGGCAATCAAAAGATGTTATTTCAACCAGTAAATGCTGAAACTGTTGCCAATGGCGATGGCCTCATCAAGCCTTTAAAGCAAAGAGGCTCTCCAAGGTAAAGCAAACAAAATAGGAAAAAATTTTATTAAACGTTCTAAATTCTCTTTTCTTAATGAAGGAATTTTGGGTTTAATCTCATCTAATGTCTAATGGAATTTATCAGAAAAGCAACACATTTTTGTTAAATGTGTATGATTTGAAAGCTGACTATAAATTTGTGGTACAGTTTGGAAACTTCATGACCTTAAAATGGACTTAACATCTGAATTGAAACTGCCAGAAGCAATTTCATGTCATGCTGACAAATGTGCCATATTTTTGCAAAACTGGATACCAGCAGCCGATTTCATGAAACTTTAATACGCAGTTGCTTAAGTCCACTTACGCCACAAAGTGGACTTGCGCAACTGCGTAAAGTTTTGTGAAATCGGCTGCAGTATTCGCAGCACATTTCAACTTGTGCAAATCGTTTGCTGATGATGTCAAATTCATTTTCTTTCCTATTGGCAAGAAATATTGAATTAAATTACTCAGCAGTTCTGTGTTTCATATTGTGGCCATCCTGGCCATGTTGCTGTGTGTAAACTGCATTTGTTTGTTCCTTGTTGACAATGATGCAGCTCGGAGCCCAGCAAAAGGCGCAAGAAACCCACCGGCGTGAAGCGCCGCAGCGCGTCCCACAGCCCCACCCGCAAGGGCAGACGGACAGGGAGGGGCAAGGGTAGCGAGACGGACAGCGAGAAGGAGAAGAAACAGGGCCATAGACGGAGGAAGGGATCTGTCCAATCAGACCCGGTGGCCAGTGAGTATATTAACATTCCAAGGCTGTGTAGGAATAGTGCTCCGCACTAATGACGTCGCAAAATCCCTGTATGTCAGACAACATTGTCTCACGCATGAAGTGTACATGTACATGCACGCGCACACCCGTTCGCATGGTTGCAATGCTTGTCTGAGATCGGATGCTATTTTTAGCGCAAGTGCGGAACGCTATTAAAAGCTGTGACAGTTGCTACGGCTTTTTATAAGTCAGTGCATCTTATTGTGTACTGTAGACTACAAGCATAGAGTTAAATAAAAAACTAGAGTGTGCACTCTGCGCGTGACCTGCACTCTGCGCGTGATGCACTCAACCATGGCCAGCGCTATTGCCTAAGAAAACCAAACAAGGGCATTTATGCGCATCCCGTTTCAAATTGTGCATGCAGTACTGTGCATAAAATACGGGATGTTCCACACTTTGTGTCGCACGTCGTGTCACGCACAGTGCGCGCAGTTCACCAAGTAACATCTGGGTACCGTATTTTGACTCTAGAGCGAAGTTACACCAGGAAAGATGGCAGCTGCACATCAACGCCAGACTGCAGACAACGCGCACGTTGAATACGATGTGTGCACTCTACATTGTAGTTTTTTATTTAACTGTAGATATAACTACAAGCTTTAGGTAGAAATGCTCTCAGCTGAAGCCGTGTATTAAGAAATTGGAATTCAGAGCTACGACAACGCGAGTTGAAGAACGAAGAGCGTATAAGGCAAAATAGACACTGGAGAATCACATAAAAAATGAGACAATTTCGGTTGGCATGCTCCTCGCTAAGACATGTAAGAAGAAATTGTTGTATAGGAAATTTGGACCAAGTCCTTGGGACTTTCCTTTGTGCCCCACGGTAATTTTGTCCTCATAGTCAGGATAGTGCATATGTGGTGGCAGTGCGGGGACTTTAATGTCCCAAGAACATGAAGAACTACGGTGGTAAAGAAGTTGATCTTTTTGTTTATTCTGCACAGGTGAAAGTGTACCAGACCTCAAAATAGGACGAGACCCAGTTGCATTAAGGAGGTAGGTGGACAGAGAGAGTAACATTCTGTATAAGAAACAGGGAGTGAATTAGCCCTGTTCACACTGGATTTATTCTGGACAAACTAACCCAGCCAATGGGTAACTTACCCATTTTTAGTCTAGTGCGGACAGCCTTGGTAACTTTCCTGACAGATAAACAAGTACAGGTATTGTGTTGTCAATATAATCATTGCACCCAACCAACGAACAAAAAAAAAAAACCCGGAAACAATCCACTCTTCATCGACACGTCTTGATTTTTCGAAATATTTTGAAATTTTGTTGACCTTAACAAATATACTTCAACAATTTACCAACCGAAGCAAAGAAATGGAGTGCGTTAACAGCAACGATATGTTTTGGGGGCAGCTCGGTTAATTAAGAATCATCTCTTTAATTCTAACCGCGTCAATAAATCCAAGTGCAGATGATGGGAAGATTAAGTCATTGGAATGTTACCCATCGCCACAGTAAAGTTACATTTCAATATTTATCCAGTGCGAAGAGGGTTTTATACTGACAGACAGATTATGAATCAAACGTTACTCATTTCATCCCTAGATGTTCTCCTTCAACCTGCATGAGTATCCTCACCCATTTGTTCCTACATGTATGTCCTCGAGGGCCATGTCACACACAAGGCAATTCACAGACATTCAGAGCAAGGCACTCTTTTCAAATGATAGCACTCAACTTCATTTTTTGGTAATTTTCATGGGAGCAGCAAAACCGTGTTAGAAAAGTGCAGAAAGCATGCCGTGCAGTGCAGTCTACTTTCCTCTGGATTATAGGCCTACCCATTGAAATTGCTTCCATGCAACAAGACCCTAAATCTAATTAGTAGGATCTCTCTTTAAGACATGCAGGCTAAAGATGTCAATCAATGTGTTTTCAAACCAACAGGCGAAGCTCAGATGGCGTCACCCTTGATGCTGTGGGTCCCAGGTCGCAGCATGCCACCCGATTCTCCAAGTCTCATTCCTTCGGAGAGGTAGGTGCCACGTTCCTTTTCTCCCTTTTATTTTGCCATCGATGGAGAAAAAGTGGTAATTATGTATCATTCGACTTCAAGGAGCTCTTTCGCGGCCCTCGATCAAGGCCGCAAGGCGTCTTGATGTAATTATCTGTTAATATTAAAATGCTGAATATGTTTTGTTTCAGACTCCAGAGTCTAGTCTGTCCTGTCAGGTTGTGGATCTGAACAACATGAACAGTAGTAGCAGCTGGAAGCCGCCCAAGAAAGAGGTCTCCTTCTGGATGTGAGTGTGGTGGGCATAAACCGGATCCACATTGGATGTCACCAGATTTAAACCAGATCAAACTGGATCAAACTGGATCTGCCTGATGGGTCTAGATTGTGTAGGAACTGACTTGGCCAACTTGGAGTGGATCTGAGTGGAAACAGTTTGAAATGAATATCTGATGACTGGATCTGACTTGAACTGGATCTGACATGTCTGTCTAGATACCATCTCAAACTGGATCTGACTGAAACTGCCAGTGTGAACAGGATCTGACTGGATCCAAATTGAGCTGGATCTGACTTGGGTCCAGTTTGAACTGTGTCGCACAGGATCCAACTTGAACTGGATCTGACTGAAAGCTGAAAGGTTCTGTATTCTACGCTCCTAATGCGCTGCGAAACAGGATGTACATGGTACTAACTGGATCCAAATGGGTATTTGCTGGATCAACTGCATCACTTGAGCCTGATTCAGCCGATGGCGAAGCATACTGAATCTTATTCATGTTTTTATTTTTGTTTAAATAATATTGAGAAGTAGAAAGTGTTTTCAGTGAACAAAAAGTGCTGTTTTAAACTAGATATCTTTTAATTCCCTTTTCAAAGTACAAGGCTGATTTTAAATTCCTGTGATTTTGCCGCGATCCAAAGCAAACATGCTGTCATACATGTTTATATCGCTATTTTTGATGAATGATCACAAACAGTTGCGGAACTTTTTTACCAAGTATTCGCTGCACTGAAAATTAGGATCCATGACTGATGTCATATTTTGCATTGCATAAAATTGCATCACAATTCTCTCAATATTGAACCAGCCTTGAAAAGCTAGCTCTTTCTTGAACTACGTGACACCCGTCCATTAAGTTTGCAGTTAGTATTATTTTAAGAGGTTTATGGATGAGTAATTCGGACACCACAGTATTCAGTCTCATTTTGTTGGACAGTGGTCATTTGTCATGCACAGTGTGTCTCATATTGTCATTGTTGACCATACATCATAAACTTTGATATTTAGCTCTCCATATATTTATTGCTTGTGACAGTAGTTGTGAGTGTTAAGCATAATGTGTTTGCTTAGCAGCTGTTAAATTGGGACCAGTACAACATAAGTTTGTATGTAAATTAGTATCACTTTGCCGTACTTTTTGTGTGTTATAGATGTTTCCTCCCTGTCAGTACTAAAAGAGTGATAAAAAATTGCGCCCTCTTATGCTCATAGGTGGTGAATGTTTTCAACTGAATGTATTCAAATTGACAGTTTTTGTTCTAAACAACTTTGCTTTAAATCTTTAAAAAGAATGGTCACACATTTCGTTCAGTTTATGAATTATGACTTAAAGTTGCTGATGCTGGACTAATTTATGGCGATTTAGACCAGTTCCTAGTGGTATTCAATCCTAGAATGGTACTGGTTGAAACGCGCACTCCACTGTTGTATCAGGCTGCTGGAAAGCAAGTCTACATTGACTACATTAGTCTGCCTGCATGTATGTTTACATAAAATGTTAAATTTCAAAATCCCTTTTTTTTGTGTGACACTTTTTTGACAATCGAATTGCTGTTTTATATCTAATTTATGTCTAGAAGCATTAATCCTGCCAAATTTTTATAAACCTATATTTCTTGGTAATTTGTGTGACCATAATTCATGTTATTGCAGACTTTTACGGTACTATTCATTGTTGATTTTTTTTTTGTCACAATATTGTTATTTTAAAAATATTTCAGAAGATGAAAATAATGATGGTTAAAATATGCATGTATTTGAACTTGGGCCTGTTTGTCAAAGGTTGTTTAATAATGTACACATGTACGTTCTCCACCGTGTGTATGGATACATTATTTATGCAAAATAATCACCAGTAATGTAGTGTTAACATGCATGTACGGTACATGTCGGTGTATCATGTCAGCATGTATTCAAGATGTTGTTCATATACCAGTACATGTTTTTGTTCATGGCCATCGGGCTCATTTTCAGGTTCTTGTATGCTTTCTTGTGCGTCTCTAGTTCTTCATAATTAAATACATGTATTCGTCCTCTGTCAGACTGTGTTGATGTACATGTACATGTTCATACAGTATATACATGTACACTTCTTCATGTATACATGTGAAGAGTTCATTTGCAAAAACAGATAACTCCTTTTTTGAAAAATTTATTTTTTTATTGAAGGATAGGCCAATACATTCGGCCTTTTTTTTTCATTTTCTGTCTTTGATAAATTTGCAATGAATTAATAAGTTTTATATGTTCAAACGTACGCGGTTTCCATGGATACTAAAATGAAAAGCATGATTAAGATAATTTTTTTTATAAATGGAGTTTTTGCAAATGAACTCTTCATGTATACGTGATGACTTTGCTGTTAATTGTGGATTCTCAAACTGCCACAATTCGTCAAATTCAGAAAACCCATCTCAGTGTTTCAGAAACATAAAATAACGGTGAACAATTTTCAATCTCTTTATTGAGAAATTTGTAAGAACAAAATTTTCTTCATTGAAATCTCGATTAGAATTCCAAAACCAGTCTGTTATTTCATTTTGTACTTCCTAAAAATTGTTATGTCTTATTTATTTATTTATCATATTTTGTGTTTTTTTCATATTTAACTACAATTTCATATTGAAATTGAGAGGCATTGTCCATGGTCACTGAAATACCATCCTCAGAGTGAATTATTATATTAATTGTCATTTTAATTCCATGAGGATTATTTTACTTTACATACTTTTTAACCAGATGTATGTGCTAAGTTATTCATTTTTAGTTTAGATTGTTCAGTTCAGAGTCCAGTTCAGATGGCGATTGGAAGAAAGTTTTCCTCATGTACATTTTTCCCAGACATTGTCAGACAGATTATTCATTTTAATATTCTATTTAAAGCAGTACTATACTAGCTGAAAAAGAACAAATTAAAAACTAGTCAACTACCAAAGACGGACAATCATAAAAGCCCATATTCATGGCATTCCCCTTTAAAGTATTTATTTGATAGTTTGGCAGATGTGAAAAAAGTTTTATACTTTATATTCCTTATCGAAGTATTTCTATTTTGTACATAAGTGTTAAGGTATAGTGTTCTTTTATTATTGAAACGTGCTGTTTTATACAAAGAAAAATGTATGTGGTTCAGTGGAAATAGTCAGCATTATTCTCAAAATTGGTGGTTTGAGGCGTATTCATTGAGATTCTTTTGATACATGTCTTAGTAATGGATGAAAATTTTAGGTTCTCCAATTGAAATTTGCATGTGATTAATAAATATTACACGGATAAAAACATTGTTTCATTCCTACTGTCCCACATAACTAATGTAGTAGATGAACACTTTGATGTCAGTTATTGTAATTGAAAAAAAGTACTTTATGCTTGTAATGTGTGGTTACCATGGCGACAAGCTGAGGCATTTACATGTACAGTATATATGCCTTCGTCTGTCATCATCATTGGGCCCAGTTTCAAGGCTGCTTAAAATGTACCTCACAATTCTGCTTATAAGCTGCACTGTATACCCAGGGTCCGTCGATGCTGAATTTCTGCACTGGCCGAGTATAAGCGAAACAAATCTTTGGGTTATTCAAAATATGCATGTAGGGCAGAAACTTTCACGATAACCCATATTTTCTAGGTTCTCTCATCATACTCGGAGGTAGGAAATTAGCTGCTTTCTTAAGAACTGATTCCATTGTATTTTCAGTAAGCTATTAAGCAAATGTCATGAAATTTGGCCGAGGTTGTTGTTGGATTGGTGCATTGTTCAATTGTTACATCATTATCTTATACTTTCATGTTGTACTGTGACTATTGACAGTGATTTTTATATTAAAAGATGCAGAGAATGAGATAAATATTGTGACTGCTGCAAATTCAATGAATGTTCATTATTAAAATTGAATGGTGTTTTAACATGATGTCATTAAAAGCCACATTTATAATTGTCTTTCCCCAATGCCAGATACAAAAGCTGCTTAAGCACCACAAATTTGCTTAGCATGCCAGGAAAAGTCTTCATAGATCAGAAAAAAAGAATTTAAACAGGATTTACCAACCAAATTTGTTAGTGTGATGTTAAACTGCTTTGATTTAGTCACATAATGCCAGCTGGTTTACAGATTAATTAAAAAAAAAAATTGCTAGGATAACACGCATAGTGCTCAATACACACATAATGTGTATGAAAGAAAGATGAAAATTGGGTTTTAAGGTTGGGTAATTCAGACTTATTTTTTTCCCCTCAATTTTAGTCCAATTTTGCTCAAATTCTATATGATGATAGCCAAGACACGACTGTATTACATATCTGAATCTTGAAGTGATAAACAGTTTAATTTTAATATAATTGCTCTGGACACAAAGTGTTGTGTTATTTGGGGGGACACGCTGTATATTTTGTTATCAACAGTACAAAACATGATACGTTTAGAAACAGCAAAACACAATATGAAATCAGATCAAGTATAGAAACGTCTGTCATTTTTATTATAGGCCATCGTGGCCTTTGTAGGTCAATACAAAAAAATGCCAATGACTTAAACTGGGCTCGATCCTTGCAAAATAACACTCCATTTTAACATGCAACTAGAATTTAGAATTAAATTGCTTGAAATCTTTCTTTTATGGTTGTGTGTCATACGAGGGGTTTAGAAAATATTAAGCCAAATGCTTATTTTCGAATTTCAGATGGGCTGGGTTTTTTCTTCTAAACTACAAGGCAAAAGTTACAATTCATTCCTTAGCAATTTTATGTATTCTTTGCCATTCATTTCAAAAGAGGCAATTAAGTTTAAGATTTAAATTTTGCTTTCAACTTTTCAATTTTTTTTTAATAATTATTTCTTTTTTTTTACATTTCGGATAAATTATTTCAAAAAGTGCAACTTTTAGCAACAAGTTAAGTCTTAAAGCAAATGCATTGATTTTTTACCCATTTTCTAGTTTTTGCCTTTTTTGGTAAAAAAAAAATTGTAACAAAATTTCTTTAGAAATGACACTTCAACTTGGAAATGTATCAGTTCTCCAAACTTTCTTGACCTAGTCACCAAAGTACAAAAACTCAATAACAAAACAAGGAAACAAACTGAAAAAGTAATAAAAAGAGGTTCTCTTAAAAAAGAAAAAAAAGAATGCCTATAAGACTGTGGTGTTGAGAATAAAAATCTGATGTGGAAATTATAGGATCCCAAGTTCATGAAAAAAGGTAGCCGACATCTAATTTTCAGCTCCATGTCCTGAAACTACTGGTAAATGTCTGAAATAAAACTAAAACAATAAATTAAAAAAAAATTCTCCAACATTCGGGAACAGTACATGTATTATGTATCATAACTCTGTACATTACAAATAATTATAAACAACTGAAAACAAAATACAGAAAAAAACAGGATAAAAAGAGTCTCATGCTGATGTTTGGAATTTGACTTGACCAGAATCACAACTGAGATCGTTCTACGATTATTTTCTCAACAACCATAGTATGAACCAGTGATCTTTTGGAAAATACTACTGACACAAATAAGAAGCAAGGACAAGGAGGGCGGGGCTTATGGGAGATGGGGGAGGAGGGCAAGTATTCTCTTGCCATCCAAATCAGTTTCATTCTTATTTCTCAAAAATGCTTGCAGCTTTGCCCCAAAAAACAACTTAAATTAGTTTTTGTTTTATTTATTAAACTTTGTGTTTTTCCTTTCTTAAATAAGTGGTGGGAGAACAAAAAAAAACACCCAAAAGCAAAAAAAAAATTGATCACAAGTCTTCAGAGTCGTCATCTGAATCGTCGTCATCGTCAAAATCCACGTCGTCAAAGTCTTCCTCGTCCTCTTCACTGTCGCTGTCCTCCATCTTTCGTCTCTTGCGCTTCTTCATGCCTTTCATCTTGCGCTTGAGCATGACCTCCTTGCGGAGTGGGGTCGCGTGGGGCTCTACCAGTGGGTAGATGTGCTGAATGGCTAGGGAGACGTTTTCCACGCAGGGTGCTGCAGAGTCAAAGGGTTTGGTAGGAAATTTATACAAGTTTTGGTGTTGGTATGTACGGATGGATCAGTTCCATGGTTTGCTGGATAGTTCAGTTGGTACATGTAAGAGCGCCGGTGCGGTGTTCCAGAGGTCACTGGTTCAAATCCCGCTCCAGTCAATTCTTCAATGACTTTAAGTCAGTTTCCCTTGTATTTATTTGGTGAAAGTACAATTTCATTACAGAGCCACAGAGTAAGTCTTTGACAGTTTGGATAATTATCAATGACGTCTTGTTCGATGATTTTAATAAATGATTGAAATAAAATAATTCCCTGCACTTAGCACATTGTTTCAAAGTAGGCCTACACCATGACGGCATGAGAGAAGTCCAGCAACCAAACCTTGCTTATAATGGAAGATAATGGCAAAAGGGCACCAGATCATTCTGAAGCTGGAGGTTACTACATGTACGTAACAGTTTGCCAACAAAATCATGCAATACACTAGTGATGAGTTGAACCAGGGCAATGAAGCGAATCATTCAATTCAAATTTGGCCAGCATAAGGCTTCATCAGCCTGGATGACGGTGGACAGACTGAGCACGTACCTGTGACTGTTATGCTTCCCGTTGAGAAGATTTTCAGGGTAGCACGGGGCGATTTCAATTTATACGTGACTGCTGGATGCAACTCGGGCTCGTAGCTGTATAACAAAAACAAGAACAAGAAACACATGAGTTTTGGACATTTGATCTTGATCTGTTGATATTGTCTGCAGCCTTGGGCTTATCAAAAAATTAGGAAATTTCTATCTTAAACATACTTTGAAGTACATGGTTTATTAACTTTTGAATGATATACTGTATGAGTGAAGTGAAAAAAGAGGAAATCTGCTGATCCGAGGAAAAGTTGCCAAAATTGATCCTAAAATGAATAATTGTCAAGCCAAAGTAGCATCCGCAAGAGGTCGTGGGTTCCAATCCCACCAGAGCCAGCACATGATTTTTTCACATGTGTTCAGCACTCAGTAAAGTGCACATCTACGTCGGTGAAGGGTAATAAATTATTTGTATGATTCTATATCCCTGATAAAAAAGATTATTTACGCCGCCCAACGAGACAAGGAATTTGATTCATTCCACTGACCCCAGCGAGCTTGGTGGCCTAGAAGGTATGGCATCTGCACTAGTAAGCAGGAGGTCGTGGATTCGAATCCCACCTGAGCCAGTGCATGAGTTTTTCATGTTCACTCAAAAAGGAATTTGTGAAGCGCTCATCTACGTCGGTGAAGGGTAATAAATTATTTCCACAGGCCAAAGTATAATGGCAGACAAAGCAAGATTCTCCATGGTCAAACTGACAGCTAATCTCAGACATGACCCATTAAAGGTAGTACATGTATCATACTTTGGTAAGACATCAAAACAGAAATATTCACAGACTTACATATAACTTACAGGGTATAAAGATGGTGGTGGTAGAAACATACCGTTAAAATATTTCCACCTGAAATGGTGTATTTATCCAGAAATTAGTAAAACAATGACCGAACATCTTTTTGATCTTTTAAAAGATTACAAATAAAAGAGAATAGACTTAAGAAATACTGTGGCTGCTTTGCACTGTTTTCTCAAAAAGTGGGCACCGTATGGAACTGAAATTTACACAGATGACTGTTACTGTATCTTTCTTGATTTTTGTGGCCATGAATTCTTTGATAATTATGCTCATTAGGCTTACACACCTTGCAATTCTGGGGTGGTCCATTGAGAAAGCTGCAATCCGGATGCCGAATGGCATGGCACATGTACCCAGCACGTTGACTACCTGAAAGTTGCTGTAGCGGACCCTGAAACCGAGTTTCTGCAGAGCTCGAGCACACCGTCTAGCCGTTTTCCTTGCGTCATCCTCACTATAAAAGACAAAAATTAAACAAACAAAACGAAACACATGACATAGAAATAAGAGTTTACTAGTTACTTTAATTTTATAATGCATATTTGCATAATATGTATCTAGTTTCTAGTTCTACAGAATTGATCCTTGACTAGCAGTGTAGTATGTTTTTTTATCCATGGTTGCATTCATGTATGAGCTAGCTTCATCAACACAAAGCCAAGGCTTGAATTTAACGAAGGCCACGGAGGCCATGGCCTTCGTTGCCCTGGTTCTTGGCCTTCGTGCCCCCTTCAAATGTTTTCATAGACATTATGATTTTCCAATGAAAGCGCACCTTGCAATGGAAAAGTGGCCTTGCCCCTTTCAGAACCAAATCCAAGGCCTGCAAAGCTAGTCTACGGTACCTTGGGTACTATAATATTGGAAGCAAGATAAATTATGAACCAGGATTTTTCAGTAGCCTATCAATGGTTCAGTTAGTATAAAGTTTTTCTGTACGCATAAAATGATATAGTAGTCCCTACCTGCTGTTTCCTGTGATAGAAACTCTTCCCGATGACCAGATTGTGCAAGTTGCCGATGGATTTCGAAACCTCATGTTCACTTTCTGCAGGATGAAACAAGAATTGGACCTTACTTTACACAGTTACAAACACAAAACAAACAAATGGCCGAGAGCCCCAAACCATTCAGGCCCAGTCACTGGATTTTGCAGGCCCGACTTGGCCAAGTTATGCGGTATTGGACCAGTTACAAAAACAAAACAACCACACAAATAAAAACAAAAATGGCCAAGAGCGCCAAGTCCTTCAGTCAGGCTTAGTCACTAGATTTTGCAGGCCCGACTTGGCCGAGTCATCCGGTGTTGAACTCTGGCAGATTCACCTCCTTCGAAAAATACATAAACTTGACGAAGGAGAAAATACCCTTGTAAACACTTTATGTGGGCCGTACATGTGTATTAATGAGGGAAGTTCTCCTTACCCCATATTCCCTCCGATATTCCACATTGGTTCCTTCCATTCCGATTTTTTTCAAGTTCAAATGGCAGCGTACGCCAAACGTGCACACAACGTTACTAATGAAG
This sequence comes from Astropecten irregularis, assembly GCA_963971285.1. Taxonomy (NCBI): domain Eukaryota; kingdom Metazoa; phylum Echinodermata; class Asteroidea; order Paxillosida; family Astropectinidae; genus Astropecten; species Astropecten irregularis. The sequence continues at coordinate 4,661,003 of OZ020258.1, read as the reverse complement.
ATGTCGATGCTGGGCGTGGCCTCCACGCCATTCTCGCCATTGTGCGCGGCGTAATTGCTGTCGCCATGATAATCGGGACCGCCCATGTCATGGCTCACTGGGTGACTTTCCGTCTGGTTCAAGTTTTCGTGGACAACACGGTTACTTTCTACTGCGGAGTTGGTGCCCTCTAGGAGAAGCATGGCAGCATCTGCCTCAGCACCAGCCATCTTTGTTGACACAGAGCCAACTTTCACTATGTTCGTCCGTTCACTTCAACAAAAGAGAGGAGGGAGCTCTGTTGATGTTTGGGATCTACAAGAAAACTAAAACATTCAAAACAAAAAATAACAATGTCATCAACAGGTATGAAACAGGGATGACTTACCACAACAGAAGTTGAATTTGAATGGATGTATTGTAAGACTTTTTTTCAGCATGTGCAAGATTTTCACCACGCGCAAAAGTTCAAAGATTATCGAGTCACAAGTGTTACCAATTTCAATCTCCCTGTTTTCATTCATAATGATAATTCACTCAGTTCAACATTTCATGATTGATTAATTTTACCAGCCTCCATGGTTCACTAGCTACATCCGAATCTGTTGTCTAGAGCTAGGTCTAGATCTTCGCTCCATTGAAAATACGTGCACTCACCAAGACATTAGACCTAGCCGTAGCTCTGGAAGCCCTAAGTCACTGACAGGGCACATGACTTTGTCAATCAGGCCTTACTTAGTTTTACAATTATTGTAAAGGCAAACAGAACAAAGAAGTAAGTAGCCTATGTTCCATTTTCTTATTCAGCCCCCAAAACATTATAATGAGGTATTAAAGCTACCAATTGCAACTAGACCTGTGTTTGTAGCAACAAACACTGAGCTGTTTCGCGTATGTTTTATAAAATGTAAAAAACAAACGTACACAATTGGCCCAGGACAGAGAAATAGTTTATCAGCGGTGTCTTTATTGTTTTTAACAACAACATGTACATGTATCAGGAACGTCGTCAGTCGTCCATCAATACACGTATACAGAATCATAAACACCATGAGAAACACAGAAATGGCCGAGTCTACTATATGCCAACCCGCGTAGTATGTATGGTTGTGCATATGAGTTGTGAAAACAGCAAAATGACTGATTTTCTAGCTCGCCGTGCTCCGTTCACGTGTACACAATTGGCTCACTACCACGGATAGCCATATCAGCAGTCCAAAAAGTTCCAAAGCACGTGTTTTGTGTTATGTTTGACTCTAAATGGCAAAATTAATTATTCAAAAAAAAATTAATAAAAAATCAGGCGATAACGTAATCGTGACGTCACTTCACAGTAGGGATACTAATACCATTTCCTACCAACCCACCAAGTTTCATTACGATCGGATGTTCGCTTATATGCGTTTCTGGGAAAAAATGGCAAAATTAAATATTCAAAAATCAATAAAAAATCAGCCGATGACGTCATCGTGACGTCACTTCACATTTAGGATACTAGTACCATTCCCTACCTACCCACCAAGTTTCATCACCATCGGATATTCCCTTATATATGAATCTGAAAATCGGCTTTTTGATGACGTCATCATGACGTCACCACTTTTTGATATTTTATGGCACGTGCCTATAGCCCAACAAACATTTTACCGAAAGAATTTCGAAAATACGATTTGTCGTTCATGAGATATAAAGAAAAGGTCCAAAAATTTAATAATTCGTATAAAATCACACGATGACGTCATCGACACGTGACTGCAATTTCTGTCTATAACACGTCCCCATATACTTGCATACCAAGTTTAAGTTGCATCGGACTTGCCGTTCCGGAGATAAAGAGCCCTAAAATTTGCACTTTTATGATGACGTAATTGTGCACGTGATGACGTCACGATGACGTACTTACGCGGGACACTATTCGGGGTGGTGGTCTAACTATGTGCCAAGTATAAAGTTGATCGGAATTGGCATAATGGTAGAAGTGGCTCTTAGAAAACCCCTGTGTTATGTCTATGGGAAAAAAGTGGAAAAAGAAAAAAAAAAAAAAAAGGAAAAAATAAAAAAAAAAATAACAAAAACAAAAGCTGTTCCGCCGCATGCGAAACAGCTAATAATGTGAAGTAAAAAGTACTAACTTGGAATGCTACACAGTCACAATACAACAAGTACAGGTACAAAAGCTAACACTCCAATTGCAACTGTGCAACACAGACACTGAGACAGAAGGCAGAAGACATCATCAGCACATGTCACGCTCACAGTCATACGTGCGTGATGGGCACTTGTGCTAGAAAAAATAAGCCAAAATGCGATAATTTAGCAGATATTACCAACACATTTTACAAATTTCAAGAACCGAAACCTTGCACTTTGAGACAGCAATCTGAAATGGTGCATTCTAACTGTTACATGGCACATTTCCTTGCATTAAATAATCGGCAAAATGAGACGTCTACCTTTCTGCTCCCGATCAAATGTTGATGTGCGCAGCGAACCTTTCCCTGATCCGACGTAGGTGGCGCACTTCGTTGAAAAAAAATTCTCAGCTTTTTGTCTGTAACTTCACGATGAAACAGTTGTTTTGATTGGTTACAATGTGAATAATCATTATGAAGATTTTGATAGATTTTTAACCAATTTTGAAAAAGAAACATTAATTTTTAATAAATTTGAATTAAATTTTACCTAAAATTGCTCATTTGTAAGTTTGTATGATTTTCATCATGAAATCTTTAAAATTACTACTATGGATGGATTTAATTTAAACCAATTAAATAGGGCGTTGCAAATGCATATTTACTGCGTCCCGGGAAATTTAAAGCCAGACGTTCTCACGATTTCGCTGTTGCAACTTGTCCACGATCTCATATGAAACCACCTCAAAAACGATAATTATAAAAGCCTGCTCAAAGACAGCTTTACGTAGAATAACTGTAGGTATGTTGCACTCACTTTGTGGTTTTTAATTGGTGTCATTTGTTGATTAGACATTGAAAATGGATAAATAGTTTCTGCTGCCCCTTATTTTTTGCTCAACTTTCACTTCCCACAATGCATTTTTCATGTGCCCTCACTGCACACTTCCGGCCTGTCCGCGAGAGGACCTGTGGATGAAAATGAAAAATGCATTTAGGGATTGATTAACTCTTTAAGAGGATGTTTAACACTCGGGGTTACCTCAGTTTAGTACACTCAGTCTCAGGGTAGCTGGTACTTCCAAAGTTTAAAGGCGGACACTGTACCCGTGTGGCGTGTTCACTCTCACGAGAGTCCGCCTTACAACTTTGGAAGTAGGCCTAGGAAACTGGTACTGTAGTTTCCCGTCCCAGACCCAATACTCCAATAGATGAAGATTAGTTAGTTTACTGTAGATCTAAGCTGGGTACCAGCTACCCTGAGTGTACTTCTAGATTTAGAAGGCTACTCCGTGAGCCTTCTAGCACTCTTACTTTTCGGTGTGCCGTAACGCTATGGGTTTTGAAAACAACAATTGATAGATGAAATTTTGGTGAAACATTGCAGCACCTACCGCCACTCCTAGATCGTGAATTCCCCTGAAATATTTTTTTTCCTGATCCTCATACATAGGTTATGCTTGTGCAGTCTCATTTTTGTAATTGATCCACATTTTTTCGAGAAAAAATTCGACTTTCTGTGTCACTCCGCTTGCCGAAATGTCCGATGTTAACCTGCTGCTTGAAGTGGTCTAGTCCGCATGCGCATTATTGGATCTACCATTTTCTGAAGGGGTGCAACTTGACTTCACTGGTTCCCCGGTTGCTGCATGCATTGAAATGGGTCTGCATGTACGTGGATACCAGTTGTTGAAGCTTTATCTTTTTTATTGAGGCTGGCTCCCACTTACTGTGTGGTGTGCATGTGGCATACGTGATTTTCATGTCTCCTTCAATAAGCACACCCCTATACAATAATGCTTTTGCCCATACTATAAAATTTATGAATGAACTCGAAATTAGAAATCTTTCCTGAAGTGGAGTGGCACAGAAAGTCGAATTTTTTCTCGAAAAGTTGTGGATCAATAGCAAAAATGAGACTGCACAAGCATAACGGATGTATGAGGATCAAGAAAAAAAATAATTCAGGGGAATTCACGATCTAGGAGTGGCGGTAGGTGCTGCAATGTTTCACCAAAATTTCATCTATCAATTGTTGTTTTCAAAACCCATAGCGTTAGGGCACCCCGAAAAGTAAGAGTGCTAGAAGGCTCACGGAGTAGCCTTCTAAATCTAGAAGTACCCTGAGTGTACTACTACAGACTGTAGTAGTACAGTACTAGTACTAGTAGGCCAAGTACTAGTACTAGTACTACTAGTACTAAACTGAGGTAACCCCCAACACTCAAGTCTCAACAAACCTTGCTTTATTTGTTAGAAATAGGCAGTGTATTATATTTTGCCGGCACCTGCAAACTTACTGCAAACGTTATTTTGCCATTCGGCATTCCCATATTGGCTAAATTGTGTTCTAAGAACGCACCTCCGGCAAAATAACCTTCAGACTAGAGAAAGACGGCCGGCATGGCCAACGAGAAGAATGCATGATGGTACGGGCAAAATATATAAATCCTTAGAAATAATCCTTAAATTAGGGGCCTACTTGACATGAGTCCGAGTCCAGTCTATTCGAGTCTGAGACTGTGTCAGAGACCAGGACCGAGTCAACACATCCGAGTCCTAGACCATGAAAATTCATGACAATCTTGCTCACTTGTGCAGCGAGTTGGCAGTAAGGTGCATGTGCTATCAACTTTCCTTTGCAATATGTGTTGTGTGACATTGTTCTTCATGTCACTGAGGCACTGCCTCCCAGTTCTACTCTTCTTATGCTTATACTGCTTAGGAACGCTGTTGTGAGCTAATGCAATGATATTTCTTATCAAATCTGGTGTAGGCTACTACTTGTTAATGTTACCTACACTTTCTTTTTCTTCCCAGACATGTCTGACATCAGTGCAAGAATTAGTCTGGATGGCTGTATGAGCACAATGAATGGGGGAAACAAGATGTTCACTCCCATGCCCAACAGCCGAGCGAGAAAGAGCATCAAAGCTAAATCATTCAGACAGAGTAATCAGGTACGCCTATGATCCAGAGACAATGTCATTGTTGTCATACATGTATTTGGTTGACTCTACCAATAAGGTGGGGTTAGCTGGTTAGTGTCTTTTAGCTCACCCGGATTATTTTGAGACAAATATTACTAGCTTCTACTGTTCCGAATTCAGAAATGAGATTTTTACTTACCCAGCAATTTTGGTGGTGTCCCAGTAATTTAGGGACACTGCCAACGTAGGGCTGGATAGCTCAGTTGGTAGAGCACCTGTAGTGTACAGTATTCAGGAGGTCCCTGGTTCGAATCCCGCTCCAGTCAATTTTCCTTTCAATGACAAAAAGATCAACAACGAAAAACGGTACTTGCATGTTTTTGTACAAGATCTTGTGTGCATTCTGTGTGTTTACCAGTATTAATTTGGATTGCTGCAATTTTGTAGTTGTGCTGCACTTGCAGATTTCTAAATTTTGCCAGTATTCCAGCTTTATGTCACAAAAATAATGGTTGAAGTGTGAACTTTTTTAAAGTAAGCTTTCACACTGGAACCAAATAATTTTTAATCCTGTTCATCCTAACCCTGTACCGTCTGTAATTAAAAACGAAATGCATGATTTTGCTTTCACAGACAACTCTGGGCTCATCTCCAGTACTTTGCAAGGGACATCGCAAGACTCTGCAGGTCATACAGCCAGCAGCATCCAACAAGGCAAAGCTCACTGAGACTACAAACAGGGTGAGTCCTCTTATCCCAGGCTTGGTTTGGAATGACGAGTGAATTTGTAGTCATGTAGGAAAATAAAACCAGCCCAGTCCGGTTGTCCTGCTTGCTCAATTGCTGTGTGATATTTAGTATTTTTGAGTGCAAGTGGGAAAAACACTCTTGACATATAAGCATCTTACCTACAAGTCCACCCAGGCTATCAGCAAGCCTTGAATTCAACGGAGGCCAAGGAGACCATGGCCTTCGTTGCACTGGTTCTTGGCCTTGGTGCCCCTTCAAATGTGTCCATAGACATTATGATTTTCCAATGGAAGTGCCCTTTGCAATGGAAAACTGCTAGGCCTTGCCCCTGTCGGAACCCAATTCAAGGCCTGTGGCAACTAGTGACTTTTGGTGAACATTATATTTAAACATGAAGACCATGTAGATTCTACAGTGAACATTTTAACAGTGCTATAAAACATTGGAAAATGCAAACCTTGTTTTAAACATTTCAGTAATGGAGATTAATATAAAAAATTGCCAATAATGACAGACAAAGCAAGATACTGGATCACTTACAGACTTAGTCTTTGTCAAGGATGATGCAATGTGTACCTCAAAACAGGAAAACTGAGTGCACTCAGTACAGTATCCATGATGTGTTTCTCCTATCGATCTTTCCTGCAGCCGAAACCGTCCAAACGCAAGCACAACTCAGATGCCACAGACAAACCCAGTAAGATGTCACGGTGCGAGACGGGCGGGTTGCCGTTTCCCATCTACGAAGACTCCAATTCAGGCTCAGAAAGTGCCCCAAATTCTGAGGTAGAGGAGACCAATAGATTTCACTTGTAATCCAGTTGAGGATGGGCAGACAATGTAGATGTAAACTGCCTTTATGCTGTATGCATAACTTTCATCTTGGTCCCTGCAATCCTTGTACCGTTTGTTTCTGACTTGCAAATTATAAAGAGAATGGGACATGGTTGAAAGACTTGCTTTAAAACTGTCTAAACCATTAAGTAGACCTGAATCTGTCCAAAAAATGATGTGAACAGAACTGTGGGAGTTCTCATATGTTATTTTTCTGTAGATTTTTTATCTGCATGTATAAAGGCAGTTTTCATGACCTTTTTTTTTCACCAGGCTTTGTAGCAAAACTGAAACGATGTCATGTTGGTGCCTGATTTATGTCTTGACTCACAAACACGGATTGCTAAATTCATGACGCAACAATGCGTTTACACTTCAGCAAAGTTGTCTGCTGAAGTGAGAAGGGAAGCACACCTTACCATTAAGCAGTGCTAGAAGATTTAGGGCCTGTTTGTTTAATGCACAGGATCACGGATCTTGCGGATCCGGAGTGTACCCTACATAGGACGTGGATCCCTAAATCTGGGATCCTTTGCCTTAGACAAACAGGCCCCAAGACCAAGACCCCAATTAACAGCATTACCAGATTGACACTGAAATAATCGTACGGTGGACATTAAAGGCATGTATGTTGTCGTTTGTTTGTCGCCAGAAGCCCAAGACAGCAGAGGAGGAAGCTTATGAGCTGATGGTACAGGAGCAGGTCCCAGAGAGCTACTGGAAAGACATAGCAGAGGAGAGGAGAGTAGCTCTGGACGAAAGTCTTCGAGAGAACGAACAGGTTGGTACATCATCACATGTAATGCCCATGTCACACAAGGCAATTTGAAGGTATATAATACATGATTGGCAAGGGTCGCAGAACAGCACTCACACAGGTTTATCATTTCATGCACATGCTGGATCAGACAAAGTGTGAGTGCTGTTTTGTGACCTTTAAACTACCCAAATTGATTTAGGTCCACTTTATGAAGACTAAATTACCAAACATAGTAATGCAGTATCTGTCTGTCTTTCCCTTTTCAGCTGCATGGCACCATACATGAATTGAGAACTGAAAACTGTCGACTGAAGGAGATGGCAGATCAAGCTGAGTACCTTGCCTCCGTCTTACAAGTAAATATTCCTCAAATATTTACAAATATATACTCTTAGAAGTAAATATTCAGTTAATAACCTACAGTATATCCCAATGATCCTCGGGATATATGGAGGTTATGTGAATGGTTTCATGTTTTCTTTGACTGGCAAACGAACAGAGATAATTTTCCCAATACAAGTAATAAACTGCTGCAAACTGCTCATTAGCCAAAATGACCTGAGATATATCAAATACTTGGAGTCGGGAGGGCCTGACCTGTTTCGATCCTAGCAGGATCTTTCTCAAAGGCCAGGACACTTCCCAAAAGGAGTGGGTAGCTCAGTTGGTAGTGCTGGCACGCTATTCCAGATGTCACAGATTTGCATCCTGCTCTTATCGGTTTTCTTTGTTCACCTTTCAATAAAATTGACATTCCTGATCTATCATGAAGTCACTTAATGACAGGTTTGACCCTCTTGAGCAAGCATGTAAACTTAAGCCTAATAATGGTGAATGATTGCACTGAAGTGATATGACATGTCTGTACATGTTACTCTGATGCAAAGATATTTCAATTCCACTGATTAATTCAATATCATTGTAAACACTGGTTATAAATATTTGCCTATTTTTGTTTTTTATCAAAGAATGTCATGGATGGGAAAGAAATAGATGATGGTCCTTCAGACAGTGATGACAGCACCGACCACAATGCAGACACGCCGAGTGACAAAACCCAAGGGGAAGACAGTGACGCACACCCTGACGGACAGTGTCAGAACAGCAGTTGCAGCACAAGCGGTGAGGCAGCTAATAAGACCAGTACGGCGGAGTGCAACAGTTGTGATGAAGAGGCATAAATGGAGGAGTGGAATGACAGCATGATGCCAAAGAAATCAACTCAAGGTAAAATTCTAAGAGCAGCTCAAGCAGATCCGGTTCTTTTTGGACTTTTATCAGGCTTGCCATCTAAAAAACCATCGTATAGGCCTACAATAACTGCAAATTAAAATACTCTTTAATATCAAAATTGCTTGTGCTTCGCTCATGTGTTGTAAGGTGAACGGTACATTATGAAATTTCTTCTTGGGAACAGAGTGGGAATTAAGAATCCTTGCTCACGCTTGACTTTCTGGTAAGCTTGTCTTCTGGATCATATCAGCTAAAATACAAGTTGAAGGGCATAGTCTTTAAATAGTTATTATATAATTGGTCATGTTGGATTTTTAATTAAAATGCATTACAGTCACTCTAATTACCTCACTCGATCTATTTTGATACAACAACGCCATCTTTTCATTCCTTTGTGCTGGGTGGGTTTTGATTTTCAGTTCTGATCCAAAAACATACCTTAATGTATTTTCTGGGTTCTATTGTGGGATTATGATGGATCAAGATAATTTTTGGTTCACTTGAGAGATACCAATGAAATAGGAATCCTAAGCCCTTTCTTTTTGATATTTTTTTAAATGCATGTTTGTTATCATCCTTGCCTTTGAGATCATCTGATTAGGTTGAGATTTGTCAATGGAAATGAAATTTCCAATTGCTCTTTACTTCATTCAAACGCAAATGGGGACCTCTGTGTCTGCTGCCACCAAGTGTCTGTTGCCTGTTTAAACCAAAAAGAAACACGGAAAAGTTGCTGAAATAACTGTGTGCCACAGCGTTGTACAGAACATGGCATTGAATTTCTTTTTTACTGTACTCATCTGAAATGACTTGATGCCTGAACATACTCGCAACTTGACCAAGTCTCGCAGATGCTAAAATGTGTGGTATATATCGTATCATTATACCCGCCATTTTGCTTGAAGGCTGGCCAAAGAAGCCAATGATCATTTGATTTGCTGAGCAAATGAGAGCAACTTCATGAAGTGAGGCATAAAAGAGCTCATTGTTTAAATATGCTTACCACTTAACAATTTTAAAATTTCAATTAAGGTCGGATGTTAGTGAAGGCCATCAGATAGGTACATGGTATTCCCCCATATATTGTACTTCCCCACTTGGCATGCTAGGGATAAGGTTATTTTTAAGCTAAACAGCATCTATGGTAAATAGTCTGGTTGTTAAGGAGACTTGGTTTATATTTATTGTTTTTACTGATTATTTTAATTTTTTAATGTGAAAAAAAAACAAAGATGAAGAAAATGTGTCGTTTAGTAAGTGATTTTGTACCATTTCCCTGATTTTTAAAGGTTGCGAATGCCTTTTTGATGCTCAGTGTGCTGTTTTCACACCCTGTTTTATAAAAACAGGTAGAAAAATCTTACAAATGTAGTATTTGGCAGCCCAGTTTTTCAATATATGCCAAAGTTGAACATGGGCTTTCAAATTTTGACTGAACCCTCGGTCCTTCCATCCACAAGCACTCAGGAAATAGTCTTGGAAATGAACTTCTTGTACAGGTTGCAATTGTACATGCACATGCACAGGACTGTGCACTGTAACCTCAGCAGATTTTACTTTATATCGTACTATTGGTTACTGGTGTATAAATGTGAAGTGTTTAATTTTGTTTTCCCTTTCAGTTGACTGTGTTGTGTGTAACTTTGTACATTATTGTAAATGTTTTATTAGTTTATCAGCGAAAGAAGAGAAAACCACAGGTCGTATCACGTATATGAGGTTTTTAATTTGTCTTATTTTGTTTCAATTATTGTCTTTGTGTTTTTGTTTTGTTTGTTTTAATTGTGTTGTGATTTTTCGTTTCTTTCCATTTTGTGGACATGACTGTATGTGATTGTATACATGTGATGTTTAGTTGTCCAATGTTGTCCTGTGTCAGTGTATGAAAGTTATAGAATGGCACATGCGTAGTTCAAGGCTACCGTACTTTTTTTCTCTTTGTCAGTGTTTGTTGTAATCGTAGCCTACATGTACATGTATACATTGCTCATGTACAGATTATGAAGTTGCCACATGACTAGGAAATTTGACATGAATAGCCATTTCCCCACATGTCCTTTTGTCAGAAAGGAAGGAAAGACATTTTTACACGACACTAAAAAACTCTAAAGTGAGTTTAAACTATTGAGAAATTCTCTCATGGGTCTGGACCTCGGTCAAAATCTCTCAAGGATTCACCAGGGACGTGGGTCACTCTCAAGCATTGCTGTCCTGTCACACGATGACACTTTTGTAGGATTTCGCAACCATGAGAGAATTTCTCAATGGTTGAGAGGTTTTTTTTTTTTTGCATCGTGTGAAAAGGCCTAGAGATGACCTAAGGAAACCAAATGAATTTGATCGGGTATAACTGCTGGGATGAATCCATGATCGTTGAACCGAGACTGACGGCCCCAATACTTCATCCCCTTCAGTTCACCCAAAGTCCCAAACGCACCCCAACTTTCGCACACACCCAACTCAAACATGGAAGGTTTCCACTTTCCAAGACCGCTTTTTGTTAGTGTTAGGGTGTGTTTTATATACATGTAGGTTCACCATCCTGAACAGAACACAAAATGAGGCTTGTCCCCATGCAACAGTTGGAATACAGACAGTGGACCGCGAATCTGGTCATTGCGACTCTCATTATAGGTCGGTCTTTCCTGACCTACATAATGGACTTTAGATTTTTGTAAGTTTACTATTTTCGAGCGTGACATCATGCCCATGAAGTCACGTATCGTATTTTGATGTTGGTCAGGGTTTGGGTTGGTCTACATGCATTGTGACCGTTTCTTCCTTGATATCCTTTATGAAACTAATTGTATTATTCATCATTGCGGTCTTGTAGCCTGATTGTTTTTTGTGGGATATATAAAACCCCCTGTCGCATTTCTTGAGACAATCACTTTTCGAGAAATTTTCTGGTGGTAACTGCGCAGAAATCATAACGTGCTACAGCTCTTTGGACCACTATATTGCTTGTGTTGAAATTACTGAAAGTGTTTCCATTGAAGTGCATCTGGGACTTCGTTGGTAGCATTCAGGTCTTTTCCTGTGTCGAGTTGGCCTTGATTGTCACTGAACAAAGCTTTGTCACGTTTAAGCGCACATTATACATGCAACATCGCTCGGAGTGAAACGAACATGAGTCTAAACGGTGATAGATTTGCATCTTGGTTGTGTTGCATCATCCTCATTCTGCTATGTTTCGAAGGAGCAGCATCCGATGAAGGTAAGAGATGAATGTCAACTTTGTAGTTGTGACAGGCCTACTGGTATTCCGTATAAAGATGCATTATAATTATAGAATCGTGTAGGTCTATAGTAATTCCAAAATGTCGGGTCACATTTTGTGATCAATTGTATATACCTCTGCTATAATCGGTAAACCTTTAAGATCCATTTTGTACGTGGCCCTTTTCGAAACGGCTGAGTCGGCTTTGGTATATTGGCTTCATTTGGTAAATTCATGTTTAAATGAACCGTGTTTGATTAGTGCATAGGTGTCGATTTCTTTTCATGATTGGGGCAATGATTGGTGAGGGGGGGGGGGCACGTGCCCCCCCTGGAAAACCTCGTGCCCCCCCTCGTGGCCCCCCATTTGAGATTTGGGTTGGTGAAAAAAATATATAATATATAAAAAGTTTGCCCCCCCCCAACAATTGCTAGTGCCCCTCTTGTGCCCCCCCCCCCAGACTCAAAAGTCTGGTGACGCCTCTGTATGGGACTGAACATTTCATAGATGACTGTTACTGCATCTTGATACGCAGAATGATGTAACTTATTGCATTGCTGGGGAATTCTGTATTGGCTTGCCATGACACACCATATCCGGTGTATACTGCTGATTCGACCATATTAAACAGGAAACTCTTTATGACAATAGCAGAAGCAATGAATTAATCACGCGTTGTGTTGACTTCTCTTAAAATAATGAAAATAAACGGCTCTTATTGATTTCACCATATTCAGACTAAAACATTTCTAAAACCTCACCAAAACCACCAATTTGAAAATGGACATTACATCGTCAAAGTGACTCGCGTCTTTTTTAAATTTCAAATTCATTTTTTTTAATTTCATTTCGTGAACTTGAAGTCGGCATTTTATGTTTTGAGTCATAATGCTATTGAAGGTAGTATCATACTTTGGTATCTCTTTTCAATCTTTTAACTTCAAAAATAAAAAAGAAAAGACTTAAGAAATACTGTGGCCGTTTTTCACTGCGGTTTTCTCGAAAAGTGGACACCGTATGCATAGGACTGAAATTTTCACAGATGACTGTTACTGTATCTTACTTGATTTTTTTTGCCCATGAATCTGTATTTCTTTGATAAAAACCAAAGTATGATATTACCTTGAAACTATAGACAACAATTGATTTGAACACAGTCATGATCATATTGATCAGTGCGAAAATGATAGTGGCGCGTCAACTCTAGGAACGGAAGGAAATTCTGTCAGCTCTCGACAGGACAGTACAGATTCTGTGGTTTATAACAGGACAGTGGTCCCTGGATGAAAAATAATTAGCAATGTCATGAATTAGATCAACAGGACTGGTCAACGGAGAAGGCTGGCTCCGTAATGTGACGTCACGAAATCACACAGATTTGCCTGCTGCCCTCACTTGTGTCGATTTCTTTTCATGATTGGGGGGGATGATTGGTGATTTGGTGTCCTCTGCGAGGGAGCGAAGCGACGGAGCCGGGGTTGACTGTGGGAGGTGGGATACCCCCCTCCAAAACCAGGGACTTTTTAATAAAAACAGAGTCGAAAGTCCCATTTAAGAGCATTTAAAAACGATATTAAATGTATAAATTCACTGCGAAGACACACAAAACAACAAGGATCATGTAATATTTCTATACACTTAAATCACATTGAACCTCAAAATATTGGGGGGGATCGACACCCATGGCTGCCCTCATTGACGACATTCAGACAGTTTCAATTTTGGGTAGCTTGTGGGTTGAGCATGTTGAGAGAAAAATCATCAAAAAGACTTTCTTTCTGTGTTCAGTGTGAGATAAATATTTTTTTTCTCATGTCAAGTAATTTCAGGATTATAGTTCTAACAAGTAAAGCGAGGTTTGTTGAGTAATGAACATCCTCTTTAATATGATGTGGCAATCATTAATATAGGAAGGCATATAAGCTGTCGAGCGCCACCCTTTTCGGAAAATCGAAAGAAACCAACATTGCGTCATACTATAAACTCAATCATTCTTTCCTTATATAGAGTTTCCTTGGGTTCTTAACCTTGCCTGGGATTCTGGGAAGGATGGTATATACATGTAGACGGTTTTCGTTTAAGTTAATATCATATTTAGGTATTTGTCAGAGAAATGCCGATTCATGGACACAAAATATCAAGGAAGATGCTAACGGTCAGCCATTTGTGAAAATTTCAGTCCCATACCGGTCGGACGTGCCCACTTTTTGATGAAACAGTGGAAACGCCCACAATATATTTTAATTTCTGTTAACAGTCTTTTCACCTTAATGTTATTTTTGATCTTTAAAAGACAAATACATGTTTTTGGTCATTGGTTTCATGCACTCTTTTCTGGATAAATGCAGCATTTCAGGCGAACATTTTTTAACATTATGTTTTTACCATCGCCATCTTTACACCCTGTAAGTTATACGTAAATCTGTGACAACTTCTGTTTTGGTATGCTACCAAAGTATGATAATACGTACCTTTAAGCGAACATGGAAAAGTAATTGAGTATTGTTGAAATTGTCCTCTAATCCACTGAGAGAAAACATAATCAATTATTATAACAGTTTAAAATATGATTTCAGAACAAGGGAACTTAGTTATAATGTGAATTCTAAGGTATGAAAAAGTATGTGTGCTGAAATTTATGATGTATTATAATTTGCATGCTTGTTACACACAAACTTTCCATAAAACTGGTTTAAAGGTAGAAGATACTTTGTTCAATGTGTTTCCGTTTATTATTTCCCCAGTGCTGTTATCATGTAGCTTCGAGATATCATGTGGTTTGCATCACGCTAACTATTCTCAATACTACTGGTCGTCCAACAGCGGGCCAACGCCCAACCAATACACGGGTCCCTCGGCCGACCACACCTACGGAGACAGAGTGGGTAAGATTCAAGTCGCTTTTGGTGAAATAAACCAATAAAGAATTGCTAAAGAGTATAGCAATTTGGCTGGCTCTCAGACATTTTGATTTAAGATTAAGATTTGTACAAATCTACAAATTGATCTACAAATTACTTTATCCCACTGCAGTATGGGATGATAATTATGGATGGCCCTTATACAGGGTGTCCTAGAAAAACACGCAACACCGTGTCGGGACTCATTATGTTAAAATTAAACTGTTTATCACTTCAAGATTCAGATATACAACCATGCATGTCTTGGCTATCATCTTGTAGAATTAAAGCTTATTGGGGCTGAAATTGGCGAAAATATGACCAATTGAAAGAGTACTCCTTAAAAACAAATTTGAAAGGATATTAAACACGTGGTTTAGTGGTCAATATGTGTATGCAAGAAATATGAAAATCGGGTTTTGAGGTTAGGTAATTCAGTCTTAGTTTTTTTCATTCAATTTCAGTCCAATTGTTCTCAAAATCTACATGGTGATAGCCGAGACATTGTTATATCACATATCTGAATCTTGAAGTGATAAACAGTTTAATTTTTATACAATAGTTCCGACGCAAAGTGTTGCGTTTTTTGTTTAGCTAAATAATGAGGAGGTTTTAAACTAGGATCTTTTTTCGTCGGTGACAATCAGGATCCCGAGTTTAAAAAAGTTGGTTGCATCCTTTAAGACAAAACAATCATACTTTACCTGAATAAAATCCTATATAGCATGATGTTCATCTTAAAAGACTGATTCCACAAGAATCATGGATTAAGAAAACAATCAGGCACTTCGCGCGAACAAAAAGCTGCTTGAACAAAAACTGGGCATCATGCATGAGTAACTGCATCTCCAGCGCCATTCCTATTGAATCTTAATGTAATTTAAGTCACATATTATAGGCCCGCTTCAAACGTCGAACTTCTGCCGTGTCTAATGCAATACATTGCAATCGACATAAAAGCGGCGGAAGTTCGGCAGTTGTTTCAAACGCCGGTTTTCTGTTAACCTTAATGCAAATTTGAACATGGCGGACCAAGAGAGACTTATGATATTGCATTATATTTTTCTGCGAGAAGGCTGTGCTCTCTCTTTTAAAATGGTAGGGTGTGGAACTCTGATTTGGGACGTTTCAATTTAATTAGACACGGCAAAAAATCGACGTTTGAAGCCGTGACGCTTTTCTGCCGTTAAAAGCGGCAAGCCCTGTCGATCTTTCGGCAGAAAACCGGCAGTTGCTTCAAACGTCGAATTTCTGCCGCGTCTAATTCAAACTTGGGCCAACATTTGAATTAGACACGGCAGAAGTTCGACGTTTGAAGCGGGCCTAAGTTTCTTACTCGACATATTTCTGTATAGAATACACACTGTGGACCTCATGACAAAGGACGTCTACATAATGCAGGATCCCAAGACATTATGTGGACTTGCACACATGCACATAATGCTTTGATGCCAACGAAAATGCCAAAAAGGAGACATTTTAAATTTGTCTTTATCCGTCACTAATTGAAGTTTATCATTCAAGGGATATTCGGTCCAAATTCCATCATGAAAAAATGGGTACAGTTTAAATACCAATGGTTTGAAGTTGTCCATTTGGTCAGTACAATGAGAACAAAATTGGGAAGTCCACATAAGGTATGTAAAACAAACGTGTGTGTATCCGATGTACGTGGTTTAAAGTATGACACAGAGTTTGAATTTCAAATCGTTTGTTCTGTTATTCTTATTACAGGGAAATACATCTACGCTCGATCGAGTCAGATTTCTTATCAATTCGGCCAGCAAAGCACACTGTACTCGCCCGAGTATCAACTGACCGCTGGTCGGGGGAGCCTGGAGTTCTACTATCACATGTGGGATGGCTCCAACCCTGATGACATGGGTTCGTTGAGTGTTCGTGTGTGCGGTGACACCGTGCCGGTGTGGACCAGGCGAAGGAACCAGGGAAACCGCTGGCAATGGACCGGTAAAATCGAGTTCTCGTGCCGGGACAGATTCAAGGTACGTGTAATTAAGTCAGCTTCGTCTTCTTTCGTTTGCTCGTGAGCTTCCCCTCTTCAAAACTGCAATTCGGTTGAGGAAAGCCATGTCCTTGTGTCATGGACAGCGATGCCATGTTCGCCATTGGGTGACCGGACGTGTTGAGGGCAGGACTCGGTGATGTGGTCCACTGTCTGTTCTGGGTACCCCGCAGTCGCAGGCGGTAGAGTCTTTTAGTCCCCAGTCTCTCACAATGTAACCTAACCTTCTTCTTCCGTTTGCTGGTGAGCTTTCCCTCATCACAACTGCAACTCGGTTGAGGAAAGCCATGTCCTTGTATCGTCATCCAGGACAGCGATGCCATGTTCACCGTTGGGTGGCTGGTGTTGAGGGCAGGACTCGGTGATGTGGTCCACTGTCTGTTCTGGGTACCCCGCAGTCGCAGGCGGTAGAGTCTTTTAGTCCCCAGTCTCTCACAATGTAACCTAACCTTCTTCTTCCGTTTGCTGGTGAGCTTTCCCTCATCACAACTGCAATTCGGTTGAGGAAAGCCATGTCCTTGTATCGTCATCCAGGACAGCGATGCCATGTTCACCGTTGGGTGGCCGGTGTTGAGGGCAGGACTCATGTGGTCCACTGTCTGTTCTGGGTACCCGCAGTCGCAGGAGGCAGAGTCTTTTAGTCCCCAGTCTCTGATTAAGTAAGCTGAGGAGTGAAAGAGGCTTTTTATTACTGAAAGGCATGTCCGATATTACACCAATTATAGCTATTCGAAATTAGATACAAGTATAAAGTCATATCAACCAAAGAAATGTCCTGACAAAGGCTGACGCGTTTCGATCATAGCTGGATCTTGCAAGAACACGCAAGTAAACATACATGGTCCTCTTCTCATTTAGCCTTCGATAAAGATCCTGCTATAGGATCAAATTGCGTTAGGCCCTCCAAGCATTTTGTTTTAAATAAAATTTCAGGTCATAATTTTGGCTGATGATCAGTTTGCAGCATTGCAGTTTATTACTTGTATTGCTGTAAGTTAGAGTTTTAGGCCTTATATTAGGAGTTCCTGACCGCGACGTTCCGATCTTGGGATTTTCAAAAAGAGTCTGACAGACAGATATGTAATTAAGCCAATTGGAATCTTTAATCACCTTTATTGAAAACGTTTAGTTATCGATGTAAATTACTTTTTATTCCAGATATATTTTGTGGCAACGCGTGGGAAGAAACAGAGCGACATTGCGATAGATGATCTCATAGTAATGGACATCTTTGATAGCCCAAGTAAGTTGATATCATTTCCCACTTAGGCTTAAATCTTGCGAGTAAAGGATATAATCTCGTGAAGAATGTTCATTTTGATTGATTTTGTATAACTTGTGTGACGTCAAGTGAAATATCTGTTGCGAATTTCCAACTCATGTTTGATGACAATGAGTATTTCATTTTCCTACTGTTTTAAATAATTATTAGTTCACGTATTTTGTTTGGAATGAGTGTTGCATTTTTGCCAATACCAAAAGTTCCCCCATGTTCCGTTTATAGTTTGAGAAACATGTACATAACTGCCATTACGAGTAACTGCCTTGATATGTCGTAAATGTTCCGCTAAATAACATTCACTCTCGACCCAAATAAGCAGATTGTTCATTTTTGTATCACATCGGCTAGTCTGAAGTTGGCAAATCGTATTCTTAATTAATAATGGAAATATATTTACATTATTTATTTGTATATTAATCAATTCTTTTGTTCTTTCAAATAGCAACGCCGCTCATTACAACAAGTGTTGCCACCTCGACACCAGTTACCACAACGCCGCCCAAATCAACCACGACCGCTGCGATCGAGGCACGATCAACTACATCCACATCCACTGCATCAACTACTGCCCGTGGATATACTAGATTCACATCCACTCGCCGGCCAGCAACAATCGCGCCAAAGACGGCACCAGCAGCATCCCCTAAGCTGCCAGCCGACGGTACGGCGGCACCAACCGTAGAATTCCAAACGCCAAAAGGACGGAGTGCAGACTCCAGGACTGGTACATGGACAGAGACGGTTTCAGAAGAAGTCGATTCCTCCCAAGAAGGCACGAGTGAGCCAGCTACGATTGCAGGCGGTAATACTACGACACCTGTTGGTGATATTGCCAACCAAAAAGTGGATGGTAAGTATATGTTGTAACTGTATTGAGATGCAAAGTGTTGATATTTATTTGTTTTTCATTTTAATGGTGGGAGTAAAATCCTTAGCAATTATTATGATGATTAATTTATTGCTTATATCATGATATCAATGTTGCATCTCGCCATTGCAAACGCTCCATGAAAGAAACAAGAACTATTTTACCCTGTCTTATATCCATAGATTGTAGATTATACTTTGATTCTTAAGGTACAGCACAGCATTGGTAACATACACAGACAGAAATGTTCACAGATTTACGTGTAACTTTCAAGATATGAAGATGGTGCCGGTAGAAACATACCGTTGAAATATTTCTGCCTGAAATGGTGTATTTATCCAGAAATTATTAAAACAAAGACCGAAAACAGTTTTGATCTCGGGGTAAGATCCAAACCATTCTTTATGTTTTACAAGAAAAATGAGTCTGGTTTTCTCGCTGTTTTCTCGTGACTCAGATGTCCGATTGAGCTCAAATTTCCACATAACAGGTTGATTATTTCATGTACACGTTGGATTAGACAAAGTGTGAGTGCTGTTCTATGACCTTTGCCAATCATGTATCATACCTTTAACTTTGTATTTCTCTTTGGGATTATTCCTGGACTTCCAGATATTACTCATTGACAGCCACCTCTCGTGCAGTTGGCCATGACCTGACCAAATTATAAATTGAAAAACTCATGAATCGTGATTGTGCCATAACAATTCAAAGTTGGCAACCAAAAAAACTCACCTATAGGCTAATGGCTTATGCATTCTTCCAGCTTGCCCCAATTGTTGTTTCATTTCCCCTAATAATTATTCCCCTTTAAGTATTCATGTTTTTATTTCCTTTCATGTTTCCCCCTTTGTATCACGTGTACAGGTGCACCACCTGTTCCGTTTGTTGGTCCGATCGTGGTGATTTGTGTGGCTGTGCTTTTCTTGGCTTGCACCCTGTGCTTTGCATTCCCGAGGAGAAAGAGGTAGGCCAAACATCAGCATAATATTCTGAATGCCATTTAACAATAAACTTCGTTCAATTACCAAAATTCACAGTTAAAAAAAAAATGGTGATACATGATGCCGGTTTAGATATCTTCACCTCCGTTATCTCTTTCATCTATCTCAATGACCTCTTCTCACCCCGCTGACCCCAGTTAGCTCGGTGGCCTAGCGGTACGTATGGCATCTGTACTAGTAGCAGGTCGTTCTGGGTTCGAATCCCACTTGAGCCAGCTTATGATTTTTGTCAAGTGCACTTATAACGAGCACTGAGTATGCAGTACTCATCTAGGCCTACGGTGGTGAAGAGCAAGCCTAAAAACTTGCAACAAACTCTTCATTAGTAGAATAGTAGACTGACACTTGAACATTACTCAGTTTCCTCCATAGCTGATGTCACGGTACTTGATCAGGAATATTATACAATCATCAAATAACCACAGGGGAAACTGACTGAATTGAAAAGCCGTATCCTCTTTGAGTGATCCCCATGTACCGTTCCCATGTTGCAGCATTGCTGCGCGTAACGGTGAAATGATCCTTTGGATATGCAGTGTGTGCGTGGTTTCATGGCTTATGAGTGCCAAACGAACAAACTATTGGTGTCACCACCAACGTAGGGCTGGGGATATGGCTCAGTTGTGGTAGAGCGCCTGTACGATATTCAGGAGGTCGCCGGTTCGAATCCCGCTGCAGTCAATATTTCTTATTGTTCAGTTTTCAAGGATTATTATACATTAACAGCTCTCTAAATCTTGACTTGATTGCAGCCACCGAGAGGCCACTGCCTCCCATCCCACCGTCAGGTACTCGGTGGAGAATCCCTCGTACATTACAGTGGCAGACTCCTGCATAAACCAAGACAATCCCGACACACAAACAAGTACCAGCCAGTTTCTAGCCAGCCTGTCCGATGGCTACAGCTACTCAGAATTACTCAAGAAATCGGGCGGCCTGGACGAAGTCGCATCAGCAGAACGCGGCGGCACAAACGGAAGATCAGATGCTGGAAGAGGTGTATCCAAGAGGAGAGGAGAATCGCTCCTCTATGAGGCCATTCCAGACCAGGACGTTGAATATGAAGGTTCATACATGAATATGCAAATCAAGGAAGAAGCAGAGGGTTAGGGATTGTAGATAAATGACGCCCTTCTAAAAGAGCATACAACTGACTTGCAATGTTCCCTGTAACATTACTCATATTTCTAAGGATACGGGTCGAATTACCAGTATTCCCCTTCGCCAATGCTAAATATTATTCCATCAAACTTTCAAGACAATGATTAAAGGGAGGGTACAGAATTGGTGAGACAAAATGCACTTCATGATCACAGATTCACATAAAACTTACACAGTATAAGGGTGATGATAGGAGAAAACATCCCATGAAATGTTTTTGTCTGAAATGCCATATTCGTTGAGAAATAAATGAAACTATTTTCCGATTGGAATAAATCGCTTCGAAGCGTTTTATTCATTCGTTGAAATGTGTACAGTTCTCTGTACATGGATTTTAACTATTTTCTCGTGACCCAGATGGCTGATTGACCTCAAACTTCTTACAGGTCTGTCAGTTAAGGTATATGATGGATTACATAATGTGCTTTCACTGTCAGCAACGGTTTTGTCGCAAAAACCAGTTCTGTACCATCCCTTTAAGGCCTACTGTCATGACCATCAAAGTAACTGGGATAAAGGAAATGATTTGTTTTTTTTTGGCTATTACAGACTCGCCAAACGAGTCCACAGGGTTTAGTCCATTTGGACTTGTGTATAGGGTCATGAGGTCCGAGGCCCACTAAACGTGGAATGTGAAATTTGTACATATCCCTAGGAAAGAGAATGTATATTAGCAGATTGTCTGCATGAGGAGAGTTTAATATCCATGTAATGGTTACAGTGTGTCAAAATGGCGATTTAAATGATAATGATTATATAAGAAAGATTTGAGGCTTTGCATGGTTATAATTAGTATGTGGATCGGTTTTTTGAAACATCCTGTAATAATCGTGCGCACTTTCGCACTTCTTTATCGTTCGCACTGATGAGGACTCCTGATGAGGACTGGAGCAGACTAGTCGAAACGTTGAGACCTAATTGCGAGAAGTGCGAACGATATAGAAGTGCGAACGATATAGAAGTGCGAACGATATAGAAGTGCGAACGATATAGAAGTGCGAACGATATAGAACTGCGAACGATATAGAAGTGCGAACGATATAGAAGTGCAAAAGTACGAACGATTATTACATTGTGTTTCCGCAAACCGATCCACATAATGATTATATATATTTACGATTGGAATTAAGCATGATAAAATCTGACACAATACTATTATGTTTTCTAAATCGAAATTACATGTTTATTACTAGTGTTACAATGTTAACTTATTATACTTTATGAAAAAGTATAGTTTAGTGGAAAAATACTCCCTTAAAGTCGTATTTTTCCTTCCCAAGGGGGAAGTGTTATAAGAAAACGTTGAAACGGTATGTAAATTAGGCCCAGTCCAATGAATGCTGAACTTAAAGGTAGTATCATACTTTGGTAAGACACCAAAACAGAAATGTTCATAGATTTACGTATAACTTACAGGGTGTGAAGATGTTGGTGGTAGAAACATACCGTTAAAATTTTTCCGCCTGAGATGCTATATTTATCCAGAAATGAGTAAAACAACGACCAAAAATCTTTTTGATCTTTTATAAGATCAAAAATAAAAGAGAAAAGACTTAAGAAATACTTTGACTGTTTTTCACTCTTCTCTCAAAACGTGGGCACTGTATGGGACTGAAATTTTCACAGATGACTATTACTGTATCTGTCTTGATATTTGTGTCCATGCATGAATCTTCATTTCTTTGACAAAAATCAAAGTATGATATTACCTTTAAGAGAAATTGCATTTACTAGCGAAATGTCTTTTTTGTTGTACACGTAAAAAGAGATTGTGAATAATTGATTACACTACAGTGATATAAAACATTTAGTATCAGACGTATCGAACAGCCATCGTCGCTGTTTTTTCTTGTTTACTTGACCTCCATGACTATCAATAAATGCCCCTTCAACATGGCCTCTAATTATTTATTTTTGTTTCAATGGATATTACCTGATCATTTATATTTCATGCCTGGTAACCGTGGCTATAGTTGATGAAGATGTTATGAATAATGAACGAAATATGAAATAGATATGTCCCCCATTAGTCGTTTTGGGTATTGAGTTGTCAGAATATTATCATTCAATATTATCAATTATTGACCCTTCCTTCATACATTCATTCGTTCATTCATTTATTTCTATTTTCTCTGATGACAACAATATTTTTGTCATTTAGCTTAATAATAATGAATATTTTCACAGATGACTGTTACTGTATCTGTCTTGATATTTGTGCCCATGAATCTGTATTTCTTTGATAAAAAACCAGATAATGATATAACCTTTAAAATCACCCAGTTTCCGACATGGTTGATGTTATTTTGTACCTTTCCCACTTTTATCATGATTGGAGCAGACTCCATGCGCGTAGCGTAAAACTGAGATCACTGCATCCGTCCGAGAGGTAGGCCTGAAAACCATCGAGCATCTCTGTTTGCATTTTCTACCTCCTGTTCATCACGATCGAGCACACACACTTGTCCTCGTCATTAGACATATATTGATTGATTTAAACGGCAGTTGGTTCCCTTCTCACGGACGTATGCAAAATTTAAGATGCCACGTACGCACATCAATTAAGTTCATTATTATATCAATAAGTGCGTACGACTTTATCACATTATAACGAAAACGCGCACTGGAAAGTGAAAATGACTGGCCAGAAGGGAATATATTCGCACTAACAATTGGCTTGTATAGTACATCCGTTTATTCTGTTGACATTGACAGTTTGTCGTAGTATTATTCGTAGAATACGATCGTTCTTCTTTGTCACCAAAGACTAATAATTCTGCATTCCGATACATGATATAAACGCTCGTTGGCGTGGATATTTCAAATCTCAAACTGTTCATTCTTATTAGCAGCTTGGCAATGGCTCGTCTCCTCTCATTGGTAAGTACTTCATCTACCATCGGATAAAGTATCTTAGTATCAACGATCGAAACTCACTTTGCTGTTAAAGAATGCTTTGCTTGTATACGTGTTTAATCTGTACAATACGGATATTTTGTTTTCAAAGACATCGATACTAACGCACTGATAATATGATAGGTATTCTAATTGTTATTCTGTTCAAACAATAGCAAGTTTGCAATTGTCACTACCTTCAAAATATCATTTCAAATAAAATTGATGTAGGACATTATCCTTCAAGGGTTTCAACTTGTCTTTATTATATTACAGCCTATAGATCAGCGTCCACATTGAAATAGTTAATAGCTCATTTCAATATCACATTATAACAGTATTTTAATCCAATAGTAAGCATATGTGCTTTATAAATGTAATTAAGTTAAGTTTAGTCTATCGATTGCGTGCGTGCACCCTCCAAAAATGGAAAGTGAAAAAATTAAAAAACAAACTAGATATAATTGTTTTTTTTTACGATTTCCGTTCTATCATTCTTGCATGCAGGTTGTGCTTGTTGGGATGGCTAACCTCACATTTAGTAGTAAGTATACATAATGATTGTTCATTATCTCGCTCCATCAGTTTATGTTAGAATTAAACTGTTTATCACTTCAAGATTCAGTTATATGATACAGCAATTTATTGGCTATATCACCATGTAGAATTAAAGCAAAATCAAGCTGAAACTGGCAAAAATGTGACCAATAATTGAAAGAGTACGGTTTAAAAATTTGTTTCCAGTAATCCAGAATAATTGGCCAATACACACATAATGTGTATGAAAAATGAAAATCGGGTTTTGAGGTTGGGTAATTCAGCCATAGTTTATTTACCTCAATTTCTGTCAAATTTTACTCAAATTCTACATGGTGATAGCCAAGACATGGTTGTATCAAATATCTGAATCTTGAAGTGATAAACAGTTAATCAGTAACGGTTCTCGACACAAGTTTTTGGGACATGTTTAAATTCAAGGACTTAAAAAGTATTTTATACAGTCACTGTGTGGCGGAACTGTGAACTTAGTGTTATAGAGGTGTATGCAAACACAGCCCAAGTAAAAATCAAATAAAAGTACAATCAAATTCTATTTGAAAAAGTACGAAATTAATGATTTTTATGTCAATTTCCCTCCAATTAATTCATGACAATGTTTTTGGTAGCACATGTATCATGCAGGAGAGGCATATCAGTATCCTCTTTAATTACTGATTTTTCTCTATACATACAGGCACCACCCCCATTACACTATCGACACCGTGTGCAGTTGAAAATATTACAAATGTACAGGTAAGGATCATTATTTGTATAGCGAATTTGAGGCATGAGTAATAATTTTGGTGATAACATTATAATGTGTCAGCATTCCATACCACAAACCTTCACATTAAGTTGAGTTTTGGCCTATAACGTAATTATCATGGTTGGCGAGTCCTGTGCATAGGTGTTTCCATAGCTTATTAACAGGGGCCAATTTCATAGAGCTGCTAAATAAAAATAAGACAATAAAACAAACCACCATTGGAAATTTCATTTGATATTCGTGGTCAGCGAACAACAGCCAATTAGAACTGAAATTGGTTAACACTGCTCCATCTGTTTTCTACGGAGCTCCATGAGTGCCATTCCACTTATCCAGATAATCACTTAATTTATCTTGCCAAGTCGACTTATGGAGTGCATGGTAAAAGTCGTCTTGTCTCAATAATTATATCAACAAGATGACTTTTTGTGAAAAAGAAAGTCGACTTATCCCGATAATATATCTGGCCAAGTCAACAAAGTGCATCTAAATAGTTGTTTTTTATCATGATAGTTAACCTCAGTTTTAGTAAGTCGTCTTTACAAGGTAAACTATTGATCAGGACAAGTCGACATCCTTCTTTCAGTAAGTGTCTTGGCGAGATAAATTATCAGGATATGTCGACTTCTTAGTTTTCACTAAGTCATAATGCACGGATAAATTATCTCGATAAGCCAACCTTTGGCGAGATAAATTATGTGGTTATCTGGATAAGAGGAATGGCACTTGTGGAGCTCCGTAATTTTCCGATGTATCAGTCCACTTATCTACAAAAAAAAGACAATTAAAGATCCAACTCTTCATTATTTCACAGGAAGCGATAGAATGCGATAATGCAGAAAGGATTGATATTGAACCTGGTAAACTGACGGAGACGAAGGAGCAAACGTTGGTAGATTTCCTGTCGTTCATGGTGACGCTGCCCATTCAACAGTTAACGTCGTTGTCCGATACCTTCGCAGTCATGAATGTAAGTCTAAAGCCCCGTTCACACCGGGCCTACGTACAATTGCGTAGTGTTGCGTATCGTGTACGCCGAAATAAGAATAAGTGGTCAATGCACACATAATGTGTATTAAAAAAAAAAAAAAGAAAATCGGGTTTTGAGGTTGGGTCAGTCTTAGTCAGATGGCCGTTACTGCATCTTCCTTTATATATTTGTTTTCATGAATCTGTTTTTCTTTGACAAAAACCAAGGAATGATATTACCTTTAACAGCAAACGTCACAAGAACAAGAATTATAATTATATCTTCGTTATCCACATGACTCAATTATCACTGGAACTTCTTCCTTTTCTGTATGTAGACGGTTATGACGGTCTTTACCAAATTAACGGACCCCGTGGAGAATTTGGTATGTCTTTTTTGTTTTTACATAATATTTGTTTTATGTTATAATGACATGATTTCAATATAACGTTTTGATTTATTATCTGTTTCTTGGTCTATTTGGTTGTTCATTTGTACTTGATACAGTTTTTGTTTTCAACAGTCAATTCAAGATGCGGCTAATATTACGGCTCACACCGAGAAGATTCTGCAACTGTTGGCAAGAACGTTAGCACCAAACACCTGCACAGGTCGTGAATACGGAAGAAACAGTAAGTTATATTTTTCTTTAGTAAGAAAAATTATAATTGTTTCTTTTTAAAAACAAACCTTGAAATCGGTTAATTTCATCACCAAATAAAAAGAAAAGGCCAGATTATGAGGTGTTAATGATACGAGTTCACCTTTTGTGTACGCTGCTGTCTGGTGATGTTTTTTAAGGCGAATATGATCACAATGTTCTCAATTTGACTTTCCACACAATTCTAAAAACTCAGGGCCTGTTTGTTAATGCACATGAACACGGATTCTACTGATCCGGATCCCATTTTAGCGTACTCCTGCATAGGACGTGGATCCCTAAATCTGGGATCCCTTGCGTTTAACAAACAGGCCCTTGATTTGTATACCGTCACAAAATGGCGCTACGCAACGCACAGAACACCATTTTATACCCAAAAGATTTGGCAGGCAAAATAATGTACAACCACCAACAATGCAAGTGGAACGTATAGCGGTCTTCACGTTGAAGTATATCTCATAATGAACCTGATTGGTTAGAGTGGATCTCCTTAAAAAAGCGAGTGCAAATTGAAAAATGATCTCCTTAAAATTCTAATTATCATGATTTAGGTATCACCATTTGCAAGCCCCCGTCTGTAGCAGACTTTGCCGGATATATGTTTTCCTACGAGATGTTACCGGACGGCAGTGATGCAGTTTTCTATGAGGAAACATTGACCTTTGACCTGTCAGGTTTAGAGCAAGATGAAGGTGAGCTCCAAACAGATTTGATGGAACAGAAAAAAAGTCATACAAAATTGTACTGCGAGAAGTAATGGATTGATTATTGAACGGAATAATCATATGAACACATTATAATTATGAAAATTATGAAAATCGATGATGTTCAATTGCATCTGAACGATATGTAGGCCCTACATGATTGTATATGGAAATTTCGGTGCTGGGTAACTGCACACAAAACCCGTTGTCTTAATTTATAACGACTTAACTGGATTTGTGTGCAGTTACTCAGCTGCCGATAACAGGCATTCGTAGCACACGCCCATTGCTAAATACCGAGTTTCTGAGCAATATAAACCTCAGCCACGCGACCATAATTAAGATCATATAAAATTGCATGTGTAGACCTACAGGATTCTGTAAAAGTTGCTTATCAGAGTCCATTTGCATTAGTTTTTTTGTAGAGATTCTCTTGTGTCTTTTGGTTTTATGGTAAGTGCAGATGACGTGGACGTGGTATTTTGGAGAAAAGCAAATACTGGAATCCTTGTAGATGAGGTCAGATATCACGAGCAAACAGAGTAAGTCTTTAGAAATCATCGGTATAATTGCATGGGTGAAAATTATTGTTTTGTGAACAGGAATTGCAGTCCTATAAGTCTTTTTAACTTCTCAGACCGTTTATGTTGAGTTCATCCAGTTCAAGGCTTGACTAAACTCTATTGATTTGATGAGCCAAGAAATTATCCTCACTGATCGGAGCCATGGTCCCAGTGGAGATTTTTACCCAGGGGCCAATTTCATAAAACTGTTAAGCACAAAAATTTGCTTAGCACAAAAATGTCTTGCCCAATAAAACAAACCACCATTCAAAATTCCGTTTGATATTCATGGTCAGCGAACAACAGCCAAAGAACAATCACAAGTGATACACAACACGTGGGAATTTGGTTGTTAACCCTGTTTTTATTGAGACAGAAATGTCGTGCTTAGCAAATTTTTGTGCTTAACAGTTTTATGAAATTGGCCACTAAATAGACAAGGAGCATGGACCATGAAACAATTAGAGTTCTCAACCCTGTCTACATATAAGGTCTGACTTAACTTAATTCATGAAATAGACCTCAGGGAACATTTCTAGGTACTATGTGACCTCAAATTGTGGTAGCACTTTTGTGTAATATCCCCAAAACATTTTTTTTGCAAACTTTCTCAAAAGTGATACCACAATGTGAAACCACATACTACCTATAGCAAAGCTGTTAATGGTATAAACTTCCATTTAATGAAGTCTTAGATGTAGTGGGTGTTGAGCTAACACATGAATAAGAGGGTTTTCAGAACTTTGCTCATTGACTATTATTGTTGCCTTTTCAGCGACCTACAGTGGCCCAATCGGACGTGGTATCAACTAAACAGCGCCACGTTGACATTTTCCATCTTTCTGTCCGGAGAGCGAACGCTGGTGCCTACTACATACGACCTGCATCACATCAAGGCAAGGAGACGGTTGACAAAATTATTATTAGTATTATTATCAGCAACAACTTCAACAAATATGTTTACAAGGAATGTCTCCTTTTTTCATTGTGCGCAACCCTGAATTGATTTCTTTCACCATCCATCCGTAAAAACTATGATATCACCCATTACCGTATTTAATATGTTTGCAATATTTTCTTTCATAAATTATGTGGTAAGTTCCACATACGTAAAAACCAAACATCAATGGAAATCAGAACAATTTTTATATACTGTTTGTGACAAACATCTAATTATGGTTCTTTAGCCTTCGGTAAAGATCCTGCTAGGATCAAAACGTATCAGGTTCTCCTATAACTCCAAGCATATCAGGTCATTTTTATTGCTGATGAGCAGTTCACAGCAGTTTATTACTTGAATTGAACATTTTAATGATTTCATTTGTCTATGTGTCTAATAATTTGCTTTCATGGCCACTCGGCCTATATTCTGTCTATTTTTATTACACACTGCATGCAGGATGGGGGAGAAGATACGTATAGTGGTTACAATACAACGATTACCCAAACCAAAGATGCAATATGTGTATTTGTGGATGATGCAGACACCCAAGAAGTGTAAGCCTCAAATTTGTTTTGGATTAATCTCAAAACGGCGTCCATGGAGTATAATGTCTTTATTCGCAGATGAGTGCTCTGTATTGTTTTTAGGAACTAATTGGTTCATAATGAAGGAGCCCTATAGGTGTAAGACATTGATATGAGATGCTGTGGTTTAGTGACAAGTTTGAAATTATCATGACTCTTCAAGTAGACGTCTCTCACTTTCCAACCACATCTGGAACAACGTGAACAACGACCTTTACAGCCTCGGCTCCTAGCTTTCCCCACTTAAACACTATACAAACATCACATGGTTTGAGGGTGGACAGTCGATTCTTGCTCCCGTTGTGTTGGAAGTTGACAAACTACCGATATAGTCCGCGAGGCGAAGCCGCGGGAATTAGTTTGTTAAATTCCAACACCGAGGGGAGCTAGCATCGACTTTCCACCCGAAGTAAACCACGTGATATTTGTTTTACTATACCTCATAAATATCTTGTATTGTCCACAATTTCGTCAAGAAGTTCGTTTTCGTGAACTTCATGTATAAGGCGAAGTTCACGCACGCGCTCTGCAAACTAAGATAGATGCGCAGTGAGATGTTAGGTTGTGTAACAGTTCCTTCAGCTTACTCGCTGGTGATCAGCAAATAATTATGGTGAATTGACCAATTGCAATTCGGCTCTATCTCGTGAATATTTATGAGGTATAGTAATGAGTTTTATCAGTCACCTCGATCTACTTGCAATTTGCTTTAATTTCCTGGCATTTGAAAGCAAATGAAGCCACTAGGTTACGGTATGCAGGAGGTCGCTGGTTCGAATCCCTCTCCAGTAATGTTTTTCTATGTTCACCCTTCAAAACATGAAGTATACTATTTCTGTACATTTTAGTTGATCGGACTTGAGAGATCAAACCTTAGGGCCTAAGGGTTCTGTTTTCTAACCTAAAGCTTGCACTTTCTGGCTACACCAGGCAATGGTCTACGTGGGGTTGCAGGGTGGTACCCGAGAAATCCTCCAGATGGCAAACTTCCTGTACGTCCAACCACACCACCAGCTTCGCTGTCCTGATGCAGGTCACGTCCACGGAGGTCGAGGTAAGCAGTTTAGTGAACAGGGGCCAATTTTATAGAGCTGCTCAAGTAATAAAATTTACTTGAGTACCAAAAACCTTGGTAAATAAAATCAGTATACCAGCCAAAACTCCTTATGAATGTTATGCTCTGCAAACAATGGCCGAATACAAGTCAAAAGCAGTAAACATCACATGAAAACTTGGTAATCCTGTTTGATCAGATATTTTTTTGCTTAAGCAGCTCTATACAAATGACCCCAGTTTAATATACTATAGTTTTTATTATAGGTAGTATCATACATTTGTTTTTATCAAAGAAATACAGATTCATGGAAAGAAATATCAAGACAGATACAGTAACAGTCATCTGTGAAAATTTCAGTCCCATATGGTACCCACTTTTTGAGAAAACAGTGAAAAACGACCACAGTATTTCTTAAGACTTTTCTCTTTTATTTTTGATCTTTTAAGAAATCAACAAGATTTTCAGTCGTTGTGTTACTCTTTTCTGGATAAATACACCATTTGAAGCGGAAAAATTGTAATGGTACGGTTTCTACCAGCACTATCTTTAAGTTATTCGTGAATCTGTGAACATTTCTGTTTTGGCTTCTTACCAAAGTATGATACTACCTTTAAATAAAGTCAGAAGAGCTCCGTGTTCGTTCACGAACTCTTTTAAATGTCTAGTTGTAAATTCGTTCTGTGGTTCATTCTGTGTAGATTCCAGAACCGGATAAGCTCGTCCTGACATGGTCTCCATACGTGGGCTGCTGTGTAACCATCACCATGGTACTGCTAACATTATTCGTGTTCTTCTATTTGGGGTAAGCAACTTTGTATGAATTGTCAGAGCAAATATAAACCTCGGTGAGGGGCAAGCCTCATTTGCATATTATCTTTTTCCCGACCAAAATCATTTAATATTCATGATTTACTGCGGTACCCGCCGCGATATTGGATTCGATTCACCCTGAAGACCCCAGCTAGCTCGGTGGCCTAGCAGGTAAGGCATCTGCACTAGTAAGCAGGATGTCGTGGGTTCGAATCCCACCTGAGCCAGCATGTGATTTTTTCACGTGCTCTCACAAGCACTGAGTATACAGTGCTCATCCACGTCGGTGAAGGGCAAGCCTCATTTGCAAAATATTAACCTATTAACCTATACTGAAGGTATTAGGGGCCTAAAAGTACAACACATGATCAGTAAAGGTCATAGAACAGCACTCGCACTTTGTCTGATCCAGCATGTACATGAAATAATAAAAGTGAGCTCAAAATGATAAAACAATTAGCTCAATCGGACATCACGAGTCACGAGAAAAAAAAAATCGAAAACCACACTCAATTTTTCTTTTAAAACATAAAGAATGGTTTTGATCTTGCATAAGATCAACATTCCAATTATACATGTCTTTTCATTTCCAGTCTACATCAGGTACCATACATTTTAAACCATTAAGTACATAACTGGTAAGACAAAATACACTTCAAGATCACAGATCACAAAACATCCCATGAAATGTTTTTGTCTGAAATGCCATATTCGTTGAGAAATGAATGAAACTATTCTCCGATTGGAATAAATCGCTTCGAAGCGTTTTATTACGAACGCATAATATCGTTGAAATGTGTAAACGGGTTTTCACTATTTTCTCGTGACCCAGATGGCTGATTGACCTCAAACTTCTACAGGATTGTTAGTTAAGGTATATGCTGGATTCAGGGGCGTAGCTACGGGGGGGGGGGGGGCCTGGGGGGGCACGTGCCCCCCCCCCCCCCCACAAATTCGGCGTGCCCCCCCCCCCAGGTGCCCCCCCACAAAAAATCGTGGGTATAAAAAAAAATAAGCGTTATCTGTAGGGTATGATAGCTATAAAGGAAATAAAAACATTTTTACAGCTTTTACTGTTCCAAAATGATATTTTTTACTTTCAGCAAATGTTCCTGAGTCCTTAAAACCCTACAGTGAAGAAATCTGTGCAACATTTCAGTGTAAAAATGCAATTTTCTTACGCGCTTACGGTTGCGAACTTCAAACAGCCCATCTGCCATTTTGTCTGGTTTGGCTAGTTAGTCTGGTCCCCAGATTGAATTTCTCCCGCTCAAGAGTGTTGGATTAAAAGAAATAATGAAGTAATAATATAAATAAATGAATAAATTTATCGGAACAATTGCTTCCAAAATAAGGCTCAGATTGCACCAAAGAATATCTAGAACCCCTGAGCTTCCAGGGCCCTTAAGCGGGCCCTGGACCCCGGCCGCAAGGCCTTCGCGCTTATCCATGATTTTCCAGGGAGCGTGGAAATAAAATACTCCAATTCAATAGCAACGGATGCGTTTCGGGGCGATCAAAGCTAGCTAATTTTGTCTTCCCCCTCTTTTTCAGCTCTTTTGGAGTCTTTCTGTTTCCCTTTTTTTTTTTTTTTCTGTTTTTTTTTTTTTTTTGCTTGAAGAAAAGGTTGCCCCACGCCCGCTGGATCCGCCCCAACCTCGCATTTCTCATATTTTGCAAATCTCCAGTTTTGAAAAAAATCCGGGTGCCCCCCCCCCCCCACAAAATTCGAAGGCCCCCCCAGTGCCCCCCTGCTGAAAAAATCCTAGCTACGCCGCTGGCTGGATTACATAACGTGCTTTCACTGTCAACAACGGTTTTGTCGCAAAAACCAGTTCTGTACCATCCCTTTAACATTTCTAGGGTAAATTGAGGAAAATTCCAATTATACGTGTCTTTTTATTTCCAGTCTAGATCAGATATCATGTATTTTTAAAGCTGAAATAGCCGTACTGTGATGTATATAATGCAATTTCGTTCTCTGTGTATTTTATATTTGGCAGCGCTGTGTCGAATCGTAGATTCTCAACACGATGGTTTCCATCTACCTGCTCATTTCTAGGGCAAACTGAGAAAATTCCAGTTATACACTTGTCTTTTTTTCAGTCTAGGTCTTTGTTTTAACTTGAAATTGCCCCACTTAGGGCAAACTGAGGAAAAATTGCAATTACACACACAAGGTCTTCTGGGGCCAATTTCATAAAACTGTTAAGCAGAAAAATTTGCTTAGCACAAAAATGTCTCGCCCAATAAATTAAACCATGTGCACCATTGAACATTTCACTTGATATTCATGGTCAGCGAACAACAACCAAAGAAAATCATAAGTGATACACAACACATGGAAATTTGGTTGTTAACCCTGTTTTTATTAAGACATAAATGTCATGCTTAGCAAATTTTTGTGCTTAACAGTTTTATGAATTTGGCTCCTGCTTATTGTATCTTTTTACAGAGGTTTGCTACAATTCGATCGGTCTTTCATCCATGGTAAGGCTCTAGTTGCAGTCTTGATGGCCCAGATCGTGTTCCTGTCAGGTATCGTTGAAACTGAGAACAAGGTAAGTTTTAGACAAGAAATGGGAACCCACTCGACAGTAAAATACCTCAGGATTTATCATGTAGGCTTCCGATTTAAGGTGGTTATACATCATTGTCATGCCCCAGATTTGATACGTTCCATAGGTTTCCCACTCTGAGGTCCCATGCAGTCCCTCCATTACAAACAGGCATTTGTTGGTTGTGCAAAGCAAGCTATACGTGAAGCCACCTTGTTTGTCTTCGACAGGGCGGATGCATAGCTGTGGCCCTCCTCCTGCACTTCTCCTACCTCTCAGTCTTCACCTGGATGGCAATTGAAGCAGTCCACATCTACCGGAAGCTTACCAAAACCCACGGGAGTAAGCCCATCAAGATGTTCCCTTACTTTATCATCGGATGGGGTATGCCTCTTGTCATCAGCTTGTTAACATTCGGTGCCAGTCAAGAGGGGTTCGGCACAGGAAAAAGGTAAGAAATGCCGTAATTGGGTCTTCTTCGTATAGCCTTTGGGAAGAGTAGGCCTATTGAGTTGCGGTATCTAGGCCTCTGCTGTAATCTAAATACAGTTTGCTTATACTGTCACATAATCACTTGAATGGATATGAGACAGATACATTATTGGAAAATTTCACAGAGCAGGCCTCAGGTCTGAGCCTCATGTCTGAGCAGGCCTCATAGTTTGTCTGAACAAACGAAAATGATAAACCTATGGAAATTTGATCTCAGTGGGACATCTGAGTCACGAGAAAATAAGAAGCACGACTACATATTCCTTATGAAACATAAAGATCTTACCCCGAGATCAAAACTGTTTTTGGTCTTTGTTGTACTATTTTCTGGATATACACCATTTCATGATGAAATATTGTAACGTTATGTTTCTACCAGCACCATCTTCATATCCTGAAAGTTATAAATAAATCTGTTAACATTTGTGTTTGGGTAATACCGATGACGTACTGTAGGCCTACCTTTAAACGCATTATGTCTGACGTGCTGA
This sequence comes from Astropecten irregularis, assembly GCA_963971285.1. Classification (NCBI taxonomy): domain Eukaryota; kingdom Metazoa; phylum Echinodermata; class Asteroidea; order Paxillosida; family Astropectinidae; genus Astropecten; species Astropecten irregularis. The sequence goes on along the minus strand of OZ020258.1, from coordinate 4,625,893 downwards.
TGAAATAGCTGTGTGTGTAATTTTGTACCTTGGATAAGAATGAAGGCATGATTTCCAACAATGCTTAAAGGTACTATCCATAGAGATACATACTAATAAACTAGAGGGCGGACGCACAATACTCCCGTGTACTGTGGCGCTGTGATCGCATGGGCCCGTGCCGCCATTGCAATTAAAGGCACGAATTACGTATACGCATGCGTACCAGGGAACGATATGCTGACGGAGCACTTGCATAAATTACAGTACAAAGGCCTACGCCGTACGTACACATCAAGGATAGTTATGCGCCGGCGCGGCGCCTTTTTCAGTAATGGCGGATCGATCCCCATGTTGTCACAGAAATTTCGCAAGGCCCGCCCTCTAGTTAATTAGTATGTATCTCTATGGTACTATCATACTAAGAGACCAAGGTAAGAGACCAAAACAGACATGTTCGCAGAATTACGTATAAGTTTCAGGGTATGAAGATGGTGCTGGTAGAAACATACCGTTAACATGTTTTCGCCTGAAATGGTGTATTTATCCAGAAATTAGTAAAACAACGACCGAAAATCTTTTTGATCTTTTAAAAGATCAAAAATAAAAGAGAAAAGACTTCAAAAAATTATATGGCCGTTTTTCACGATTTTCTCAAAAAGTGGGCACCATATGGAATTGAAATTTTCACAGATGACTGTGACTGTATCTTTCTTGATATTTTTGCCCATGAATCTGTACTTATTTGACAAAAACCAAAGTATGATACTACCTTTAAGATTTGAGATTTGAGGCTTTGCATTATGACGATCATCATTGGGAGAGATAACTTATGCATAATTCTTTGGGGAAAGGTGTTGAACAGTGTTAATATAATATTGTTGACGAATACCAAGTCTTGAAAGATTAAGTATATATTTGATGGAACATGCCACATCTTCTTATGCACGTGTAGACTGTATCACGCTTTGTATAATGTTGCATTGACTTTCCCATGCGTCCAATAGTTGCTGGCTTGACACGTCTACAGCACTGACATGTGCATTGTTGGTTCCACACGCCATTGTCATAGTGGTAAGTACATAATGAATATTACCAATATATTTAATCAGCCCTTAATGTGTGCTAGCTGAAAGTGTACATTAGGATTATATAAATAAAACAAGAAAAAATTTTTTTTTTTGGTTTACAGGTTAGTATTGCCGTACTGGTAATGGATGTTGTTAAAACTACCCAAGTCGGTAAGGAGGAAAAATGTCAAAACATTAAGTAAGTATACATTTTTAATGAAAATAGATGAGTAATGTTTCCATATTCATGTATAACGCAATATCGTTTAAAGGTAGTATCATACTTTGGTAAGAGACCAAAACAGATATGTTAACAGATTTACGTAAAACTTTCAGTGTATGAAGATGATGCTAGTAGAAACCTACCGTTAAAATATTTCCGCCTAAAATGGTGTATTTATCCAGAAATTCAAATTAGTAAAACAATGACCAAAAATCTGTTTGATCTTTTAAAAGATCAAAAATAAAAGAGAAAAGACTTAAGAAATACTGTGGCCGTTTTCACTGTTTTCTCAAAAAGTGGGCACCGTATGGGACTGATATTTTCACAGATGACTGTTACTGTATCTTCTTTTATAATTTTGCCCATGAATCTGTATTTCTTTGACAAGAGCCAAAGTATGATACTACCTTTAAATCTCAAAGAGCTTGACACTAATGTCCCGATTGGTATAAGACGATTTTTTGATATCTTGCCAGGCCAAGCCTAAAAAGCGCCGTCATGATACTGCCTTTCCTGGTCCTGGCTTGGGTTACTGGGCTACTGGCCGTCAGCAGCGATACCGTGGTATTTCAGCATCTCTTCGCAGCCGTCAACACCATGCTAGGCCTTGTCATCATCCTGGCCAACTCTGCTTTCAATTCCGAGGTCAGCGAACAAATTTTTTCTCCAAGTTTGTTCCCCGAGGATGTTATATCCTTAAAGTAATTTATGTTTTCATCGTCTTAATTTGCAGGTCCGAGCAGCGTTTGTGCGTAAGAGGGAGAACCAGGTCAACGACCAAAAAGCCATGGTAAAGATTTATTCATCTGTCAACTAAAAACAAACATTGGCCATTTTTCCAGGTTCCAGCTAAATATGCAAAATAATAGCACTACTGAGATGCTTGACTCTCAACTGTGCTTAATGTAGTATCATACTTTGGTAAGACACCAAAACAGAAATGTTCACAGATTTACCTATAACTTACAGGGTATGGAGGTGGCGCTGATAGAAATATACCGTTAACATTTATTCGCCTGAAATGGAGTATTTATCAAGAAATTAGTCAAACAACGACCGAAAATCTTTTTGATCTTTTAAAAGATCAAAAATAAAAGACAAAAGACTTAAGAAATACTGTGGCCGTTTTTCACTGTTTTCTCAAAACGTTGGCACAGTATGTGACTATAATTTTCACAAGATGACTTTTACTGTATCGTCCTTGATATTTTCGCCCATGAATCTGTATTTATTTGACAAAAACCAAAGTATGATATTACCTTTAACCAAAACTTATATTCAATAATAGGAGCATCCGATGTCATTTGCCTACCGGACGAATCCATCGCCAACATCAGAGGAAACATTCGACCCAAGAGGGCGCTCGGAGGATTACGAGTTTAATGAAGGACTCACTGATGCCACTTCGCTTTCCTCAGGTATGATGTTTTAATAATTAGTTCTGGTGTCGATTTCACGAAACCCTACGATCGATCGTAACTCGAGTTACGAAGGATAACCCATCGTAGGGGCCTATCCCACGTACGGCTTCAAAGGTCTTACGATTGAAAGCAAGTTACGAATGCTTTGGTGAAATCGACCCCTGGTAAAAAAAAATTGAATTAAATGGAGAAAAGGCAAACCAAAAGAATCAAATGCTGCCTTTTATAATATAATGGAGCTGTTCTTTATCAGACCACTGGGATATTTGAATTTCAAAATCATGGACAGCACAGCACATAAAATTAAACAAATAAGTATGCATTCTCGGCCAAAGTTATAGTTCACGGTGTTGTATATACCCAGTAAATGTTTTAAAGGGAGCATATAGGATTTACAAGGCCTGCAACAAAAAAATTATTGAGTTTGAGAAAGAAAATGGACTCAACAGTTCGTAAACAGTGCAAACAGTAACCATGGGAAATTTCGGTTCATCAGATGCTGGGTTTTTCAAGCAAATTTTCAAGCAAAAGATTTTGTGTCTTTTCCAAAGATCGTCCGTCCGAACGATTTTTGGAACAAACATAAAGTAAACTATTCTTCATGTTTTATAACAAAAATCGAGTCGGGTTTTCGCTAGTTTCTCGTGACTCAGATGTCCGATTGAGCTCAAATTTTCACAGGTTTATTATTTCATGTACATGCTTGATCATACAAAGTATGAGTGCAGTCCTCTGACCTTTACCAATCATATATTGTACCTTTAATTCACTGTGCGTGGTTTATATTACATGCATGGAAACACAGGGTCCAGCTGGCAAGATAATTCCAGATCATCACACCTAGACGCCACCCAGTGGAAACACTCGGTAATAACCTCATTTCAGATCTTGTACTTTTGTGTAGTGTTTGACCATGAGTAGAATTGTTATTGCATATGTGGATCACTATCATTTGGAGGGGAAAATCACCTTCTCATAACCTTCCAGAAACAGAAAAAGTGGAAAGTTATCAATCGATACGGTTTACTTGTCATTTTGCCACACACTCTCAGTTTTTGAGGCACATGGTTTGGAAAGGAACTAAATATTACCAATTTGCACTTCCTCCATGTAAAATATGAAATGTATGTATCTGTAACATTTGCAAACCACACTTTAATTGTCACTAAATGACGATTGTGTCCATCCAACCCGTCACTCAAAACATGACGTGAAATTGTCATTGCACTCATGCTGCATGATTATGTTACTCACCCTGATAAATAATGTGCATTCATTTTTCAAACAATGTCGAGTAATTTGTTTTTAAATTGAAGCTTCCGGTGGAGGTCAGTTCATAATTAAACACGTGCTCAGCTTGGAGTAAATACATGCTTTTTTCAAATAAATGTATGGATTATGATAAGCTAACTTGAAGTCTAAACATTTTCTGACTTTTACATCAACCACGAACATCCGTGTACAGGAACATTTTCCAGGATGTACGTTCGATATGACGAACACAGCAACATTAGGAACAACGGAGGCTGAAGCCATAAGCGGGCAGTCCGAAGACAAACTTGAAACAGGGGAGCGACCATGTACCTCATCTAAGACCAGAGGGAGCTCGGCTGCCTCTCGCAGTGGACATACAATGGAGGCTGAAGCAAACAGGCAGTCAGAAGACATACTTCAAACAGGAGGGCGACCAAGGACCTCATCTAAGACCAGAGGGCGCTCCCCTGCATCTCGTAATGGACACAGCTTGGAGGCTGAAGCAAACAGGCAGTCAGAAGACACACTTCAAACAGGAGGGAGGCCAGGGACCTCATCTAAGACCAGAGGGCGCTCGGCTGCCTCTCGTAATGGACACAGCTTGGAGGCTGAAGCAAACAGGCAGTCCGAAGACACACTTCAAACAGGAGGGCGGCCAGGGACCTCATCTAAGACCAGAGGGCACTCGGCTGCCTCTCGCAATGGACACAGCTTGGAGGCTGAAGCAAACAGGCAGTCAGAAGACACACTTCAAACAGGAGGGCGGCCAGGGACCTCATCTAAGACCAGAGGGCGCTCGGCTGCCTCTCGCAATGGACACAGCTTGGAGGCTGAAGCAAACAGGCAGTCAGAAGACACACTTCAAACAGGAGGGCGACCAGGGACCTCATCTAAGACCAAAGGGCGTTCGGCTACCTCTCGCAATGGACATACAATGGAGGCTGAAGCTAACAAGCAGTCAGAAGACATACCTGAGACTGGAGGGCGACCAGGGACCTCCTCTTATACTATAAGGCACTCGGCTGCCTCTCGCAATGAACCTGGAGGGCGACCTGGTACCTCATCTAACACCGGAAGGCGCTCGGCTGCCTCCCGCAATGAACACACCACGGAGGCTGATGCTAACAGGCAGTCAGAAGACATACTTGAGCCTGGAAGGCGACCTGGTACCTCATCTAACACTGGAAGGCGCTCGGCTGCCTCTCGCAATAGACACACCACGGAGGCTGAAGCTAACAGGCAGTCAGAAGACATACTTCAAACAGGGGGGCGACCTGGTACCTCATCTAACACTGGAAGGCGCTCGGTTGCCTCTCGCAATGGACACACTGATGGCGACATACGCGGCGGAGGTAAGCTTATTTTAGATAACATTTAAATTTCTCTTTCCAATTATCATATGATGTTTCGTTTTACTCGTTCATTTTAGTATTTACCAAATCATTCCAGTTAGACCTTTTTCTTTAATTTAGTACAAAATCGAACAGAGCTTAGAGGTAGTGATTCCATCTGTAACGATAGATATCGTACAAATAACCACTTGATCCAATAATGAATTGACATTAATTTGTTCTTTTCTGCCATGCTCTTTCAAAATACATCAACAACAGCGGCCATACCTGATGCAGGAGACAATTCAGAGTCTACACCCGACACTAGAGGGCGGTCTGCTCGATCTGACAATGGGCACGCTGATGATGGCACTCTAAACCCAGGTAAGGATAGAATGGGCGTTTCAATGGTCAGTAAATGTAGCTTTACCATTAAAACGTTGAAAAGTATCGGTAGGTTTAATGGTTTGACTATAAAGGCGTCGTGCTTTTCTATAGTGATGTACATGCAAACGCTCATCTGATTGTCTTTAGTGACCTTTTGAGAAGTGAAACTAATTCCTAATTCGGACATCATAAACAAAAATATCGGCATGTTCAAGTTTACGTGTAGTCTGAGTATCACCTGTTTTGCTCCTTGACACACTATACGCACGAACGTCTGATACATGCGTGCATGCAAAGTTTATGCAACGCGGCACATCAGCCAATCAGATCATGTTAGGAGACCATTTCCATCTGAATCGTGACGGAGGATGTTGAACTTGATTGGTCAAAACTTACAGGTCAGTGCTTGCTTGGCTTGCATAATTAATCAGGAAATATGCACGCATGTGATAAATTCTAGCAATTGCTGTACGGTGAGTGCACCTATGTCTTAGTTCACACAGTCGGCTCCTAAGTTCCTCAAGAAAAGTGCAATCCCCGCTATTGTGTGTATCAACTTGTTTCATTCCAAAGAAAGGAAAATTAGCCCAGTCCAGTCTGTTGAGCTATAGATCGGACCCAGTGACACCATTCCATACCTCTATAGGGCCATATTCAATACAGGTAATTTTTTTGTACCAACACATCTTTGTCTTCCGATGAGGACTAGGGCAGGCTGGTCGAAACGTTGAGACCTTACGAGAAGTGCGAACGAAATAGAAGTGCGAAAGTACGAAGGATTCTTGCATGGTGTTTTTCCGCTAACCGATCCACATATACTTGTTTTCCTGGCAGAAGACAAGACATCTGCTGGGTCACAGGCTGCCAGTGCCAGCACACCTTCCATCTACGATTTCACATCATTGAGATACATGGTAGGCATATATACTCCCTTTTTACCGGCACTGAATTCAAGCCACCCAACAAAATCCTCAAGGATATTCTTGAATATCAGTTCGAACATTGGTCTCTTTGTTTATGCTTTTCCCCGCATCCCAAAAAACTTTAAGCACAGCGTCTTTAGGGATAGGCAAAGGCCTTCAGCTCGTGGAGCAGAAAAGAGTGTGAAAATATCGCACAGGGGAAATATTTCATATCGCCAGACTAATTGCTTAAGATAATTGCTTAAAGGTACAGTACAATATTGCTAACATACCAAAACAGAACCATTCACAAATGTACGTATAACTTTCACCATATGAAGATGGTGCTGGTGGAAACATACAGCTAAAATATTTCTTGCTGATATGATGTATTTATCCAAAAATTAGTAAAACAAAGACCGAAAACAGTTCTCATCTCGGTGTAAGTTCAAAACCATAATTTGTGTTTTAAATGTATGTTTTTTTTTATTGAGTGGGGTTTTCGCTATTTTCTCATGACTCAGATGTCCGATTGACTTCAGGTTTATCATTTTATGTACATGCTGGATTAGACAAAGTGTGAGTGCTGTTCTGCGAACTTTACCAATCATGTATTATACATCAAAGTAATTTTCAATATTTTTGAGAATAACGTCTTATTTGCCTATACGACAAACGCTTGACTTATGCAGTCTTCCTATACACTTCAGATCTTTTGTATAATCTGCTCGGGACTAATCTTTGTTTGACACATAAGTTCCTTTTAGTTCCTTTAAGTTCCTTTTTGTTGTTCAATTATATTCTTTCTTTATCAAAGTGAGTATTTTCCCTCTTTTGCTTTTACAGAAAAATCGCCTCCGGGGAAAGGTTTCTCCAATGAAAACGTCGGTGAAAGAAAATGATATTTACTACATTTAGCGAAAACGCGCACTAAACGGCAAGTCTGTATTTTCCTTTTTTTTTCAAATAATAATAATAATAATAATAAAAGGAAAATTTTATAGCGCCGAAATCCGCCAAAAAGACACTTAAGGCGGTTTACAAAAGAAAACCAGGAAAACAATATAAATGAACTGGAATAAATACATTAGTTAAAAAAACAGAGTCTAATTAATTAAAAAGTATAGATGTTTTAAAACTAAAATGATGATTGTGGATAACAAAAGAAAAAACAAAGAAAAATAAAAATTCTGAAGAAAAGAACAAACAAATACCTACAACCAATTAAAAAAATGCCAAAGATACCAAAGAAACCAAGGAATTAACAGGATAGAATGCACTTTACAAAAGAAAACTAGGAAAACAATATAAACGAACAAAAGCACATGTTTACAGATTCAAAGCACTTTATTACGTATTAATTATCTTCTTTTCCATGCGAAGAAATTTATTAGTAGTACAATTTGTAACATTTATATTTAACAAAACAACCACAAATAAATATAAACTATTATGATAACTTGACGAGATTTCACAATACACTGAGAGAAACAAGTGAAAAATGTTAACGAAAAGTAGTGTTTTAGACATTGAAATAGCAATTTTACATATTCCTTCAAAAATGTGCAACATGAATGGTTGCCATATAAATTTATCATAAAAAGCCCAATGTGTGCCAAATTATGCACCGATTTAAAGACATTCAGTGGGTACGACACAATTCGTCTATTGCGATTTAATTCCGATCAAACATATTGCGAATTGCTCTTTTTCAAGTAAAATATATATTCATCAATATGTATATTTTCATTGCATCAATATAAACGATTATGATAAAGTTAACCAGTACTTAATTCGTACGGAGCAGCCGAGCTAAAACTAAAGTTCATTACAGATATTTTGCGTAGAAAAGATAGGTCACAGTGCAAACATGCTTGTAGAGTGCATGGGCTTGTTACTGGTTCTCCATTTTAATAAGTTATACTACAGTGTTTATAAAGAAGTTCAATGATACAGGTAGCGTATAAATTATGTACGGAATATTGATGTGCTGGTCTTATCTGTACATACTTAACTTACATGATGTAATGGCGGTGCTTAGGAGTAACAAATATTGCTGGTTTTATTGCTCGTTTTTTTAGGCACTTTGATATAAGAACAAAGAACATTTCACATATTTGCATAAATTGCCTCGATTCGATTAGGCCCATCATGTGCAGTGTGCAAGTGGCTTGGAGGATACCCATTTACTAGACTGACTGCGTGAACAAAAGCGAACACCTGCGAAGAGCCTGCATGCTGTACAATTCAAGTGCTAGGTGTGCTAAAAAAAATTCACTTCGATGAGTAGAATTTGCAAGTAAAACAAACGCCAGTGATGGTGTGTAACTGGGATGTAGAGGTTCTTGGTAGAAGCCTTCATTGCACATCTGTGGATGCAGTGCATGATGGGTCCCATCCCAAAGTTGGAGTCAACATAGCCAATCGCGTTAGGTATGCACCCAAGTAAATAGTCCCAAAATCCGTCCGCCGAGCTCAATAATAAAAGTTAAGCACTCAATATATTTTAAATAAGAGAGTTCTGAGTGCTATAAAACTGAGAGATTGAAGAAATATGGCACTGGACTTCCTGCCTGGACTCTGGGCTTCCATTTGTGACCATTTGTGATGCAATTGGGTGAGAAAGTGGGTCTATTTCAGCCGCTTTGCAGAGGGATTTTTTTTAATGGCTTCTTTGACTGGAGTGATCCATACCTATTTTTAGGGGTGATCAGTTGAGAATGAGTATATCTCCAAAATGCAATGGTCAACCCACCATAAAATGAAAAGAAAATGAAAGATGACATGTTCATTATAATTTTTCTGTGTAACTTGAACAGCTGATGTGAGAGTTCTGTATATTGTTTAATGATTTTTGAAGTATAAGGATGTATCACTGTTGTCTATGGGAGTTTATTTACTTGGGTGCAACCTTCGCATGATGACACACCTCGCCAGCCATTGTGTTTCCAAATTCTTCAAATGTTTGCTGCCACTATGGTTTGGTGTATGGACGATTTCAGGACTGATGAGTCGTATGCTATTTATCATGTATTTTGACAAGTTCGGAAGCTGGTGTCAGTCCCAGCATTAGAAAATGGCGCTGGTAGTTCGAGGACTCCCGAAACTGGGCATCTGTCCCGTGTAGTCGGTCGAGAATCCCAAGAACGCCAAAATTGCTGACAAACCTGTCCAAAAAGAACAAAGACACACAAAAATATATAATTTAAACATGATAATTATCATACACTCTGATTTCAAAACCGTATTCAAGCACGACACGTTGAGGCCAGTGCTTAGTATTCACGTAGTTAAGTACAGTTACGCATTGGCCAAATCTAGAATATACTATGTAGTATGATATTGACCGACTCATGCATTGATCGGAAATTTTTGTTCAAGTTTCGTTATCCTGTCGTATATTATGCACTATTGTTTCACAATCAATTTTAATTGCAGGTGTATATACAGCGTATCCCCAAAAACCGCAACACTTTGCCGGGAACCGTTATATTAAAATGAAACTGTTTATCACTTCAAGACTCGAGTATTATGATACAGCCATGTCTTGGGTATCACCATGTAGAATTGAAGCAAAATCGGGCTGCAATTGTTGAAAATATGACCAATCGAAAGAGTACTCTTTTTATACACAAATTTGCAGTATTCCAGAATAAGTGGTCAATACACATATAATGTGTATGAAAGAAAGATGAAAATCGGGTTTTGAGGCTAGGTAATTCAGTCTTGGTTTCTCCCTCAATTTCAGTCCAAATTTGATTAAATTGTACACGGTGATAGCCAAGACATGGTTGTACCATATATCTGAATATTAAAGTGATAAACAGTTCAATTTCAACATAATGGTTCTCGACACAAGGTTTTTTTTGGGGGGGGGGGGGAGGGGGGGGGGGCGCTGTATATTTAATAACAATAGCTTAAAAATACATGTTTTATCATTTATTATCAGGTCTAGATAGTGTGAATTTCGTTTATAATTTTCGTCATTAAATTTTCAAGTATTAGCCGTTATGTAACATGCAGATGTATACATGTATATTTAATCTCTATAGCTAAAACATTATTCAAAATTAATATATCAGGTCTAGATAGTGTGATTTTCGTTTATAATTTTTGTGATAAAAATTTTCGAGCATCAGCCGTTTCCAAAGTACCGTGATTGGTTGTCGTCTAACCAAATGTGAAGGCACTGAAGTCTATAATCATATGGTATTAACTTACTTGAGATGGTGATAATCATGAGATTCATTGGATGGCATGAAGGGGAGGTGGTACCCGGAATGGGCCAGAAGGCTGGAGAAGGTAGCAATGGCCATCCACAACCACAGGCTGGCTACGTGGGAACCGCAGATCAGGGGTCCTGCAGCCATCGGCACCACGTTCACCAGCGCGTGTTCCAGCGGGTGCACGTCGAAGTTGGACACGGCGAAGGGCGACGTGTAATCGTGGTGGCGCTTGTGGATGCGTTTGTAAAAGAAGCTGTGGTGGAACAACCTGAATGGATATGCATATAACACAAAACGATACTGAATGCAATGATGTACATGTATAGCCAAAAGCTAACTTCTACAGCTTGGTCTTGTTATACCCCAAAGCTACTACATTTACCTTGTTAAATAAGGAAACAAAAAGTCCGTTTCCCTTGTAGTTATTTGATGATTATATCAATTAAAAAGCCATGTACCGTTCCCAGGTTGCAGCATTGCTGCGCGTATCGGTGAAATGATCCTTGGGGTATGGTGGTGTGTGCGTGGTTTCATGGCTTCTGACTGCCAAACGAAAACAAAAGATAAATGACTATTGGGGTCACCACCAACGTAGGGCTGGATGGCTCAGTTGGTAGAGCGTCTGTGCGGTATTCGGGAGGTCGCAGGTTCGAATCCCGCTCCAGTCAAATTTTCTTTGTTCACTTTTCATTGAAACAAAAGTCATTAGACATTTCAAAGAGGTAAAAGCCATATCCAGTCGTATTACATTTTGTCTTGAGAATGAAGACACTAATCAAGTAAATTAAGTATAAAATAAAACAATTGGTAGTCTGCAAAAGCTTGTTTCTCTTTTACTTTTTTTTATCAGTGTTTTCATGTTTTAAATGAGCTCAGTGATGTGACGCCGATCGCCCTACTGACGTAATTTAGGCACCATGCAAGAAAAGACATTTAGCTTCCCCTCGTGCATCGAATCGGTGATACAGTTAGAAACCCGTTTTCTCATCCACTGCAAATAGCGCAGACAGTATCCGATGCAAACAAATCACATTTTAGAGCTGAGATGATATAATGATCATGGTATGCCTCCTGCTTGTGGCAACACTGTACCTATGATTAGCGCTATTGATAAGGACTTGCATCTGTCACAGCCAACTTCTTATTTCCCCAAACTCGTTGACTACAATTCGTGTACCTTTTGTCCTTCACTGCCGCCAATACTATAAAATCATTATACACTAAATCAAATCAAATATCTCAAGATATTCTTCAAGTTTCTTCCCACGCACTGCCTCACTCTGGAATTCCCTACCCTCATCCTGTTTTCTTAATGGATATAATAAATCTCAATTCAAACATAATGTTAAAGAGTTTCCTTCCAAACATATCTTCTGTTTTTTTTTGCTCTTCTTTCCTTTAGCCATCACCATTAAGTGGCCGTCTTGGGCGTTGTGTTCGGCAAGTGAACAGCCTTATAAATGGCGTCCTGGTACTCAGGCATATTACCCATTTGAGTAGGCCTGCTTTAGGTTTGGGATATTTTTTTCAGTCGAATATGATATTGTATTCACCGATGGAAGTAGTAGAAGCCAATTTCCTCGGCAGCCAGGAACACGATCATCTCCAGGAGAACCGACTGGAACTCGGGCAGCTGCGTTGACGCGCTGCAGCCCCGCCAGCGGGCGAGCCAGGCGTACGCGAACGCAAAAGGGATACCGACGGCGAACTGATTGATCAGCGTTCCGATCACGGCTCGTCGAAGTACGTCCGGTTGAACCTGTGGAGAGCACGGACAGGTGGTAAAACAGTTAGCCTAGGTCTAAAGCCAAGAATCTATTCAACGGATCTCATATACCGTTCAAACTGCACTGTCTTGTTCAAACATAAACAGTACGACTATGGTTTCAGACTATAATTTACTACTTCTGACACAAATCAGTATTTGGAAGAAAATGCCAGCCTATAATTTTAATACCACATTTGTATGCCCATCTCATGGTAATAAAGCTTAATGCAAGTAGGTTTAACACGCGGAATGGCAGAAGACCAATCCATTCAAATCCCTACAAATGACAAGTTTGTCCACCTCCGAAAAAAAATATTCAGACCTTTTGATTACGAAAACCGAACAACACGGCCTGAAGAAGACAAGTTGCATTATAACATTTCTGAACATTCTTCTTTCTTTTTCACAGCTGACGTGAGAACAGAAGAGAACTCAAGCAAGAAAAGGCAAAGGATATTAAGGAACGGGAGAAATTATGTGGAACTTCCGGATAGTTCACTTCAGGTAAGGACGGTTTACACATGATTATGCATAATGGGGTCGATTTCACGAAGCCATACGATCGTTCGCAACTCGAGTAACAAAGGAAAACCCATCGTATCATACATAGGGATGCAATACATCTGGACAATAAGTCCTATGATTGATAATAAGCTATACAATGAGTTTGGTGACATCCACCCCTAATACGCATATAAAAAGTATCCCTTAATCGAGACTTTTAAACGAAATAAAGCTAGGTATGGGATTTATTTTTCTACTGCCATTTTGTGTTCTAAATGAAATGAAGGGTTTTCCCCAGCCTTTCCCCAGCTTCATCTTGTGGCCAATCCCTTCGTTTCATTTTGTGGGCTTCAAGATGGCATTCGTGAAATAAATCCCATGCCTAACCTCAAGCTAGTTCGTAAAGGCCCATACTAAGATGTGTTTTAAAATTCCTTGTTTACGCCTACAGATCCATATCGAGGTCTCCCTCACAGTCATGTGCCACAGGAAACCAGGTGCATATTAGCGCCTATAAGTGTGGCCTTCATGGTCAGGATATCACAAAAAGAAGGTAGGTTTGCGGTGACACCATGTAATCTCTTCTGTGAGAATGTGTGGTTCTGAGAAGAACCGGTGGTATTATCTCGACGTTCCGAACAGTCTGCTCTGTTCGTCCTCAGGAGAGTGACTGTCACTCTTCAGTGTCGCTCTCCTGATGACGAACAGAGCAGACTGTTCGGAACGTCGAGATTATACCAACTGTTCTTCTCAGAACCACACACTGTCACAGAAGAGATTACATGGTGTCACCGCAAACCTACCTTCTTTTAGTACTTCAACCATGCATAGCTTCAAGTCTTACTCAGGATATCTCAGTTACGGAGGCTTAATTGGTTCTGCATCAACCCTTACCGGTATGTTCTTATCCTGCTGTATTTTGTACTGGTGGAACCAATATGGCTTCCCTGTCGCATCAACAAAGAGAGGTACGGACGCTAGAACCCAGTACACCGCTATCGACACCACGAAGGATCCTGCAAAATAAACCAACTGCGTCAGAAGGGTAACTTGTCATGCCTATCACCACAAGCACATGGCAAAGGTAGGTGGGTGCATTTTCTTAGTAAAGATGACACAATTTCCAACATAGAAAAACTATACATTCAGTGACGTTTTTTTTTTTTCTCTAAAATAATATACTGCCACTCAATAAAAGGTTGAACAGTTTTTAGGAGGTGGGTTGTGACAAATCTCGTTGAACGTTTGTGTCGTTTGTTATGAAATTCGGCGGAAAATGTTGATGCGTTTTCAGGGTGCTGTGCGTGCGGTATTCTAGGTATAGATAAAAAAAAAATGAAAAGTGACTAAACAAAGACGAATTGACTCGAGCGGGATTCGAACCATGCAGCAGCGACCCCGGAATTCTGCACCGTCGCTCTATTAACAGAGATCACAAAAACCTTTTGGAATTTCAAAAAAAAAAAATAATAATACATGCAGCCTACATGTATTCTTTAAAGTTGAGCCATTGGACAGGACCGATTAATTTGTTTCAACGGAAGGTGACTGTTGCATGTCGCGTCGCAGATAGACCTAAAAATATGCTGTGAATAAATGTTTACTGAGGGACGGTTAAGTCAAAATTATAAGGGACGCCTTTCTGCGAAAGGGTGTACAGTGGGCGAAGTGGTGAATGGTTGAAGTGACGCGTTGGGGGCGAAGTGACGTGTGGGCGAAGTGGTTGTGGGCGAAGTGGAAAATGGGCGAAGTGACTGTAAAACCCACGGAAACCCACGCCAGGAAGGCACTGTACATGCCTTATTCATGGTGCATCCATGCAGTGTAAACTTCCTTGAATGCCCATCGCAAAAAGACAACACCAATTCTAAAAAAGAAAACGTGGACCAGACTATTTTTGAACAAGCCTCGATTCGATTGCACTGCTTCGATTGCAGTATTTTAGCAATATACTGTTACTGTACTTACCCAACGAAGCGATCAAGAACTCGTCACCGCCAAATACATCATAGACGAACTCGTATTGCGTGGTCCAGAAACTCCCACTGACTCTCAGGAACTGATGCAGGAGCCACATCAGCGTGTTTTTGGCGGCGAGGACGACTATCAGAATACTGGTCGTCATGACAATCAACATCTTGATACTGCCCACCATGCTTCCATTGTTATCGGTCTTGAAACAAACAACGAAAAAGAAAAAAAAATCGCTAAAATAAAAGTTAGTAACTAGGCAGTATCGTTTAAAATAAAAACTACAAGTAGCACTTTATTGACTATAAAATGTGCATGAACTTTCGTAGCAACAACTACTTCATCAGATGAAGTGGCATCATCAGGCAAGGTATATATATGGGGGGGGCCAGTCTGTGGTCTATTGAAAGGTAATGATGAGTCACGGATGTCTCTCCCCCTCTCTCTAGGCCGTCCTCAGACGAGCCTCATCCTCGTCCTCGAGCCTCGCGGTCCTCGTCCTTACGGATGTAGTGTGACAAAAAAAAAAACAGAGTCCCTATTTAATAATCTATTGATACAGTCTAGCCTTTGGATGATCTTTTGTTCAGCTGCTTCTCTCTCCATCCAGTTCTTGATGGAGTATCAATAATGGACACCTAGCTGTGTAATCTGAAGCCCTCTATCACACCCTATAAAGGAGTCAGGTTGGCGCAGCGGTTCTTTCCTCGCCTTTCACCTCTGTGGACCGGGTTCAAGTTCGGCACGGTTCAAAAGTGGATTGGGTTTTCAGTCCCTGCCTGATTCCGTGGGTTTTACCCAGAATATTACTCTGGAGTTTTCCTCCCACCTCTAAAACTGTATCTTCTTCTCATCATCTTTCTATAACAGGTTTCATCAGGCTTGCGAGCTACAGTGCCTTGGTCACTTTTGAGGAATCCTTGGTGTCATTACCAGAAATAAATAATAATACATTGTGTAATAATAAGCACCAGCTCGCACTCCATTGAAGATTCGCCTAAATCTAGAGTGAATCTGACTATGACCAATACTTGCATGATCGGTAGCATCGTTGTGTTGGTAATGCCCTGAGTTTTTCCTCGCATGACCTAGTATTATGCCAGTTTCCATTCAAAGACGTCAATAGTTATACATGTATATCATAATATGATAGATAACTATGTCATCGGCCTATGAATGCACAGTGGATTTACCGAACAAAACAACGGTAAGTTCACAAACTATGGGTTTTGAGGGAGTCAAGGACGCGTCACCTGTTTGTATGTCTATAATGTATTCACCACGCTCGGAACTTGCAGCATACAGTAACGCCACTTACACTTTATGACCTTCGCCGCGATCTCGCAATATCAGATTGAGATAAAAATGTCGTTATACACAGTTGTAATAAATCGATATTCAGCCAACAAAGATCACCGACCGTCTATGTCTACTCTGGACTAGTTTCCAGTCCTTCCACGAACTTACACATAATAACGCAAATAAAGGTAGTATCATACTTGGGTAAGGAACCAAAACAGAAATGTTCACAATTTACGTATAACTTACAGGGTATGCAGATGGTGGTGGTAGAAAAATACCGTTAAAACGTTTTCGCCTGAAATGGTATATTTATCCAGAAATTAGTAAAAACAACGACCAAAAATCTTTTTGATCTTTTAAGAGATCAAAAATAAACAAAAGAAAGAGTTAAGAAATACTGTGGCCGTTTTTCACTGTTTTCTCAAAAAGTGGGCACCGTATGGGATTGAATTTTTCACAGATTACATGTACTTTTACTGTATCTGTCTTGATATTTCTGCCCATGAATCTGTATTTCTTTGACAAGTATGATATTACCTTTAAGGTTGTAGCAACAATGAGGTGAAAATGGTCATTAGGCCTATACATAAGATATTGATTTTTGCAGCCTTCTCCTGAAGACGGCTGAGTATATTGGCCGGAACGTCGAACTTAACCGGCTTTTTTCAGAGCCACACAACTCAAAAAAGAGCATAAATTATGTCTCGTGACGTTACTTCAAAATTAATAATCACTTATCAGGCTATAGCTTTATCATGAGAGTTGCCGTTGGACCCTGAAGAGGCTCTTATGTTGTTTGCCTGTATAACGTGCCCTATGCCGGCATGTTCGGTTGTCAGCATGAAGTACACGCTAAACACGATTTGTGTTTATATAGTCTTGTCATACTTTGACCCCTATAGAAGTAATTCATACTTCCGCTTTCAATAGCCTAGGAATGTAAAAGACATAAGCCCACGTTTTATAGCAGGAAGTTGTGACTTATTTTTAAAACCATTAAAATTCGGTGGTACTTAGAATTTGTGACCATGGTGTTTTTTTTTTCGGAATCTTGAGCAAAACCATTCCAATCGTATTATGAATGTTTTTTTTTGTAAAATATTACATGACCTGGGTCGATTTCACGAAACCGTACGATCGATCGTAACTCGAGTTAAAGAAGATAACCCATCGTATATCCGACGGCTTTTACGATAGGCCCAATGCATCATAATGGAAGGAATTACAATGACCTTTGCGGGAAAAGGGTTATTTCCTCCTTGACCTACTGGATGCAAGTCATAATGAACTTCAATATCAAGTGTATAACACTGGGGTATAGCATATCTGAAAAGTGAAATTTTCAGTTTGTTTTGGCGGAAAGAATTCCACTGATGACCATAATTTGTGCACAACTGTATGGAACCAACAGAGGGCGTTTTGAGAAAGATGGCTGCCGCTATATTGGGGCCCTTTTCAAACCTCGGCTCCGGCTCAGGCTCCGGCTCCAGCTCCATTTCTTGAAACCATTATAAAATAAAGGGTATCAAAATATCATCTTTTGGCTATGGCTTGGAAGTAGATACTCTAATTTTAACAAGAAGACAGAGCTCCAGCTTCAATGAAAAGCCACAACCTACATTTCAAGCATATGGATGACAGTGCCGAAGCCGGAGCCTGAGTCGGAGCCGAGGTTTGGAAAAGGGCCCATAAGTGTACAATTTGTAGGTAAAAAACCTGTAAAACTCACTTTTCAGATATGCTACCCAGGTTTTCCACACATGAGATTGAAGTTCATCATAATTTGTATCCAATAAGTTAACTCTTGGAGGATATAATCCTTTTTCCGTAATGGTCATCATGTGGAATTCTTTCCCGGTTTTGGCCTATACAATGATACACTTCGAATCCGCAGGAGTAGCCATTTTTTCACATAAGGCCCTTGGTCTGCCTTTAAAAGGCTCGATAAACATAAACATTTATTGATTTACATGTTTTGGGCTGAACATATTGCGAATATAAAAATCGTCGTTGATCTATCGTTTTCAAGTGTGCGACTGAAGGTGGATGTACACCATGTAGCTATAGGCCTATTATTATGTTATGTAGCCATATTAGTCTGACTCTATACATCCATGATCTGACCGTACAAGGATCGAGCTAGGAGCTAGGACTATGGGATGAGGACATTCATAAGTTCCTCCATGCATGATCTGATGTTGAGCTTCATCATGCTAACCATTATAATTATATAGGGTATCATGGAGGTAGGCTACCTCCATGGTATGATAGAAGATCAGGACCACCATAACTTCAAGCATGGAACCTAAAGTAAAGTAAGTAGGGAATCATTCGCATATGATTCCTTCACGTTTAACCAGAATAATGTTGAACATGTACAAAATAATGAAGTACGCCTATACAAAAGAAACTTACCTGAAACGTTCGTGTAACTCCGCTGCCTGTTGTAGCAGTATTTGTGTTGTAAGTAAGGTGCGGCTTTGCACAAGCACTGGGCGACCCATTGACGTGAATGAGACAACTGCCAGCAGCAGTGTTGTTGCAGTTACATTCGCTGTATGCCGTCGACGCCATATTTATGAGAGCGAATTAAATGCACGGATTACACGGTTCAACAGTCAGACTACGAGAACTTCTTTATACTGCATGGTATTAGCACATGTCCACCGACCAGCAAAAAAACTGTGGAGTTACATACGGCGTGAGTGCATGGTATGGGGAAGCACATTATACACAGTGCACATGTTACAGACAGGCGGGAATCGACTGCAATGAACTGATTCCTCTTCACAATGATCGGAATCGACTCTCATTCCGGTCCAAGTTTGCTCGATTACTTTTTTCCGATACCGAATGCTCGGCTGCCCAATTAAGCTATTATTATAGTTTAAATGATCGAGAAATAGAGCATTTCACACATCATACGTAACACAAGATTGTGGAAGTATTTCCTTTCCTCACTGATAACAGACATTCACAATAGTTGGGGAATTCTTCTAGATTAAAATGACACCAAACGGTGACCAAGACGGTACAAAACCGTACTGAGGAGATTTGTTTTAAGTTGTATCCAGAGCTTGAAATGAAGTGCGCAAGGCAGAATAGGGGCCTAAACCATTGACGAAGGAAACTGTTTCCTTCATCTATAAATAAACGGAACAATTGAACGTAAGAATAATACCACAATGTCACTGAATAAGGAAAGGCATAACCGTGTTGACTCTGCAGTGAACAGGAATGTACTACATGGTTAAGGCAAGGGTTAGGTTCGGTGTTAAGGGTTCCCGGGTTGTGGTTCAGGTTCGGGTCAGGTTCTGGACGCAATGTTCCCGGAACCACCGGTAGGTGGCGCTGCACACGACTAGGGCTTTATTGGAACACTCTTAATTACTTTCGTAGAAAAAAATCCGGTAATGACCAAAAATGCCCCAGATATGTATGTTGTAGTCAACATTTTGACATTGTATCGCATGGAACGCCTTAGAATGGTTTCAAGAGGGTTGGAAACGCTGAAAAACATACGAAACAGTATATACCTGAGCCAAAAAGTGGATTTTATTACTTTATTTAAATGACCTGTGACGTCACAACGAACGTCATCTTCGGCAGGTCTTCGGAAGCAACGTTTTCGGAAGCATTCGGATGCTCGGAAATGTGCAAATGCAAATGGGAAAGAATTCCACTGATCACCATTACGGAAAAAGGATTATATCCTCCAAGAGTTAACTTATTGGATACAAATTATGATAAACCTCAATTTCAGGTGTGGAAAACTTGCGTAGAATATCTGAAAAGTGAGTTTTACAGGGTTCTTTTACCTTCAAACTGTACAAAGCCAGTTTGCTCAAAACGCCCTCTGTTGGTTCTATAGAGTTGTGCACAAATTATGGTCATCAGTGGAATTCTTTCCGATAGGTGCACTAGGGCCTATTAGACTAAACAACGGTGCCATATACTTTACATGATCCAATTCCTATTATAAAATGTCACATTTTCTGATAGGAAATTGTGGTGCAGCCTCAAGTTAAAAAAAGTGTGATCCTTAACTTAAGAGCCCTGTTAAAAATAGGGTTGTGAGAAAAATAATGCATTATTTAAAAACACAGAAAATTAATTAAATTTAACAGGATTTTTTTTATATGAAACTGGTATATTCTGTTCATCAATATACCATCAAGGTCCAAATTATGGAGAGCTGCGTTGCCAATTTGAACTTGCATAAATTGTCCAGAAGCCAAGGTATATGTGCCATGATTTCTGACACTCCATTGATTTATGCTACCCAGGCCCCCAGAGTCGCTAAACAATATGCAAAAATAATTTTGTGGCTTGTGTATGTTCCATTTTAGAAGAAATACCGGCATCTCCCGAATTTACACTCCACTCCATTGACTGCCGTTCATTTCGTCAATGGCTGGAGTCTAATATCTACGCCATTGACTTTTGTACACACTAGAGTGGTGCGCACGGGAGCGCACGGACGGAATGGAGTTCAATTTCACGATATGGCCGAAATGGCCCGTTTTTATCAGGGCATTGCCTTCAAAAACTCTGAAAATAAGTCCTGGATGTGTTCATGCACCAATTTTCTTTTTTGAGTTCTGAGCAGTCAAATGACACTTTTTTGGGAAAATAAATGGTGGCAACTTAAGAATTTGCCCACTGCATTGATGAGGTATTATTTTATTTTGCAAGGCATGTTTTTTTCAGCATTTTTTCATGTGTGTCCGAATCATGGACAAGGTGTCCGAATCATGGCTAAAATTAAGGTTATTTTTCAAGTCAATTTCATTTCAAGGACACAAAAAACTTTCATAAAATATCAACCTGGATATAATAACTTCACTTTGTTGTTCATAAGTGAAAATAGTTGAGAGAAACAAACATTAAGAAGGTCAAATAATCCAAAATTGCTTAAGTGTCCGAATCATGGCACATTTACCCTACGTGTTCATCTCGTACCAAATTCAGCAGCCTGTCATGCTTAGAGAAAACGTTGATTTATAAAGCCAAAGATACTCAAATATCGGGAAATTTCGGGTCATTAATTTACAGCGTACAGTAAATACGCATGCATCTGGTGCAGAATTCTGATGTTCACATTGCCCTTATAGGTACACTCTTCAGGGGAGTGTACCTATAAGGGCATACCAATACTGCCACGACACTTCCCCCTATACTCCTCTCGAGAGGTTGTTCCCTTGCTCCCATACTTGCTTCACTTGTGAGTGAGGACATACATAATTAAATGTCAATGAAGCAATCGCCATTGCGAGGGGAGTATACTTCCTGCTGGATCATACATGTACTCCTCCACAAATGCTTCACGTTTGGACCCTCATTAACAAAAATAATAATTATCTTAAATACTGTATAATACTTCGGAGGTCAACAGACTTTTTCCAAATATAAACGTTACTCTTATGTCAGGCCACTCAACACACGGTCCATGGTGTCATTGTCTTTTATTGGTCTCTGGCGGGGAGGGATATCTTATCCACATTCTTACCATCCTGCATATCCTTCACCTCAAGAACACCATGTAAACGTTTGTTTTAAGCACAATTCCAACACGTACAAAAAACCCAAGGGCCCTATGAAGTTATTTAGAATTTTCATTATTGTTGAGATATCCACGCATAATAGGATTTGCACACGCCTATACCCATCATGCTTCCAACACCCCCCCCCCCCACCCTTCCCGGATGCGCCACAACATCTATA
Organism: Astropecten irregularis; assembly: GCA_963971285.1. Taxonomy (NCBI): domain Eukaryota; kingdom Metazoa; phylum Echinodermata; class Asteroidea; order Paxillosida; family Astropectinidae; genus Astropecten; species Astropecten irregularis. The sequence goes on along the minus strand of OZ020258.1, from coordinate 4,603,831 downwards.
AAATGTACAGGTAGCCCCTTTCATCTGGCCAGCCGCAACACATAGCACCTATATCTCTAGTTCCGAAAAACTCTGGGTTAGGGGTAGGTGTTCCGGTTTGGGTTGGGGTTCTTGGTTAGAGTTCGGGTCAGGTTCGGGGTTAGGGTTCGGGATTGTGGTTTGAGCTGGGGTTTCGGTTAATGGTTATAGAGTTCGGGTCAGGTTCGGGTTCGGGTTTGTGGTTCGGGTTAAATTCGGGTTGAATTTCGCGATAAGAGTTCGGGGTTGGGGTATGGGTTTCGGTTGGGATTCTTGGTTAGAGTTCGGGTCAGGTTCGGTGTTAGGGTTTGGGATTAGTGTTTGGGTTCGGGGTTGTACGTGGTTCGGATTGGGGTTGGGCCGTTGGGCGTTAATTCGTTGTTAGAGTTCGGGTCAGTTTCGGTGTTAGGGTTCGGGATTGGGGTTTGCGTTCGGGGTTGTGGTGCGGATTGGGGTTGGGGGTTCGTTGTTAGAGTTCGGGTCAGGTTGGGGTTCCGGGTTCGGGTTCGGGTCAGGTTCATGTTGGGGTTTGCCGTTCCGATTAGAGTTGTAGACTAACCATGGAATTCAGTCACCGTTTTTGTAGATGTTTGCGGGGGGCAAAGGATTAGGCGGGGTTTAATTGTAATTCATTTTGGAAAAAATCGAAACAATTTTGGCGGCCTGTTTTGCATTAATATCTTGCTCGGTCCTTTTTGTTCTCAACTGGTATATTTTTTAACCAACCAGTCAATTCAGTATTGTATTCATTATTTTTCATTTTGTTGTTTATCATGACGTCAAGCACGGCGTACATATCAGCACCATATGCCACGCGGAAATGTGTTCTCAATTTGTAATCAATGCAATGGAAAGAAATTCTGCCCGTGGACATCTTGACAGCATACAGTCAACGTACGTGCTCTTTTTATTGATCAAAACTGCAGAGGAAATGGATTGTTGGCATGAAAACACCATCGCCACTAAAAGATACTAAAGAATACAAACAACATCGAGTGTATCGCGTGTTAAAAAAAATTCATAATAATTTTTTTTTTAATAAAGAAAGAAAATAATTGCCAAGAACTAAGGTGAAATTACGCAGTGATTAACGTTTTTCCAAGGTGTGACGATTTACTTCAATATAAATCTGTAGTGTTTTATTTTCCCGCCAAGTGGAAAAAATATAGGATCCTAATAATTTCTATGGATTCCGCAAAATTTAAAGGGGGGCAAACCCATAGAGTGATATTGTGCATAAACATTCCCATGTATATAAGGAAACCCAGCTGAAGCAATCTTTATAGACAAAGGTTTTGGACTATACGAGGATTCCAGAAAAAAAAATTCGACACTAAAATTCTTTCTAGTTTTCGTTGAAAAAAAAAATATGTAAGGGAGACACGAAATTATTGTCGCCCTGCTGCCATGAATCATCACTCAGTCGAATTCAGTGAAATATAATTGAAATATATTCTAAAATATAATTTAAAAACGGAAAAGTGACGAGAATTTTGGCATGCAAGTTCACCTCTCATTCAGTGACCATTATCTGATATAATTATTTGCGTACAAAATGGGAAATATATTTAACCTTTTCGGTATTTTGAACATGCATTTTATTCCCGCGAGAAAAAAAAAGAAACAATTTTTCACTATTCTCACAGAGAGTTTGTAGACAATAATATTTTAGTCATGTTTTCGAGAAAAGCATTATATAGACCTTTCTTTTGCAAAGTCACAGCCCGAGTTTTTGCCAACCAGCATGGCGGAAACTATGTCGAGCCATCAAAGCCGGGCATAAAAAATAACTACATATTTTATGAATATTAAATGATTTGGTCGGGAAATAGATAATATGCAAATTAGGCTTGCCCTTCACCGACGTGGATGAGCACTGTATACTCAGTGCTTGTGAGAGCATGTGAGAAAAAATCACATGCTTGCTCAGGTGGGATTCGAACCCACGACCTCCTGCTTACTAGTGCAGATGCCTTACCTGCTAGGCCACCGAGCTAGCTGGGGTCTGCAGGGTGAATCGAATCCAATATCGCGGCGGGTACCGCAGTAAATCATGAATATTAAATGATTTTTGGTCGGGAAATAGATAATATGCAAATTAGGCTTGCCCTTCACCGACGTGGATGAGCACTGTATACTCAGTGCTTGTGAGAGCATGTGAGAAAAAAATCACATGCTTGCTCAGGTGGGATTCGAACCCACGACCTCCTGCTTACTAGTGCAGATGCCTTACCTGCTAGGCCACCGAGCTAGCTGGGGTCTGCAGGGTGAATCGAATCCAATATCGCGGCGGGTACCGCAGTAAATCATGAATATTAAATGATTTTTGGTCGGGAAATAGATAATATGCAAATTAGGCTTGCCCTTCACCGACGTGGATGAGCACTGTATACTCAGTGCTTGTGAGAGCATGTG